>CM037785.1:43309314-43359314 GCA_021229015.1 Solen grandis
AATAACACTGTGCATGCAAAACTTTAACCAAAAATCCAAATAAGAAAAGGGCCATAATTTGCATAAAATTCAGCCCAAAAGTTATCCTCCTTGGTTTTCTGATGCCCCTGAAGACACTCCTTAACTTTCTAGTCAATTCCTCAAGCAATTTCTGAGATATAAGCTGGATAGTAGCTTAAATGCAAAATTCTAAGTTAAAAGGGGACCATAACTTGTATTATATTCCATCAAAAAGTATCTACCTTGATAGTATGGTGCCCCGAACGTATTAAAGATGTTTCAAATTAATCACATGCCTGGATACTGAGATATTAACATAAGAGTACTTTGCATGCAAAACTTTAACCAAAATTTCTAAGTTAAAAAGGGGTCATAATTTGTCACATATAACATCAACAGTTATCTACCGTTAAAATATGATACCCCTAAACATATTAAAGATGTTTCAAATCAATGCATGCCTGGATACTGAGATATTAGCATGAAAGTACCTTGCATGCAAAACTTCAAACAAAATTTCTAAATTAAAAAAGGGCCATAATTTGTATCATATTCTATAAAGAGTTATCTACCATGAAAGTATGATACCCCTAAACATATTAAAGATGTTTCAAATCAATCGCATGCCGGGATACTGAGATATAAGCACGAGAGTATCTTGCATGCAAAACTTTAACCAAAATTTCTAAGTTAAAAAGGGGCCATGATTTGTAATATATTCCATCAAGAGTTATCTACCTTGGTTGTTTGATGCCCCTTAACATATTCAAAAACGTTCAAGTCAATACCATGAATGTTATTGAGATACAAACTGGATAGTAGCTTGCACGCAAAACTTTAACAAATTTTCTATTGCATGCAAAACTTTAACCAAATTTATAAGTTAAAAAGGGGCCATAATCTATATTAAATTCAGTCAAGAGTTATCTACCTTGGTTGTCTGATGCCCTATAAACTTTCAAGTCAATACCATAAATTGTTACTGAGATATAAGGCTGACAGTAACTTGCATGCAAAACTTTAACCAAAAAAGCTGCAACGCCAACGCCGACGCAAGGGCGACAACAATAGCTCTCACATTCTTCGAATAGTCGAGCTAAAAACACATGACAATCACGCGCACGCGAGCATACACAAAGTTAAAGTATGTGTAATCTAGCACCTCTGTCAAATTTCCTTGTTGAAAAAAATCATTCTACATGTAATTATTTTTAAAATTGAATGACTGAAGAAGGAATAAACAGAGAGAGAAAGAGAGAGAGATTGGAAGAGTTCACATTTATAAGTAATTTATATGTCCAACGTATTTTCACGAGGCTGGCATGCGTTTCAAGAGACATCTGACATTGAGAATTTCCTAAACTGTCTGTGTTCTGTGTAACCATAATTTAAAATTTTGAATAAATAAAACTTAATAATAGCATAATATTTTTTTTCTTCATTTTTTGGTTCTCTGGATCTGTTAAAAGTGAAGTCATAACATGTAACTTTAAAAGTTGAGTTGAAGAAAATCTCAATTTGAGTTCTTTTGTGAAACACAAGCCCAGTGCTTTATTGCATAGATTAATTAACAAATTATAAAGATAAAAAGATATATCATACAATAATTAACAAATGATTGAATATATCCGTGTATCGCCAGTTGGCTGTCCCCCACCGGGAGATTTCGGGATATGTATTGTGGACTGCAGCCCGTCTGGGGGACTCAATCAGTGTGGCCCCGGCAGGAGATGCTGCCCAGCAGCGTGTGGGGGTTACAGGTGCAGACGTGTAGGGCGGGGTGGTTGGCGTAAGTCGTGTTTTATAAATTATTTGCATCATAACATACACTACTACTACCCAATATAAATGAGACGTCAAATCAGAAAGTAATTATTGTTTCAGGACATGTTTAAGGTAATCCATTCATCATTAAATAATCATGGTCCTTGAAATGCTTAAAAAGACTATAGTGCAGACGCAAGTATCCATTGACTCAGAGTTATAGGCTATTTCGCTCTAAGTCTATAAAGGCTTACAATTACTATAAAATTCCCACTATCACTTGATGTACCATGTTTACAAGTTAATGATGGATGGGTTACTTTAAATGTTGACATTTTAATTCAAGGTTAATGATAAATAGTGGACTTTATTGATAAATAAATTTCAAGATGGAAATGTCTATGTTCTCATTAGTTCCCATGACAACTGACGACCTTATTGTGTCATTGAGCCAACTTCTTATAAATGGTTGCTTTTAAGATTGATCATTGTGCTTAGTGAAAATGTATACCTTCATTTTGTGCTGGTATAAGTTTAGAATATGCGCAAGACCGCATAAAACATAAATGAAATAAAATGAATATACTGATTAATTAGTGTACGTATACACACCATGTATACAACATCTGAAACATACCAGTATATATGCGTGTGAGATTGTTGGTTTTATAACCGGTCGCGAAAAACCAAAGTCTGGTATATATACACTGTACATTGTGTTCAACATATGGATAGTTCCTAGACTAGATAGCCCCATGTATGGATTATGTGATTGGTTATGTGTTATTATACCGCTTGTCTAATGCTACGTTTACACTATGTTCCCGGCAGGCACGGCAGCCCCGTTTGCCCGAAACGTAGTGCGCCGTGAGATTTTGATCATTTGTTTCGCTTTTTATAAGTATATCCGTGACGAGCCGTAGAAGAGAAAGGGGACTGAGCCCCGGTAGCACCAGGGCGCATTACGTTTTGGCCTGCGGTAATTCTACGGCTGCCAGTACGTTCCCTTCCGGTCCGTCACGTTCTGTTGGGTTTCCTCACCTTTTCTCACGTTATGTCAAGGGTTTCTACGTAAGAAGCGTGGATTCCGGGTCACAGTAGGGCCTTTGCATCCTAGATATTTTGTGAACATGTAAATCATGGGTGCATTGAAGTTAAAACTAAGTTTTTACTACGTTGACCTACAATGAAATACGACTGTGTTTGATACTTTTAACCAATGTAAACACCGGCCAACTACAGTCACCCACACTACGGTGTACTACGTTCGTGGCCGTTATACGAGGTCCGTGAATCGTCATACGCACTGAAGCATGACTGAACGTGACAAACACTTGAAAGGACCGTGAGATGTCAGGAAAACACGTGGTTTCCGTCCTACAACGGGCCCACCCCAAGTTTTGTTACGCCTTTTACGTACTACTACGTTTTGTTGCGTTCAACCTGTTGTACCACGGCGTACTTCTCGTAGGTTCTCATCCTCACCGTGACTGCCGTGGTAATTTTTTCGACAGATTAAAAATGTGGCTCGGCATCCACAGCCGTGGCCGCCGGGAACATAGTGTAAACGTAGCATTAAACAGAATGGAACAGTGCTGTATCTGTCTCATGTAGACAGATCTCCAAACGACTAAAATGTGTCTGTGGTACGTTAAGTCAAATGAAATAAACAGAAATGTGTGTGGTTACTTCAAATGGAGGTCCTCTGTCAGCGTAGTGGTTACGCACGTCCTGAGTTCAAACACTGTCACAAAAGTCAGCGTGCTAATGTAGTCACGTGTGATTCATATACAAGATAATTAAAAAAAATATTCGCAGCCTATACATAAAATGAAGTCTTACATGAATATTATACACTATCTTTACAGCCTGGCGACGGAGGTGGATTTGGAGGCGATAAACTGCCGCGACCTGCAGGGACAGGGGAACTTGTGCTCTACAGTGATGATAGAATAAATAGATCTATTCAGCTGTTTTGTTTTATCATGTCCTGAGCAGTAATTTATTTTATTATAAAATATAAATAAATAGATTAGATTTTTTCCTTTGGGCTTCCTTGCCGTTTATATAAGAAAAATGATAATACAACGATTCAAACCACTACACCAGATCATGATCATAACTTAATATTTTAAAACAGTTAAGTAACTATTTAGATATATACGAATTACATTACTTATATCAAAAACACAATCATCATACAAATGCCCCATAGCGTCATATGACTTTACAGAAGCTATGTAATATGTATATTGCATGGCTTGAGCTTGATTAACCTGCACACTATACACGAGTGCGCGCATATCAATTATAGATATACTGAGTTTTCTCTTTAATTTCTTGCCGATTAAATCAAATATGTATGTCTCTCATTAGCTCGCTGATGTCTAATATATGTGATACTGTGAAGCGTCGGTATGTTAAGCGTCTGCAAGATGTTAATTGTCTCAGGGAGATCTCGTTCAAATCTCGTTCACCTGTTGTTGTTGTTGTTGTTTTTGCCTTTTTCGCCACGCGAAAAAAAGTTATTTTTGACAGATTCATATCTCTGTTTGGTATGTTACAGCAACATTTAAGACACAAAGACCCAGGAAACTAACAGACATCTCCGATGACCAGAATAGAATATTACTAATTTCGGAAGTTCACATTAAAATGAAGGTTTGAACATGCAAATTTCCCATATCATTACCATCAAGGCAACAGTAAACATTTCTGTGTGCATAAAAGGCACAGTGGCGTGTCGCAAACAATAGATGAAATCAATTCTGAAAATTGCACAGTAGAGCTGTAATTTACAAAGTCCTGAAAGAATGCAAAGTGTGTTGCAAAATTGAAATTGCCATCAAGAGCTCCATTACAAAAAGCTCGTGCGTCAGAGTCAACCCAGTTTTCCAGGGTATGAATGAACTATCTTGGACCAATCTTAGTAGAAGAAATTAGAGAAAAGATTGCTGTAAAAGTTACAAGTACATATTTAAACGGAGTTTAAAAATACTTATCAAGTTTTGACATTTAAATCTTTAACACTGGAAATGCATTGAGAAAAAACGTCCATCAAAACGATATCACAAAGCTATGGACTTCACACTATGAATTGGTCTGTTAGGCAGGTCAATGTTAGACAACCGTTTAAAACTTACTCTTATTTTATTTAATATTTAGTACATAAATAGAGAAGTTTAAACTTATAAGAAACTTAAGTATGTTCTGAACGACTTCGAGAATGATACTGTCTACTATGGAACAGAATTGGGGCAAAAAATACATTTTGCCTTTTGACATGTTTATTGCTTTCATTTGTCTAAGTGACTAGCATCATTTTGACTAGTACAATACGGTGTAATCGTCGTCTGCGTTATTTGTTGTTGTTTTTTTACATTAAACATTCATTACTCATTCACATCATAATTAACTACTGAAAATACATCTGCTTTTATTTCCATTTCATCACCGTATAGCACTGTGTATAGCTGGACAGTCCAGTTTCGTATTAAAATGGAATTTATTTCGTCGGTTTAACGAATCGATGAATGACACGTGTAGCTAAGCAAAATAACACATGTACGCAAGCAGAATGACAAATGTCAAAATGTGCACCTATCATCATGACGTTGGAGGGCGCTCTGCCGGTTTGACTTGGAGCGAGTTCAGTTTAGCTACTAGAGTTAACTAGAGTTACCAGAGTTGCAAATAAAACGTGCGGGGTTTTACCATACGAACTCTGTAGGGTTACGCGAGTTCAACCCAGAGAGGTAGGTGGGTAGACTAGAAAGCAATATGGCGGACGGAAAGCATCTAGGCAAATTTATAGAAATTTATAAATATCTATGATATCCTGTCTTTAAATAAGCATGTAAGCTGGCAGCTACTTTATTAAAGCCCAAGCTCGAAAAGTCATAAATAAAAGATCTATTGTTTTAATCATATGTCTATTTACATATAAAGTCACAAGGGGTAAGCCTCATACGTTCAGTTGATTGCTAACTAGAGTATATTTATTACGTCATCAATACGAGTTTACTCGAGTAGTGTGTGTTTGTTGGGTTTAACGTCCCACCGACAGTATTTTTAAGTCATTTGGAGACGATGTTTACTTGAATTAGATATAGTGCTGCAACATTGCAGTATCACGCCGTGGACATGTGGCATTATACCACACCCAGTCACATTATCCTGACACCGGGCCCCCCCAAAGGGTTTAATTTTTTTTTTTTTGTTGGACCAGGGATCGAACCCACGACCTCCCGCACCCGAGGCGGACGCTCTATAATTCGAGTAGAACTGTAGTTGGTCACCTGAACTCGCTGTCGGTAGTTCGGAGTAGTATATACAGAAATTTCGTCCTCCACAGAAAAGGTGGCGTGCCTATAATAAGTCACTTTATACTACTGTTCGGGAAGAATCGGCAAAATGAAGTACGAAACTGTGACTGTTTCCAAATTCGAAAAAGTTATTTCTTTTAAACAAATTGTTTGAAATTGAAGGTAGATCCACTGCTTAAAGACATAATTGCATTTTACATAATACTTTCCATTGCTTTTCTAATTGCAGGCCAAACATTTCAGATATAAATTATATGAGCTCAGGTTTACAAAGATGAATATTTAAAAATAATGAACGTCACGCAAAATTTTATATACGAGCACATCTCGTCGATCTACATACTGTTCGTAGTTTCGTAATTAAGTCCCAGAGTCACCGGGCCGTGGTCGAGCGGTTACAGTCGTGGACTACAAATCTCTCAGCCCCCCACCGCTGTGGGTTCGAATCCCGGTAGGGACTTCGGATTTTTCATGTGAGGAAGCCTTCCAGCTGGCTTGCGGTAGGTCGGTGGTTCTACCCGGGTACCTCTGTGTACTCGGGGTCTTCCTCCACCTGTAATTAGCTGGTTGATTGAAATACTATCGCAGCGACGGTAAACCCCAATACAACTACAACAACAACGGAATTGTGTCTGCTTTAATCTTAATCAGGCAAACGCCTTTAGTATTGCTGAACATACATTTTATTTTCATTTTTTTTAATAAATTATTAACAAGTTTTTAATACATATCACAAAAACGTCCCCAAGCTTGATTAGAACTCGCAACCTAGCTTTGCAGCCAGTGCCATAAAGTTCGTGTTAATGTCACTATAAATCATGTAGAAACATATTTTCTTGATCTATATATTGAATAAGCGGGTTGTGAGTTCAAGCCCGGCGGCTACCTACCATGGTTTTGTATGCGAGATTTTTACGGAGGATATGAGTCTAGTACTGGTCCTTCCTAAGAGCAATAATAGGTTAACTGCCCGCCTACTGCAACAACCTCCAAGCGTTGTCATTCGCCCCCATTACAATGACAAGAGGGTCGTGGGACAGGAATCTTGTCAAAACTGAAAAAAAATCTACCAAATTTCCCTCAGATGCCCATCAGAATGCATCTCCGTCCTCCTAGAAAAAATATTTCCCAAGGGGCTATGCCCTCCCCCCCCCCCCCCCCCCACACACACCTAAAAACCAAGGGGCTATGCCCCCATCACCTCCTAAAAATTACCCTAAGTGAAAATAAAACTATTTAAAAAGTCAAACTGTTATACATTTATTATATTTCAACTCCTGTTATGATCATATTACTTTCCCAGAGTTCCGAGTATTCAGTTTCCTCCCCTGAGTAAAAACGAAACGCAGGATCTTGATTCTACGAATTAACTTCTCTTTGATTATTCTGCCCCAAATGAGGCAGTTTAGACAGTTTAACGTAAAACAAATGTCACATTGATAGTTGCTCAACAAAACATTAAAATATAACAGCATCAAATTTTGACACATGAAAGCCAAATCATTAACTAATGCAAGATACACAAGAGCATTAGTCAGTAGACAGCATTGATAAACGCACTTAACATAATACAGCATATCACTTGTCAGTATGGCAAAGGCAGAATGTCACGTGTAAACATGGACTTGTAAGACGGTGAGATGCAATTTTTGCCCTAATTCTGTTCCATAGTCTACTTCTATCACCGGGATCTGTAAGTCTGAATTATGTCAAGAAAAAATATAAACTATACAGAAAATCAGGTTTTGCATACTCGTGCTTTCGCAAATATTGTTTGAGAGTTTTGCGACACTGATGTTGAATGCTAATCAGAACATTTAAAAAAATCTGTAACCCTTTGGATCTAGTGTCTATATAATTTAGTTGAGTGTCAGGGTACTTGTTCCATGTATGGATTGGCTCGGCAACCTCGCCTAGTGTGGAAAAACCCTCCTGTACGGAAGGAATATACGGTAGTCAGAGCAACCATGTTTCATTAAATTGTAAACAGCCTTTGAGACATAAAACTTTCACATCTACAACGACCTTCAATAAACTCTAGCAGGTCCATAACATCAATACATCCAGATGTCAACAAAGGAATAGTTTGTACCCAGCACACTTTGTGCTTTGGAACTTGCTCATATCGCAAGTTGTCGGTCAATCCAATTTGATGGAGTTCTAAAGTCGACGTCTTTAATTCAGATAAGGTGTCTTTTATTTACTTTTATACAAGTTTTAAGTATCGTATATCATATGTAAATCAAATTCCATATATATATATATTGAAGACCGTAAGGACTTGAAACATAATATGATAGCAAGTTGAAGCAGTGCAGTAACCATAACTATGCCTTGTCTGGTTTTCTAATTATCTGTAAATTTATGTTTGTCCACTTGGGTCATTGGCTTCTGGATTTTTGAAAATAAAATTTTGAAACCTGAATTGGAACTAGAGCTATCACTTAAGATGGTAAATATCCCACACACAGCTTTTTGTCCCAAAATTGTTCTCGAAAACAACAACAACAACAAAAAACAAGAAGAAAAAAAACAACAAAAAAAAACAAGTGGCTGAATTTGATACAGCTATACTATGACAATAACAGTTAGATCTACAATACAGAAGCTTTTAAAAGTAACATAAAATGTGCTTGCATCCATTCCTCTCATAGTGCACTCCGCTAGCAATGATAACATTGTGGAAAAAGATGTTATTGCTCTATTTCCATTGTGTTTTCTAATGCCTCCATATATACATCATAAATTAATAACAGATTTTAACTATTAATAACTTACATGCGAAGATCTAGTTCCAGCAATTTAAAGAGTTCGACAGAGATATGTTTGCCAACTATGAAACGTTACTATGATGGCAAGACATTTTTTTTTGGGGGGGGGGGGGGGGGGTGCAAACTCTGGAAATCACAGGCATAGAAGTAGGGGGATCCATCCTCTTTTATGTAAAGTTTATGCAAAATATACAAATCCCATCTCGGGGGGGGGGGGGGGGGGGGGGGGGTCTAGGCACCCGGTCCCCCCTCTGGATCCGCGCATGACTTAGTTCACTACATTTCTGAACACAATATTTTCAGCAAAATATTTATAGTGTATCAGGCGGCTCCAGTGATTCGAATCAAATGCCCAAACACCTTACCACTGTGCTATCAAGCCCAAGCACCTTACCACTGTGCCATCAAGCCTCACGATGTAAAGCCTCCCAATTCTCCACCAAGTATCAGTGCCGGCTACATATACCACCTTCAAATTTATAATTTGCCACAACTTATTAGAGACAGAAGCATTGTGAAATGTTCTCGAGATTCCGAAGCAGTTATCTGAATTGATAATTTCAGTTGTAAATGTACATTCCTCCATGTTCTTTACCGTATATACATTGAATGAAATAAAGATTTTTTTTTTTTTTTGCTGAGTTCCACTGCATTCTGTTAAATGCACAGGGAATCCCTATGGTTAAATGCATGCTCATTTGAAATATATGATTAATTGGTATAAAAATTAGATAAAGAATTGTGTTAGCTACAACGAGTTGCCTAATTTTAGTGTTTAAAAAGAATAAAATTAGTTGATCAATATGACTGTTATTTCTCAGATGATGTTATTTTTAACTGAATATTTTTATAGTCACTCAACAATAAGAATGATTTAGTGTAAATATAGACAATTATATTTACAGAAAGAAAAATTAAAATCACGTAATCATTTTCTGCTAAATAAATAACCACAGCAGGTTGCAAATTACGTATGCATAGAAAAATTGAGTAATAAGTGTTATACTGAATGTATAATTTAGTGACAATTTAGTAAGTTTAGTTAAAAAAAATTTATGCCAAATATATATATATATATACATATATATATAGGCCTTTATTTTAAACGCATGAGACCAGGTTTTATTTTCGAAGCCGCAACATTGTTTACGGGAAAATAGCTTACTTTCGTTATCTAAACCAGCTTATTTTGGCACTGATTTTATTCATACTCGTCAGAGAGTCGGTAAAAAAGCTGTGTCAACAACTATAAGAATTAATTTATGAATGAAATTGTATTGTCAATGGGTTTAAACGATATTTTGATTAATACCGACTCTGTAAAATACCTCTACTTCCAGAAACGTTTGTCGACAAAATCTTCATAACAAGGGAGTTAACAATGTATTACGAATACATTTATATCTTCAACTGTACTCGAATTCACTTTTTCTTGACTCGAAACTCACTTATTCTAACTAAACTCACTTTTCCAACTCGAAGCTCACCTTCGCAGGCTAGAAACTTTTTTTCCAGACTTGAAACTCCCTTTTTGCAACTAGAAACTCACCTTTTCTAACTCGAAACTCACTACTCACTAAAAATTATATCTCAGGACAGAAAGCCTTACAAGATACCTTTGATTTGCGGGGTCTAGAGATTAGCTCACTGGATGGGGAGTGCACTCCTGATTTAAATTTAGTTTTTACCCAGTCAAAGTTGCCAGTATCTAAAAGGGACATAGTAACAACTGAAGATTTGCAGGGTTGGCCATATTTGAGAGAAGTGCCACTTCAAGATATAGATGGGGAGGTGGGACAATGGATAGGTGTCGATGTTCCTCAGGCTATGGAACCATGAGAGGTCATTGCAAGTCAGGATGGGGACCCTTTGCAGTAAAATCTGGTAAATGGAGTCCTCCATGGATAATAAACAATTCATGAAGATAGTTTCTGAAACTTGTTCATTACAAAAAGGTCACTACATGCTAGATTTGCCCTTTAACAATGCTGAAAACTGCATACCAAGCAATAGAAGTCAAGCCATACCTGACCGTATTGAACTAGTACGGCGTGTGAACAAACTTTTTGACAAGACAAACAGACAAGTTGTGTGTTCTCTTTGAGATAGAGTAATTAATTATTTGAATTACTTATTTGGTTGAAAATTATTTTTCATAACTGCAAGTTATATTTTTAATTTGAGAATCTAATTTAATTTTTTAAATGCATGTATTATGTTCACTTGGATAGACTAGTCTTTACTAGAAGACCTTTGAAGTAGTTCTACTTAACTTGATGTAAATTTGGCATTTATTGTCAAATAAGACATTATCATTGCTTGTACAATAAGTTAATAATATCTTTCTCTTTAATTTTTTTTCAAGTGATTAAGTAAGTACTAACTTTTTGTGCGTGTTAAATTTTTTAATTTTAAATTTGAGCATTGAAGTATTAGATCATGTTGGGATTAATGCTGCATTATACAGTATTTATACCAAAGGGTCACACAGTAGTATTACTTTTCAAAATTTGCATTATTTTGGAGTAACCAGGCCAATCTGGATGAAGTCTGTAAGCTGTTAAAAAATTAAATGAGCTATATGAATGTTTCATTTCCTGACTTGACTCCATGGTGACATCTTACGCGGGATGTGTCAGAGGAGGTTCGCACTTGAAATTGTAATAAGACAGATGTCCTCTAGAATAATTTGTCATAAATATTTATGTAATGTGAATCCAAGTGGGTATCAAATCCCCATGTTTGGATTGACAATGTAACATGTCATCTCAAATATCAGCTATTCTTTGTACCTTGTCATTATTTGACAACAATGATGTTTTAAAGGACCCTTATCATAGGCAGTAAACATTACACAGGTATCTTGTATCTGATATATCTGCTGGAAAATATAAGCAATTATATTGGCACAAATACTGTGAATGAACAGTGATCAAAGAGTGAAAAGAAGACATAGTTACAAAGTATGTATTTTATTTCACACTTACAAAAGAATGTGAATTACGGCATTTACACACTACAGCGTTTTACTCAATCCATGTAAAATATATTGATTTGCTCATTTTGGATTGATGAAAGATCTATAAAATATGTCAGTTGGACAGAAGCCGTAACTTTGTCCGGACATTAACATCAGAAGAAAGAAAATATTAGCCCTATGCATATAATAGGTGACTGCAAGAATTGTCTTTAAAGTTATAAATAATTAAATCAATAGTACATGTAGTTTTCAAACTGAACAATGCATTATCACTACTGACATAATATATCCCTATTCAAAACGTTCATTTCTCATATAGAACAATTCTTAATGATTTAGTTTAAAGCATGTCTTTTCACTCTTTTAATTGTGTAATGGCCATGAAACATCTATCAATTTACAGGGTAAAAAACTAATCGCTGGTGCTACTTAACATTTATAAGTTATGCTAACAGTTATGTGTCTAACTTTTAACCAACAAAATTATAGCAAAGTTTGTCAAAATACGAGTATATATCACTGCTGATCACGTAATAAATCTTCTACTGCATTTCTTTTTTTAAAGACCATTCTTTGATTTGTCCATAATGTCATCCCAACAATGCTCTTCTTCCATCTCTGTTGTCCCTTCAGTAATATACTCATGATACACTCATGTAAATCTTCAATCTCTGTTGTTCCTTCTGTAATAAACTAATGATATACTCATGCAATTCTTCCATCTCTATGTCCCTTCTGTAATATACTCATTAATATCTTCATAAGTATCCAAACAGAGTTGACGAATTGCACAACAACTCATTAAAATATGCACAATTGTTTTAATGTCATAAATGTCTACACATTCCAAGCATCGAAAACGTCCTTTTAAGGCCACTAATGGCCATACACAAATATCATTCTTGTAATTGTACACTTTGTGTGTTGTAGTTAGGTTACCACAATCCATAAATGGCACTAACAACCAAGGTACTGTTGAATAGGCAGCATCTCCAAGGAGATGATTATCATTCGGAAACGCAGCTTCCATGTTGATTCTGCTTTCTGACAAAGTGGTGAATTTCGAAGCGCACGTGCATCGTGCATAGACCCAGGCCAGCCACAGTAGATGTAAATAAACTTCATATTATGGTCACAGACAGCTTGTAAAATTACAGATAGAAACCTTTCCTGTTTATGCAGTTCTCTGGCCAGTCCAAGGGTGTGTTTATTTGAATGTGACTGCCATCATTGGCACCAATGACACTAGGATAAACTTTTATCTCATTAGACCCTTTTCAATAGACTGAACTGCAAGGCTAGATGACCACGTAACGAGATGATTAAATAACAAAATCAAATGAAATCAAATGTGTCACCTCGTGTACAGTGTCGTGCACGGTAGTGTCACAGATGCCAAGTATTTCTGTGATTGCCTGCATTGAAGCTGGGTTGCAATATACTTAGGGTACACCAAAAGTTTTCTTTCTGTGCTGATTTTCTGACGTGGGCAACTAGTTTTTCAAAAGACTTCCTGCTTTTAAAAGCGGAATCTGCGACTGAAATTATCCACACTATAGAACTATACAAGACAACATCTACATAGTTCATTATCATGCAGAATACTTGCTAGAGCAGCTATATTCTTGTTAAGAATGTTGTACGCCTTGCTCTTGATGAAAAAATAACCGCATCTGATGGAGATGAACATGTAACGTTTTTCTGCTGAGGTTGCCAGTTCAATTAACAAAGCGGCGAGCCTTTCTGTCACCATTTGGCATCTTCCTTCTGTCACCACCCACTGTAATTTTAAACCAGTTTTAGTTTACTGTTCATTGTGTAACCAAACCAAAACCCTTAATTTACACCGGCAGCAAAAACACACGGCTGTTGCATGTCAAATCAATGGAACGGTTCGCTAAATGATAGTGTAGATTTAGACAGTGTTAACATATGGTGGTTTAAGGATACCTTATTCTGGTAAGACAGCTTGAGACAATTTAATTTATACTTATTCATACTTTGCGAGAACGGCATTATCTGTACAATGTGTAGTCTATATATGACATGGTTTAATTATAATATGGAAATCTACTCATTTTATCACTAGAATATCAAAAATCAAATTACCTTTTGAACTAGTGTCGTAACACGCACAAAGAAGTCTTTTCAGTGACGTAAATTACTTCGACTAACTTCAATGTATAATTGTTCGTATAGAAAGTAATAATTTGAGGAGTTGATGTTATGCAAGGTTGGTACTCGATGAATGTCTTAAAAACATATAGGGAATCGTGGGTTATCAAATAATTTTTTAGGTAACGACGTGTGATTTTTTTTTCATTTACAACAATACAAAAAGTGACTTGACAAAAACATGAGAGATCCATTATCTCACATAGACTGTTCTGCGAGTGAAAAAATGCTGTAAGTTTAAATTAAAATTTTATTGCAGCACGTGAAATGCGTAAATGTATTTAAGTTTTTCTGACTTTCGGCATACTACAAAGACAACTGTATGGGACTTATGGGTTAATCTCTTACATGATATTCCGCCTTAGAGGATACTGGTTTGATAAACAACCATAGAGGGTTCACCTTTAAGTGTGCAAACGGAATACATACATATACACTTTAAAATTTGTGATGGGAATTTGCTTTATAAATTGTGAGAGAACAATGAAGGTCCATGAGTCTTTGGATTACCAAGATCACTAGAAGCAATTTTAAGGGTTCGGAAAACGCACAAAGGCTGATATTACTTTTCAAGAACTTTTCTCACATTCGAGTCTACTTTTGTTACGTCATCTGTAAATGTTATACATGTATGGCTATTTTAGAATAAAAATAACAAATACTTAATGGTTTAGTATAATTCATGTTTTTTTAATTTAATAAAACGAAATAATTTCTAATATTTTACCAAAATAATGTATTAACAATATTCTATATACATGTAACGGTATTAATCAAATTTATTATATAGGTTCACTTCTTCCAAGTTCTCAGTGCTCTCATCTGAGGGACTTACACATTTAGAACTAACCTGGTAGTTGACAACAGACACAATGACACCTTTGCGATTGTTTTTAAAAGGTAATGTATCTAATCTTAGTCTTCTGTAAATTTATTTGGGTTTTATGCCACAAGCGAAAAGGTCTTGTGTTTATGCTATATTTTTGTCAGGGCTTTCTGCCTTCGGGTTAAAACTCTTTTAACGAAGGACCCCTGACTCAAGCAGAAGGTCCTTTTTGGGATAATCAAGGATAAACAAAAAGCCGATAATTAAACATATGACCCTGACCTTTGCGATATTCCGACAACGGAAGTGACCTTTGATACTTCCAACGTTTCCATTTGATACTCCGAATAAGAGAGCATTATCTTATGTAGGAGACTTACGTACTCGATTATTTAGCATAGCTACCGAAGGACAGTAAGCTATCCTAAGAAGACATATTAACGCTATAGTGGCGGAGGTAAACGGCGTCTCAAATGTGTTTAGCCATTCACAGGGAGAATTCATTCATGCAGTAAATGATGAAACGAATCATTTCGACGAATTCGTTAAAGACAGTTCCAATTATAGATGTGAAATACTCAGGGCAGTAAGTCAAGTAGATTTCAAGCATGCACAAACAGAGAGAATTATAATGATATATACAGAGAAATTTGCCCAAATAAAGTCACATTTAAATAATTTAATTATAGGTATAAATACCCTAAATAATGGACAATTATCGTGTATCAGAAAGGGATAATGTCGATATTCTCTATCCAATAAATGTACCTCTCCTATCGTATTTCTTTAATGATACGATCATAAATAATGTCTTATCAAACAACAATTTAACGGAGCAAATAGCGATTTCACTTCCAAAATACAAAATATTTGAACATAAATCTAAAGAAATACTCGTTAAATCAAAACGGATAGAGATCTCCTTAGATCACTTCGCTGAACCGTAAAAAAATAATGAGTGGATTTATGCTAATTTAGCTGAATCAATATACGACGGAAAAACACCAATACAAACAAAACTAACAGCCTTTAATATAGTGACTGTCATGGGTATGGTTACTACCCTAGTAAATACACTATTCTTATACACACTTTATCGTAAATATAGAATATTAATGCTGTCTCTAACTTTGACAAAACAAATCACTGCCGCAAAACTAAAGTACATCAAACCAACAACGGTGTCGCCTTCTGAAGTCTTTTTGCAGAGTCTTAGAGAATCCATACAATATGAACATGGTATATTGGCATTGTTATTTATTGCTATTACTATCTCAATAGTTATTTTACATAAACTATCAAAAGTAGGGAACAAAGACAACAACAATTTCATGTTACATCTCACAAATGGACTTAACTGCATTTATATAAATGTAATGGACATACCATACTGCCCAATTGAATGGTCTTTTAAAATACCACCAAACGTTACCGTTCGGATCACATCTCGATATATCAACCAGAAATTAAGCCTAACAATGGAGGAAGCGTATATTAAGAATAAAATCACAAGGCAAATCATATCCTTACCTACCCTTATTAAAGTAAATCCTTCGACTGCCCGACGTACTCGTAGGCTTCTTAACACAACCTATGTGTCACAGTTAGAAATTCATCACGGAAATACCACTGCCGTGTCAAACACCAGCAACAGTCATACTGTTAATAGAGGTAATGTTCCACCTCCTGATTATAATTAGTTTAATTCCACAGGATTAAGGTGCTGGGTTTGCTTTTTTCGTTGACATAAATGTTTCAATTGTTGAAATTGCTGTATTATGCTTTTTATTATATAAGATATTATTCAAATATTGAATAATAATCCCCGCAGAGTTTTATTTCTATGCACCTGAGAAAATAAAACTATATATATATATATATATATATATATATATATATATATATATAAAAAAATTGCGGAGTGTTATTGGAATATTGTATGACAATAATGTTGTCCTAAATTCTGCGAATTACGTTAAAAGCGATTAGAAATATTCTCTCTCGTGTGGGTAAGTGTACAGTGCTGTGGTGTGTTTTTGTTTGTTCATTTTATTATTTATTGCTAAAATATATAAATTGTAGATATGGCCTCTGTAAAAAGGCAATGGAATCGTGAGAAATTATCGGAACACTCCGAATATTTCAAGCTACTTAAAAAATACAACAAAAACAAAATAATTGATATTTCTCTCCCAATGATTACTGAGTGTTCCGTTAAGAGCCATACCGCTTTTATTTATTTCACTTGGACGTTTCTTTCAATGCTTCAACGCTTAACGACAATTATGGAAAAGAGTTGGGAACCGCTGGATGAATTTCTCCGTTACATACCGTTACCCTATTTAATCCAACTTATCGACTATTTTCAGGTAAATATTTTATTAATAAAACTGGGGGACGGAACGGTTCGAACCCCACCCGTTGAATTCTTTCAAACGATTTGTAAAATTCTAGGCACAGAAAACCAATATACAAAAAACGCTTTGAGATTATTGAAGATTGCACACTGTCCAGAATTAAAAGATGAGTCATTAGAATTTATTCTAAATATTAGCACAGTTCCGCGGATTAGTTCATTTACATTCAGGAATCGAAGGTTTCCAAGTCTATCCGAAATTTGCAATCTATGTACTTTTAAACACACAATTGACGCTTGTAACTTTGACGCATATTGCAAAAGAACAAAGTGCTGTTTACAATTCGTTCATCCTTGCTGTTTTGATTTTATACAAAATTGCTTAAAATGCCCAATATGTTACTTTTCAAGTTCGAATCCTGGACCACTTGGGTCTTTAAAATATAGGGCGATGTTAATCAACGAAGTAAGGGAAGAAAGGAACAAAATAGAATATGGTCCATTAAATAATTAGAACAATAATATCTCTTGTTTTTGGCAACTCAATATTCCATGCTTTTATGCCATTTGTTTATTTTATTATTGTATTTCTGGCAATTATTGTTGTATGATTTGTATTGGGAAAGTTTGTTGTATTAGAAAACTGCCGCAATTTTTATACTTAGATTTGATTTTTCATCATATATATTATCTACCATATTTTGTTGTTTTGTTATGTACTCATTTTGTAGTACGCATTTATCTTAAGACATTACAAAAAAATGGGGACTTTTTTCAAATAAGCATAGGGGGAGATGATAGGTCTTATAATACTTCATTTATATACAAATACAATAAAGCGCCAATGTATAAAGCGTAGCATGCAAAAACTATACATATAGATTATATATACTCTGCCTAAGGGAATACACAATCCAATAGTAACACACAAACAGGGTAGAGAGATTAAGTTACATTCCAAGCTGGCTGGGCAGCTCGCATATGAAAAAAAGAAGAAAATATTCCACTGTCCAGACCACGCTGAGTTCACATGATACAAAGAAACAGACAATACGAGTTGGCCATTTTTGGGAAGCTATTCTAAGAACTACAGACCAGGTCGCGGAACCCATTAGCCTAATTCATTGCCAAGGTGCAGACGGTCAGTATAAATAGAAAGGCGAAAAGACTTCAGTAGAGAACAACTGAAATTTTTTTTCGTCTTCTAGTTTTCAGATTAATCCCTGAAATCGATAGCTGTCCGAGGAGTCCTGTAATTCCCCAGGACTACCTCGCGACATGTACCGTCCTTTTAGGTATCCATATATACCTTGTTGAAATGAAAAAACCAGAGGCAAATTTCTCGCTCAATGAACACATGGAAAAAAAGGCACATGTCTTACCCCTAGGCCGAAATTACACTAATTAAAAATATCTGAGGAGAAGTTAATGACATAAACATATTTTTATTGATTGCTTTTAGACTTTCTCGCGGTTCAACCGTATATATCTCAACAACCGTTAAGAATGAGTCCATATACGTGATCCTGTTTTGGAAAATGAGATCAAATAAGGTTAATGATATTTTCAGCATTTTCCCATAATTTTAAAGCTGAATCTTTCAACAGAATACGCCAAAAATTAATAATTCTGATTTAAAAAAAATCTTGTGGTAAATAACGTTTTGAAGCTCAAAGGGGTTATTGACATTGATAAAAGCATATATTTTAAATGGTTTTTTTTATACAGTTCTAAACAGTAATAAGCTATAATCCATTCTCAGTAAAGCTATATCAAATCTATACTCACTGTTCATAAAAAAATCAATTCTTATTTTAGACATTTCTCAAGTTTTCATCTTTCATTTGTATTCATACAAATGTTTATAAACTGGCATTATTATTATCAAAAATAAACAAAACTATTTGATAACCAAACTATTATTAATATTTCTCCAGATTTCAACGTGCATGCTGCACATTTAAATATATTGAATACAGTACCATTTTCAACATGCACAAATGTAAACAGTGTTTGTTGTAATTGTTATTCCAGTCACATATTTCTCAAATTACGCCATAGCATGATGGTTTATGTATTATAAAGCAACAGCTGTTCACATATATCAAAACATACTGAATAAGGTGAAATGTTTTCCAACGTAGGTTTAATACTTTGAATCAAAGGAAATTCTGACAACTCTTGCAAAAGAAAGTAATATTTCAACAGTGAGTCTAGCGCATCGCTATCTCTATAATCCGGAATCCCATATAATCTGAAAATATATGGGTGTAACGTTTTCAAGTTCCCCAAATTTAAAGTCCCTCGATGTATCATCGGCATGTCTATTAGTATTTGATTATCCTAAATTGAAGTTATATTAAAGTAAAATAAAGCGGATGAAGTCACACACACACACACACACACACACACACACACACCTAACCGGGAACTTAAAAAGTGTTCAAATGAACACCCCCCTTTATGACTCTTTGTCGGAAAATTATGCTGTTTAATAGAGGAACTTTATTTCATGTATCATGAAAGCGGTTTCATTTTCCTGGGTATAACATTTGAAAAATGACAGTTTATATATGAAGACGAATTCCCGTGGTTAAACTGTCTATATCTCTTAACCATTGAACATAACTTCATAATTACAATGAGTTTATATGTTAATATTTTTCATACATGAAAACTAAGAATTTATGAAAATGTTTTTTCTATGCATCTCATCAGTTGTTTTGCTTTTTTCTTGATCATGGTTTAATTTGTAATTAAGAGTATAAACATTTTTTTCTAACGACAGATACTTTTCAAATATAGGTGAAAGGGTAACTATAAGGAGAAAACTAACCGACACTAATTACATTAAGCCTTATCCTTATAACAAGAAAAATTATAATCAAAATAATTAATATTTCCTATCTTTAGTTAATATAAAGCGAAAGATTTCTCGTTCAGGTTCTAAAAGCAGTGGTCAAATACACAACATTAAAAACAAAACAGATGTTGATTTTAAATCTGTTTTATGAACATTATTTAACACTCACTCAGCCCCTCACCGCGTGGGTTCGAATCCCGACAGGGTCATTCGGATTTCATGTGAGGAAGCATTCCAGTTGGCTTGCGGTAGGTCGGTGGTTCTACCCGGATGCCTTCGTGCATTCGCGGTCTTCCTCCACCTGAAATTAGCTGGACGTCTCTGTATGACTGAAATACTGTCAAAGCGACGGTAAACTCAAATAATCAAGTCATGAACGTTATTTTATTTAACACTGAATGCCATCCTAATAGTTGGTTGAAGTAAGTATCACATAATTTCTTTACAGACAAAAAGACGTTGGTGTGCTTATCAGGCGTGAGCTTACTTTTTTTACTGGCGAATATCTATTTGAGGTATTCAATACAAAAAATGGACGACAGACTCCAGGTAAAGATGATATATATTACCCAGTTTCATTGGAAATTTACTCGAGTAGGGACTGAATTAAATACGTATATTTTCATAATTTAAGATCCTAATATTCGTCTGTTCGTTTAACTTGTGGGGTTGTGTCTTACTACATCTGCATCGTTCCAATACTTAACTTTATAAAGGACAGGTTACCCATTAGATAATTATGTAGTGTCTGGGTATTTGGTTTTTAATCAAAATTTTGAATTTCAGTGTTTTTATCTTCAATTTTAAATTGATATAACCCATCTGTCCAAGGTAATATGGCGTCACCCGATGTTTAGCAGACACCAAATTGATCGAACATCCAGCCATTGGCTTCAAACTGATGGGTTCAACACTACCCACTACGACCACGACCAACTATGGATCCGGAAGCCAATTTTCATCAGTGGGGGGATCCCAGAATTTTACCCCTATTCCGCCTTTGTTACCAACTCCTCCGACGCATCATCATGGGATAGGGTAATTGTGTTGGGCATGTGGTATAGCCAGCTGTACAATGGATCATCCATCAGGTGCTGTCTCAAGTCTGACGGTCAAGTGTTCGAAACTCGTAATGTGGACACACAATCACATGACACAGGTCCAGTAGAAAACATTACTTTATATGGATATCAGTATGCTTGCAATGTTCCTAATGAAGCAAGAGGGCTACATTTAACAGAAGCTGTTATACTTCCAGGAGATAATTATTCCTGCTTTGCCGAGACTGTTCCATATACAAAAACTACATACATATATAAACAACGACAAAACACTATAGGTAAAACTTCTTTTATACAGTCCAAAATTCTCACCATCTTATCTTGTTTGATAATTCCATGCTATTTGGAAGATAGTATCAAAAATATATTGTACTTGAAATGAAAATGATAATCGATATGAATTCCATTAGCTATTTAATGAACCGATTAATATTTACAAAAATACGATATTTGCAAACGATAAAAAATTAATTTTCGTAATAGGCTGCACTAAAACGGTATTCTTCGTTTTTCCTTTTGTTTGTTGTTATTGTTAATGTTGTAAATAAAGGCGTGTAAAAATAGAATCGATATAAACCTTGATATATCAGTGTGATCTTAGTCTGCATATCATTTCAATATGGTTGCAATTTGCGTGTTAAAGTTTAAAGCCGACATGAAATTCTGAAAACGAAGACATTTGTTTTTAATGTTTAACCCATTCAAGTAGAAAAAAATATTAAATAAACATTGTAACTGATCAATTCATTAAAATACTGTATTACAAAAAATGTTAAATCTTTTATGATTAAACATAAACAGTTTGGTCATACCACGTCGAATGCGACGTTATTTTAAGCATAGATGAGAAACTGCTTTAAGTTTATAATTTTAATAATTATTTTCATAACATTCGGGAAACATTAATGATGAACTTCTCGCGATAGGAACCACACTTTTGAAGTTTATCCCTAATGTTAGGAATTACAGTATATCTGACAAAAAAAGAACATTTTGTTTTATGGTACAGTTTTTAGCTTCTCGTGCCTAATACGAGTATCCAATTAAGAAAAAGGAAAAATAAAGTTCGCTTCTAAATCGAGGCAAAAGATGCTGATAGCAACCACGTCAGATACCAAATGGATTTGCAAGATGATAAATGTGTTCCAATTGAAAATGTTTATTATGTTCAAAGGGTACATGTGTAAAGTTGCGTATGGATCTCTGTCATATGAGATGCTAATAGCCTGGATGGAGACACAGCGATACCTCGGTGTTGACAAAGTTATCTTTCACTTACACAATTCGCTCAACCCAGATGCTCTAAAAACCCTCGAATACTACGAACAGATCGGTTTTGCTATTGTGATACCATTTTCGTGTCCTTCTCTCTGTAAGTAGTGCGTGCATGATAGCAGAAAGTATACTTTATTTGTATAAAAAACGGTCTGTTATAGATATAAAGAGAAAAAAGTCTGGTGATTGAAATATGTTTTAAACAACTGATTTCATTCCAATCAAGTTCAGTTTAAACTTTTCATACTCTTTGACTTGCAGAATACGTCCCAATCTTAAATCAACTAAATTGTGTGTGTGTTTGTGCGCGCGTGTGTGTATGTTTTAATTGGTTGAACAACAAAGTATTATTATGTGACAATCAGATACCAATAGCAGTTAACTGCCCCTACCCCCTATCATTAGTTACAGCAATTTTCATAGTCGGTCCGCACTTCACTTCCCCATTTAAGGTAAATCTAACACCTAACCGAATCTTTATCATGATTTACATTTGCAGACTTCAAACAATTTGAATTTGACTTTTCTACAAGAGAACCCGAGCGCGTGCAACTGAAAAAGTGTTTGATGGACGACGCATTGCAGAGGCTTGGGGGCTACACCTATATCAGTGTTATAGACGTAGATGAATTCTTCGTGCCGACTAGGAACAGGTCCTTGAAGCAATTTCTGGTGAGTTGACGCCGAATATTCGAAATGTGTGTGTGTGTGTGTGTGTGTGTGTGTGTGTGAGAGAGAGAGAGAGAGAGAGAGAGAGAGAGAAAGATAGATAGATCAAAATATTGAGTATCTACTGACTATACCTATGTAAATAAAATCATATCAAATTTGGCAGATCTGATAAAATAAATAACACAGAAAATAAAATATAACTGGGTTATTGCAGACTACCGAATTAGAAATTTAGATAATTTAATTCATAATATAAATCAGTTTGTTCAATCCATCTATACATATACTTACCTATAGATACACATGAGAAAAATGTGTCAAAACGATGTTATAACAAACATTCAATAATCATTAAACAGACCTACCTATACCCCCCGTCCTCCAAATATACACACAGATATTCTTGATAACATGTGTCGTCTGATTAATCATTTCCATTTTAAACTTTCTCAGATAATGCAACCCCTAAAGGTGTTTGCATGGAAGACATAGCAAGCAAGCCTGCTGATGATTCTTGTCTGCGTTTTAGATAACGACTATTTGAATTTGTTTAAAGTAGGCCAATGACAGTAATAAGCAAATATGTATTTCTTATGTCTGTATATGATGAACAGAAAGTGACAATTGTTCTCAAAATATTCAAGAAACGTTTATTACTTAATTTATTACATATTTTTAATTTTTGTGTATATTTCTTATACGATCATCTACAATAACTACTTATGAGCTAACTGTCTAGAACGATTTAGTGTTTTTAAAAAGCTTCACCTGTATTGAATTTCCATGTTATGTAAAGAATCTAAAGCTATATTTGTTTTCATAAATAAACATCTTTGAGTTTGCAATAAAAATGTCATTAGATGTTAAACCCTCGTTAATTTACGTTAACACTTTTCTGCTTAAACGATCATAATATAAAATTCCCTTGAATATTATTTGTTTACATACCATAACAATTGTTTATTTTTGTTTACTTGAATACCCAATGATGAGCAATAGTCATGAAAAATAACCAAAGGTTTCAGCAAGCCTTCTTTAGTGTGCAATTTAATAACGGTATCATCAGCAAACATAAGAAGCAAAAATCTAACATCATCAATTATAACTGATTAAAAATCGTGGCATTCTTTTTATCGCCGGTTCAGGGCAGCGATATTATTTTATCGATCAAAAAAAGCATGACTACAAGACAATTAACTATTTCAGTTTACCGTCGCTTCGACAGTATTTCAGTCATATAGCGACGTCCAGCTAATTACAGGTGGAAGAAGACCCCGAATGTACGGAGGCATCCGGGTAGAACCACCGACCTACCGCAAGCTAGCTGGAGGCTTCCTAATATGAAAATACGAATGACCCTGCCGGGATTCGAACCCACGCGGTGAGGTGCTGAGGGAGTGTTAAAGTCAGCGACTTTACCCTCTCGGCCATGGTGGCCTCATCAAGAAAGCAACTTTTTACTGCCGCACCGCTGGCGTAATAGTCAAACATGTTCATTCTCAGTCGGTCGCAGAAAGATGAACAGATCAGATTACCGGGAACAAGCTCTGTGAAACTGCTTTGAACGTTTGGAAATTTGGACTGGTTGATTTGCTACCAGAAGTACATGTTGCTAAACGGAGCTAGACTGGTAGGCACATGATTGTGCAGATTCGATTGGAGTACATCCCTTTTTTGTAGCCATTTTTTTCGTTGTTGTTGCTGAACAAAGGAGACATAATCTGTCATTATATAAGTAAAAGTATCATGCAATTTAACGAAAAGGAACTTGGTTGTTTATGTCATTGTCTGAACAAGTCTTCAGCACTATCGAAAATTTCCCGTGTGTGCGGTATAGATTGCACGGTCTGGGACTATTAGCTTTTCTTGTAAGGTATACGACATTAATTAAATCAGCAAGGCTTTTATGTAGCCTATTTTCTTTTTGTCTTTGAATGAGGCTGAACCAAACATGATAACATTTCCCGGCTATGAACTTCTCCTTCAACTAAAAAATACTTCGACATATTATTTCCCTTATTGTAGCAGTGTAATTTTCTGTTCACTTGGCTAACGGCGATATTTAGCATTTTTTGAAATACTAATACTTGTATACCATATTTTATAGCTCTCCTTTCACATAAAAAGTTTGTTTAAATTTAAAATCTGAATATAATATTTAAACCAGAAAATTATTAATTTTCCTCGGTCATGTCGGCTGTCCAAGCGCTGAATGAAACGCTGGCGAAAACACCCGAGAATCCCGTGCTCCTAGAGCGCCACCTTTCGCAAGCGGTCCGAACGAACCAGTGGAAATAATTTTCCTCCAATTCACTCTGTTCAAACGTAGAAAATTAAATTTTCATAAGAACTATACAAACTACATATCACATTCATGGACTAACAACAGAGAGAGAGAGAGGGAGAAAGAGAGAGAGAGAGAGAGCATAAAACCTACAGGATATTTGTAATAAGAACCCTAGATATATGCTTAAAATAAATCTTAAAAACTTGATTATAATTTGAAACGAGCAAAAAACAATGATACATCAAGCGTCAGTGTTAGATTTAGAAGAACGGTCAGTTGATCATCATGGCATCTATACGCAAAGTTTTGAACAGATAACAAACCACTAAATATTAACAGTATTTTACGTTTTCGCCTGTGAATTCAGTCGTTTAGTATGTATGCAGTTCGATATTAATCATTTATTAAAAATATGAAATTTAAGAAAAGTGATTTCGTAACTAAGATATTCTTAAACGAGTTCATGGATGATTTATTGACTTATTGATGGACACAAGAGAACACAAGAGGTATGATACAGATTTTTTTTATTATAAAATATTCTAGAATTATCTAGTGACGTATATGCAAAATGCCAAAAAATAACATTAGGAAAATAATGGTTAGCAGTAAAAGGCTCCACAAAATGCGCATTTTCTTATGCCTAGTGTAAACTCGCAGTCTAACATTTGCACACATGAATTGTTAGGACAAGCACGGGACGTTTGATATGCCCAAAATCAGTTTTTTTTGTCGACTTGGC
Organism: Solen grandis; assembly: GCA_021229015.1. Taxonomy (NCBI): domain Eukaryota; kingdom Metazoa; phylum Mollusca; class Bivalvia; order Adapedonta; family Solenidae; genus Solen; species Solen grandis. Next base: position 43,335,412 of record CM037785.1, read on the forward strand.
AGATGGTTGCAGCGGTTGTGCACAACCAGTGAATCAAAACTAATTTCAAATCAGACCAGGTCAAAATCAAGGTCTTGTATTTGGCACAGTACACCAGCCTTCGACACAGAGTTATTACAGTAATCACGTGCAAAACGGAGCACAGCTACACCCGTGCCAAACAAAGGACAAGAGGATTCCTCCCTGGGTCGAAACGTTGTGTCACCAAATTAACGGTTTACAAGCTGAAATCGAGCAACAGTAAGGCAAATGGCAAAACATGGCCAGTAATATAAACTTCAAAATGATAGACTAACAAAAATTGAAACGAAGCTCACTGACGTAAATATCCTTAAAAGCTTTGTATCTAAAACAAGTGATGAAATAAAAAACTTCAATGTGAGATGAAATCGCTAAAAAAAGAAGGTGTCCAAGAACACAGCGATATATGTGACGACATAACCAGTAACAATCATGGATTTGAAATAAGGATGAACCACATAGAAAAGATAATCAATTTCGAAGAGACAACAAAAACCGGAAGAAAGGAGCATAGATAGAAAATGGCGTACTTTGCGCGAGAACCTAATATTTTCCGGGATATCTGAAATTGATCAACTCACTTTCAAAGAGGGAGAGAGAGAGAGAGAGAGAGAGAGAGGGAGAGAGAAGACTGCGATCAGGTCATCAAAGATATATTCAAAACAGAAATGCCTCAAGAATAGACAATGGTATAAACATAGGGGCACAGACAAAGACGGCACCAGCACGAGAAGGTCAAGAGTTTTCACACGTATCAGACCGGCAAATGAGATGAGGGAAACCGACAACGCGATCCCATTTTACAATGCATTTGCACCATTGAATTATAAAGACACACCTGTACGAAACTCACGGGCAGGAAAAAAGAAAGCAAATTCACCCCTGGAAAATACAGAATCCATAAAAAATACAAGTAGTGCGATAACAGCTAGTCAGACTCTGAAAGCAGTACAAGGACCGTTTATGTAATGGACCCAAAAATGGATACACAATTCCCGCAGACAATCGCAACCAACGGACTGCCCTGGTTATGCGGCAGACGAGTATGACAACGTACGAGTAACTAGGGATACGCCGGGAACGGCTATGGTAATATAAACAATGCCTATAACCAGTCAAGCATAGTACTTACTAATGACAGTATCTCCCCAAATGATTTAAAGACACTGTCCCTAAATGTATGTGGCCTTGCATCCAAACTATTATGTCCAGACTTTATTTCGTTTCTACTTTGTTATGATATTGTTGGCATGCAATATTTCTGATAGCATTCATGTGCCAGGATGTAGCTTTTGTATACAATAATAAAAAGTTGACCCGCTATAGATCAAGAGGTAATGCATTTCTTGTGAAAGAAAACATATCTCCACATGCAAGTGTGGACAATCATGGCCTGTCAGAACTTAAAAGAGTTTTCACAATATCCAAAAACATATATGGTTATCGAAACGAGTAAAACTCTTATCTTAAATGTGGAACTGTGTATATACCCCTCAAGTGCAGTGCATCAAGATATGCAGTAAATGATCCCTACTTTGAAATTTAAAATGAAATATTTCGTTATTGTGGTGAAACTTATTTTACTGTTTGAGGACTTTATTTCAAGATTTGGTGGCTTGAAGGACAATACGATGGTTGTTCGATATGTAATGTGTATTTTACCAAAGCGATATAACGATTTGCACGATTTCGTGGATGCTGATATGCCTGAATAGCTCTATTCAATACCTTTCAAACGGTATAAACACGAGCCCTAAGCTTAACACAGTTTTAAACTAATCGCAATTTTATTTTTTTTAAATTTTAATAGAGCCAGTCGTTGACCATTATTGTGAAAATGGTTGGGAAACGGGTTGAGAATATTGAAAAAAAAATAGCGCTTATATAAAAGCTCGCAGAAAACTCGGTCATTCGATAAAGCAGACCTTTACTGAATTGGATGAAGTTTATGGGTCTGATAAGGTATCTTATGAGACGGTTCGTAGGTGAGAAAAGAAATTTCTTACTGGCACAGAGTCTGTCAAAGATGCAGCAAAATCTGGCCGACCTGTGACTGTAACAGGCAAGACAAATGTCTCAAAAGTCAGGGAAATAATTGAAAGTGATGGCAGGTACACAAAAGGAAAAAAGGAAACAAAATATGGCTAACCAAACACGGTAGAAGGCCTGAAGTTGCCAAAGGGAACATGAGCACAAAGAAGACCCTTTATTGCATATTCTTCTCATGTGATGATATAGCTGTACAAATTCCGGTGCCGAAGAGCAAAAGTGTTACAGGTCGGTATTAGATGTTATACGAAAAAGGCTCAATAAATATTATCAGAAACGACGCCCTGTGCCAGGATTTAGACATGTTCGTCTACTGCATGATAATGCTCCATCACATACATATGAGCTTGTGAAGCAATTTTTGAAGTCGGGGGAAGTTACCGTCTTGCCACACCCACCATACGCTCTAGATCTAGCCCCATGCGACTTTCTCCTTTTCCCAAAACTTAAAAAGTTCTTATCTGGTCGTCGATACAAGTCCCGACAGACACTCGGCTCAACCATCAGTCAGTGCCTCAGAGGTCTACCTAAATCAGCGTACCGTGACGCATTTAACACACACACACACACACACACACACACACACACACATATATATATATATATATATATATATATATATATATATATATATATATTATTTTAAAAATTTTTTTAAAAAAATAATAGCCGTGACCATTGTAATAACGTGTATATATTGTAAATAATTATGTGTTTTTTTATATGTATGAGCCTTATTGTACCTATGAAATAAATAATATGAAATAAACTGGTAAACTGGTAAATTATGAACTTACAGCAGCTCGTTCACAGATGGTCATTGACTAAAAATTTGAATTAAAGAAATGATTTAAGATCAATTGGACATGTGCGATTGAATTCATGGGATTGTTTTATATCTCCAACGCATGAAGTCTCAGCAACAGGGAGTTGAAAAATAGCTGAGTTCAATCAAAATCAATGATAATCAATAGCGTGACTCTTGGTAACATGACACACAATGGTAATTTAATATGGTAGTGATTGATGTGTTTGTGCCCTTGCTGTTTATCCCATGTCTATAATGTTTCAGAGTGAAAAAATCAGTGAAGACAGCAAGCTGGCCGCTATTCGCCTGCAAACCCAGTATTTCCTGACAATTTGGGGGAAAACCGATCCAACATCCGATGTCTTTATCGGACAGTATCTAAATAGGTAAGTAAAATTTAAATGTCAATATTATTCTGATACAGAAAATATAAGTACCAACGTGCGGAACCGCCTCTTTAGATAAGACATTTGCACAATTTTGTAACTTAGCATAAAAGTAAAGAAAATGTATTTGTTTAACACGTAGTTTTAAGTTGTATATTGTTTTGGTATATACTTATTTTTTATGTATTCATTTTTTTTTAATATTTATATTTTGTTGTTGTTAAAATTATAACTTCTGCTTTCTGCCCCATAGAACTGACAGGAGAATTAATGTTCACGCATGTAAATATATCGTTATGAAGGAGAGACTGTACGAACTACTCTCTACCCATTCTGTGATGCCATTGGATGGTTTCTACAGGTAAACTTCATATTGTGTCATTATAACAACTTTTTTTTAAGATATTTACTTTTAGATTCGCACTACTGTGAAATCATTAATTTTCGTGGGACACTAATTTTCGTCCATTCGGGTCGTGGTGGGTTTTCCACGAATATGAATCCCCACGAAAACTTGTCTCATATATAGACGTCACGTTTTCTAGAATATAGATCCACAAATAAATGTACTCACGAAATTCCCTTATGCACAAAAACAACGAAATTTAATGTCAACGAAAATTTACGAATTTACAGTATCACTTAGACTGACAGATCATAAATTCATAAACCACTCCGTTTATTGAATAAGCCATACATATCATGTTATTATACCTCAAGTGACTTTCCGATATTAAATCTTCAAATACATGTACACTCAATTTCTTATTTTTTAAGATTACTTGAGCTGGATAATCTGTGTCAATCACAAAAAGCAATAATTCGATTTTTTGCGATCTGTTTATTCCATAGCCATTTCAGTTAAACCTCTGGTATAATTTCTAATAATTGAACTATTCAAGAAATGACTGTTATTTTTGCATTTTTGTAAGCACTAATGTCGTTAAATCTGCATTAACCCTTTACCCCGTGAATATCTATGTAAAAATCTATGACTTGAAAATGCTAATTTGCTAAACTTAAAATGGTATATGAAACATACTGTATAGAATCTGAGCTATAAAATTGTATGAGGAAACATCTTTCACAATGCGTCAATATAAAGTAAAGGGTTGAAGGCTAATTACTGTGTACATGTATTCTTTCTTGAAAATGAGAGATTAATTTATTGAACGATGTGAGTGTGTGTGTGTGTGTGTGTGGGGGGGGGGTCAATATTCATTGATTAAACTATTCGCAAGTAAAATAATATTACGCCATGAAGAAAAAATAATTATTTCACAGCATTCGAAGAAGTTTAAGAATAATTGATTATAATGAATGTATGTGGGATCGCTTTGCGTTAATCATTGTTGTGCGTGGTAAGTAGTGCAGTGTAAAAATATATATTCTCTGAAAACATGGAGCTGAAATGGGTGGAACTTGGCAGAGATGATCATTAGGTAATCTGTCACAAAAGTTGTTAACTAAAATTCTATCCAAGACAAACTTAAGTGGTAATGGCTACAAATATAGGACTTTTTTTTAGAAACAAATAGTCGGAATCTAAAATTGTTTGGCACAAAATGAAACCTTATGTTCTTCTACCATAATTGCTAAAATGAAAATTATCCCTAGAAAAATTAGGCTCCCAAGGGGTCTGCTAGTTTGTTAGCTCACCTGGCACGAAGTGCCAAGGTGAGCTTTTGGGACCAGCCTTTGTCCCGCGTCCGTCGTCGTGATTCATTAGGCGTCAGACATCAACAATTTACTTAAAAATCTTCTCAGAAACTACTGATGGGAAACTGACCAAAGTTTGCAAGGATGTTCCTAAGGTAACCCCCTATAAAGATTATTAAATGGTTCCGGTCTGTTGCATAATTAGGTCACAGGAGATATAGATTTTAAAATTGAACTCTTAAAAATTCTTCTCTGAAAACACAAGGTTTAGACCTTAGATATTTGATGTGTGGCTTTGTCTAGTAGACCTCTACTAAGTTTGTTCAAATCATGGCACTGGGGTCAAAATTGGCCCCGCCCCAGTGTCACTTTGTTTAACATGGACTTAAATAGGAAAAACTAGAAAAATATCCCTGTCATAAACCACAATGTCTGGAATTTAGATATTTCGTATGTAACATGACCTAGTTGACATCTACCAAGTTTGTTCAAATCATGGTCCATTTGTCAACATTGGCCCTGCCCCAGGAGTCACTTGATTTCATATAGCCTAATGATACCAGTTGAGCGATCCAGGGCCATTATGGCCCTCTTGTTTCATTATTGTTCCATTCCATGGGAAGGTACATCTATTGTCGTTCCTACTACATTAGCACCTGATGAGATGTTTGCCCGCTCAGTATTATGTGTGCTTCATGATTCTTACGACGAGACGGGTCCAGTCTGAAGTCACGTGTTATCAAAGTCCGCCATTTTATTGGCCATTTTAGCTTTTTTTTTGATAACGTGCTGGTTTTCTGTTAAGTGTACAGCATATCAGTGGCGATTTGGGTATAAGTCTAGCAGGTGCGCGTAGGTTTAAATCACGGCTTCGTGTTGTCCCAAAAACAAAGAAAACACGATGCCAACCTTAAGTTAGCCCTAAAACGTCTCTGAATTTCTTACTTCATCTGCTGTGCTACCATTATTTAAAGAAAAATAATGAATATAAAATAGTTTCGTCTTGGGGAAATCTGTAACCATAATAAACAAATACAGTTTGTCCTCTTCGTACTCTAAGGTTATACCTTCCATATGCAATTGCTGAAAAACAGCTTTCACTTCACACTTCATAGTTTAGAAATGCCCGGTAAGAAACTTTTGGTAGGTTACTCTAGTAAATTTTATTTAGAAAGTTTCAAAAATTCTTACACGTATTTTTAAAACCAATTTTAAGTTGTTTTATATAAACATATGGTAACTTCATTGCCCTCTTCTAAGATTGCAAGATATTTTTTTCTTTTAATATAGCCGATATAGAAACTACCAAAACCATCTCTGAATCCAAATGTCGGAAGTTATAACTCAAATTAGGCTGATTTGTTGAATTAAGGCTCTCGGGAGTTAGGCTAGCACTTAATCAGCTAAAATTACTGAAGAAACTGATAACAGTTCTTTATAACTGACTGGCTAACGTCTTAACCATTAGCATATTCAAACCATTATTTTTTTCAACAGCGAAAAGCTGTCAGCGAAGGAGGGTTACATGCGACATTTCAGAACGTGGAGAGCAAAAACGCCTCTGAAAAAGTCGTCAACAATACCAGAAAAATCACTGACCGCTCTCTCATTGACTGGGCACACTCCCATGGTGTCGTGGAAAATATAAGGAGAGCCAGGAAAGCCATCTTTGGGTGATTGACAAGAACAAATAAAAAAACATAACACTGGTGCACTTGGTTGGAAATGAATAAAGGGAAATTATGGTACATATAGGTACACTTTCTTAGAAAAGTTTAGATTATACTTATACTAAAGTATTCAGTTCTCTCTTTTATACCATTTTCACTAATTATCCATTATTACCATTTTTAAAGCACCTGTTAAATCTACCGATAACACTCAGCAAGCAGACGATAACTGATTTTTGTAAACCAACATCTGTTCTTAAAATGGTATATGTTTGATTATGAATACAATTCCCAAGAATCCTTTGTTAATCTGATAGAGAATTTCACACTTGATAATTATAATTCAGCATATCCATTTAACACCTGTAGAGGGTTGCTTCCCCCAAAATTTGCCAACTACCCTCAAAAGTGTATGGACTCTCTATATGAAAGGATACAAAGTTAAGAACAAATAACAATTGTATTCCCAGTTACAAAACTCGGAGGGCACCCTATAATAACATGGACACTGTGAGTGTGTTTTGCACACCAATCTGAGCTGTTAGGAAGAACACAGAACTTCATTGCAACTGGTGTTTATAGATTGTGTCTCTATATGTTCACCATATTCGTGACAGACTCATTTTGAGCTCACTGTCGAGAACTCAAAACGCCATTTTGGAAATTATATTTTTGACTGTTGTTGGATTTGACAGATTTTTTTAAAATATGTTTACAATTACCATTGCCAATTTATTACATTTGAAGGGAAGATATTGATGCATTTGATAGTATACTTAATATAAAAGTGAGGTTTTGTTAATTTTTCTTGCAATAACTTCTTATGCGGTCGAGAACTGAATACTCCAGGATGAATGTTCCCAGGGTGTCCTCCTGACCACGTATTAATATGTAAACGTGTGATATTTTCCAGCGCACATGCGGTTTGCAACCTGAAATCCACAAAGACAAATTCTATATCCAAACATCAGTTATGTTTGCATTCAACATTTCGTTTGTTTTGTCCAATCGATTATGCAAATTGCACGGATATATTTATAAAATGGATATCTGGATATCTAAAATCAACCACATTTCGATCAACATGACCTTTTAGGTTATTAGCCTATGTTTCTTTTTCGTTTGGCATTTTTGTTGATTGAAAATTATGATGAAAACGAAATAACAACTTACGTGCTAAAAACGGTGCATAATGGCCTTTTGTTTGACTGAAATAAGTTTTTAGTTTCAACCTATTTTGTCATAATTTATGAGAAGTAGGGTCGCACCACAAGTTCTCGCAACTAAGTTACGGTCCTTCCCTTTCAAAATGAGGAAAATGTAAAAAAAGAATTGCATCAATATACAATACATATGATAGGAAATAAGAAATGTTTATAACTGATAAAGACTCTTTTCTAGTTAAATGGAAGAAAAGGAAAACAACTGAAAAAGGATAATAAAGCATGCCAGAAATAAAACATGCCATATTGGTCCAGATTTAACAAAATAACATGATATACGTCACAAATAAAGTAAACCAACCATTAATTACATATTACTGTCATCATCAGCTTAACCTTTTTTATTCTTGAATTATCGAGACATAATATCTCTCTGTGTGTGTGTGTGAGAGAGAGAGAGAGAGAGAGAGAGATCAATTGTGTACTCATTTGCTAGCGAGTATCTTACTTTACTCACCACTGAGGACAACCCACTTGGTTTGACCTTGATTTATTTCGTAGTGCTTATTAGGGCTCATGTAATTTTTATACACGATAAATGTTGTCCTCACTTGAAGGTACTGGCAAGACTCTGTGTGTGTGTGTGTGTGTGTTCAAAAAAGAAAAATAAATAAGAAAAAATAAATCCATTAAGTGTGTGTGTAAAGTCACATGTCCTTGATTATCATCACGTTTAAGTAATTAACTACATAATAGAGTAGACTGTTCACTGAGGTCATCAAAGTTTTATATATTTTCAATTTGTCAAACTTCAATCTAACAACACGATTATCACGCGTCCCCTTATAAACAAGTTGTTTATCTAGATCGTAAAAAAATTCAATCATTTACCGTATCAGTCGGATTCAGGTCACGTGACATCAACCACTTGAAAAGTCTGAAGCATCACAGCTGTGCAGTTCGCCCTATCGTACGTTTCTTGTCCAGGTCAGAGTCCTCGACAGTGACTTCAGAAAGACAGCGAACTGAAACATAAGAAATGTTTCAATTATTCGTATGCAATGTAATCTAGAGGATGTTCTTCAATGTATCATAAGGTTACTATTTATTCCTAGACTGGTTATTGAAAATACATGAATAAATTTCTTTGAAAATATTTTCTATTTTGTTTGACCCTATTTATGAACACATACGAAAGCTTGAGATAGCCCCTATACATTTTTTTTTGTTCCAGTCTGCTGTCTGCTATTGCGTTCGTCATAATTCGTACAGGTCTATATTGGGAACATAGTATTAACGATGTTCTAATACGTTCAAAATTTAACCAGATGAATGCAAACGCCCATAGACATAATAACCTGACAGAGGTATGAAATGGTCCGTAATAACGTATTTGCTCGTGACGATAAAAAGAAGCAAAACAGATGGACGGGATTTGAACGTGATCTCACTGAGACGCTTAACACCTTGCAGGCGCTTAACATACAGTATCACTTATAAAAGATCTGCGGTCAAATGAGAGACATAAATACGATTTGTATTTGGTTTTATCGGTAATAGATTGAAGAAAACCTCAGTATAAATTTTATAAAAAAAAAAATACAAAGCCTTAGCAATAAGGGGGTACTGCAAAAAATTGCCTTTAAAAATTTAAAAAATAATTAAATCATAGTTTTTTTTTTTTAAAAACTAAAAAAATGCATATACTTACAATTTTTCCATTCAAAACGTTCATTTTCCATAAAAACAAAATTTTTAATGATTTTTTAAACCAATTTTTCACTCCAAAAATTTTGTGTGGGGGCCCCCTAAACTCTAAAATTTGGGGGGAAAAAAACAAATGTGGTGTACTTAACTTTTAAAAATTTTTAAAAAAAAACATTATGTGCCAACTTTTAAACCAAAAAATTAAAAAAAGGTTTGTCAAAATAGGGAGTATATATCACGTAATACGAACAAATCTTTGGGCATTTTTTTTTTTTTTAAAGGCCCATTCTTTGATTTGTCCAAAATGTCCCCAAAAAATTTGATTCTTCCATCTCTGTTGTCCCTTCAGAAATTACTTATGATCCATTTTCAAATTCCCCTTTCTCTGTTGCCCCTTCAGTAATATACTCAAAACCCCCATGCAAAACTTCAATCTTGTTGCCCCCCTTCGTAATAAACTAATATTACTCATCTTTTTTCCCCATTCAAATGTCCCTTCTTTAATTACTATAAATTTTTTTTCCAAAGAAGAAAAAAAACCCCCTTTAAAAAGGGCCCCCCTAATGGCCGTTAAAAAAACCCCCAATTTTTGTAATTGTAACTTTGTGGTTTTAGGGGGTTAAAAACAATCCTAAATGGCACAAACCAACCAAGGTACTAATAAATAGGCGCATCCCCCAAGGAAAATGAGTATCATTCGGAAACGCAGCTTCCAGGGTTAAATTTCTGTTTTCTACAAAGTGGTAAAATTTTCCCGGGCCCCCCCAGTGATGTAAAAAAATTTCTTTTAAAAGGTACGACGTTGAAAATTACGGGTAAAAACCCCTTTGCGGGTTTATGCATTTTTCGGCCATCCAAGGGTGTGTTTATTAAAATATAAACCCATCATTGGCCCAATGACACTGGTAAACTTTTATCTCATTAAAACCTTTTCATAGATAAACTGCAAGACTAATGACCACTAACGAAGATTAAATAACAAAAAAAAAAAAAAACAAATGTGTCACCTCGTGTACAATGTCGTGCACGGAAGGGGCACGTTTCCAAGTATTTCGTGATTGGGGGGTTGCGGGCGGTTGCAATATTTAAGTTCCCAAAAATTTTTTCTTTTTTTGTTTTTTTTTTTGATTTGGCAACTAGTTTTTCAAAAATTTTGCTTTAAATTTTTAATCATAGAATACTTGCTAACAGCTAACCCTTTTTTAAAATTTTTGTACGCCTTCCCCTTGATGAAAAATAATCGAAACTGTGGAGTTGAACATTAAGTTTTTTTTGATTTTTCCAGTCAATTAACAAACTGCCCCCCTGTCTGTCCCTTTGGCATTTTCTTTTTTCCCCTTCTGCCCCCCCACTTTAATTTTAAAACCAGTTTTGTTTATGTTTTTTGTGTAACCAAACCAAACCCAAAATTTAAAAAAAAAAAAAAACACACTGCTTTGATTAAAAATCAAAAGTTTTCCTTTTTTAAATTTTCATGCAAATACTTGCTAGGCAGCATATTCTTGTTAAAAGAATGTTGTAGCCTTGCTTTGATAAAAAAAACCCCGCTTTCTGAAAATTAACAAAAAACGTTTTTCTTTTGAGCCCCCATTCAATTAAAAAAGCTGCGAGCCTCTTAAAATCATTGGCTTTTTTAACTTTCCTTTTCCCCCCCCCCTTTAAATTTTTAAAAACCGTTTTATTTTATGTTAAAAATTTTAAACCCAAACCCCAAAACCCAAAATTTACAAAAAGCAAACACAGGGTTTTTTGCATGTCAAATCAATGGAACGTTCCCCAAAGATGGTGTAAAATTTTTTTTCATGTTTAACTTGGGGAAAAAGGGGTAAAACCCTTTTTCTTAAAAATTTGGAAAAATTTAATTTTTTTTAAATTATACTTCGAGAACGGCTTTTTTTTGTACAATGGAGTTTATAGAAAGGGGTTTTAAAAATTAAAAATATGGAAAAACTACTTTTTCTATCACTAAATATTTTTAAAAATTTATACCTTTTAATTTTCCCCTAAACCCCTAAAAAGGGTCTTTTCTGCCAAAATTTTTTTATAATTTTAATGTATTTTTTTTTTCCCCTTTTTTTTCAAAACTTCTTTTTAGAAAGTTAACTGAAGGTTGATGTTAAAAAATTTGGGTTTAAAAAAAATAATTGATCGGGGGGTTAAACAAAATGTTTTAGGTAACGAATTTTAAATTTTTTTTTCATTTACAACAATACAAAAAGGGGGTGCAAAAACTAAGATCCATTATCCCAAGACGTTCTGCGAAAAAAAAAAAGCTGAAAATTTAAAAAAAATTTTTTTTGGGGCCCCAAATGCGTAAATGTTTAGTTTTTTCTGCTTTGGGGGATACAAAAACATTGTATTTTGGCTTAGGGGGGATCCTACCCCTTCGAGGTTTGGGGGTTTAAAAAAAAATGCCATAGGGGGTCACCTTTAAGTTTTTAAAGGGGAAAAAAAATATACATTTTTAAAATTTGTGAGGGTTTTTTCTTTTTTAAATTTTGAGGAACACTGAAAAGGGCCCCTTGTCTTTGGATTAACAAATCATGAGACTTTTTTAAAAATTGGGGAAAAAGGGAAAATTTGTTTTTATTTTTAAGAATTTTTTCCCCTTTCGAATAGTCCCATTTTTTCGAAGTTCCTGTAAAGTTACATGGGTTTACGTTTTAGAATAAAAATAGAAAAAAACTTAAAAACTAATTTAAATTTTTTTTTTTTTTTAATTTTTTTAAAAAAAAAATAATTTCAATCTTTTTTAAAAAAAAAATTTTAACAAAAATTTTTTCCCCGTAACGGATAATAAAATTTTTTTATAGTTACTTCCCAAGTTCTCATTCTTCTCTAGGGACTTACACATTTAAAATAAAACCGGGAGTTTTACAAAAAACCGTTGGGGCCCCCTTTTGGGGGTTTTTTTTAAAAGGGGAATGTTCTAAACTAGTCTTTTGTAAATTTATTTGAGTTATGCCCCCAAAAAAAAAGGGCTTGGTTTATAAATAATTTTTTTCAGGGGGGTCGGGCCCTTGGGGTTTTTAAAAATTTTTAAAAACCCCTGGCAAAAAAGGGCCCTTTTTGGGGGGAAACAAGGAAAACCCAAAAAACCGAAAAATTTAAAAATATGAAACCCCATCTTTTTTTAAAACCCCCCCAAAAAAAACCTTACCAAAAAAAAAGAAAAGAAAAAATGCATGAAAATGTCAATGAAAATTTAAAATTTCCCCAAAAAAAAAATACGTTTTTTAATGTTTTTTTTTTTAAAGGGCCAAATTATGGCTGAAAAAACAAAAAATTTTTTTTTCCTAGTATTGACCCCAAAAAAATTTTAGATTTTTTAAAACTAAGTTTCATGCAGTGGCACTTTTTCCCACCTTTTTGTTTTTTACCCCTTTTTTATCATGCTACAATATCCTTTATCTTTTTCACCAAAAAATTTTTTTTCACCTGGGGAATTTTTATTGCCTTTTAGGTTCAAAAATACCTTTTTGAAAGAAAAACAAGAAGCAAATTTCTCTCTCATTAATATGTAGTGTCCCCGAAAAGGGAAAAGAAAACATTCCCCCCCCCGGGGGCCCCCAAAATTTCCTTTTAAAAAAAAACGGGGAAGTTAAAGACATAAAAATTTTTACTGATGCTTTTAGATTTTTTTTCCGGGGTTTTTCCCTTTTTCTCAAATCTGTAAAATGGGGGATATAAAGTGATTTCCCGTTTTTGGGAAAAAAAAATCAAATAAGGGGTTTTTTTATATTTTCAGCATTTTTTTCCAAAAATTTTTAAAGCTGAATCTTTCAACAAAAAACGCACAAAAAAATTTTTTTAAATTTATTAAATAAAATCTTGTGGGGGAAAAAAGTTTTGGGAAAAAACAAAAGGGGGGATTTGGGGAAAAAACCCATATGTTAACCTCGAAGGGAAAAAATTGGGGGAAAAGGGTTTCAACTGTCGGGATCGCGGGTTAAAGCCTCGGCGGTAGAACACGCTCGGTTAACTTAAATTTAAAACCCTTTAAAAATTTTTTTGGGGGAAAAAGGGGACAGGGTTGTTTTTTCCTGCCTCGAATGAATTTTTTAAAAAATTTTTTGTTTTTTAAAAAAAAAAACCCCAAAAATATTAAAAAATCATTTTTCAAAAGAGTTTGTTTTTGAAAATAAATTTTTACCTTTTAAAAAACAAAATGAATTCAAAATTGGCCCCAAATAACAAAAAAGTGTTAAAAGGGAAAAGAACTTTAAAAATCTCGAAAGGGGAAAAAAGGGGGCCACTGAGCCCCCTGCTTGGGGGAACCCGCTAAAATTTCTGGCATCACTGAGGGGTCCTTTTTTCCCCAATTTTAGTACTAATCTGTCCAAAAAACCTCTATTGGGGTTTAAAAAAAACTAAATCCCTGCAAATAAAAAGGGGGACGTAGGTTTTTTTAAAAAGGCCCCTAAAATTTTAAAAAATTTTGTGATTAAATTTGGGGGTTTTTTTCGTATTCCCTTACATATTTTTTTTGGATTTTAAATTTCTAGGTGTAAATTTTTTAACGCATGAAATTTTTCGGGATTCATTTCATAGTTTTAAAAAATTTTTTTGAAAATAAAAATTAAAGAGATAAAGTTTTAAATATTCAAAATGACTTAAAAAAAAATCCCGAAAGGGCATTTTTTGACAATGAAAAACTTTTTTAAATTTTTTTTTTTTTTAAAAAGTTTTGGGTTTTTTTTTATTTTTAAAAAAAATTTTCTTTAACGGGGTTTTTTTTTTTGGGTTTTCATGAGTTTTAGGGAAGAATTTTAAGAATAAAATTTTGTAAAATAATTTTTTTTTAAACTTATTCGCTTTTTATATAAATTTTTTCAAATTTAAAATAAAAATAAAAATTTAAAAAAAATATGGAAATTTTAAAATTTAAAGAAAAAAAAAAAAATGTATAAAAATAACAAAATCAACCAAAAGGTAAAAAAGAAAAAAAATAAGATTTATATTTAAAATTTAAAAAAAAAAAAAAAAAAGAACTGATAAATTTTAAATTTTTTGGTTTTAGGATTAGGTAATTTGTATTTAAACTATTTCCTTTCCCAAAATGGAAACTAGTTCTCCCTAAATAAAAATAATCCTTTTTCTTGATCAATTAAATACCCCGGTGACAGACACATCGTGACAGACTGTGGGAAACCCGGCTTATTTAGAAAAAAGATGCCCACACATGCGGGTTGGTAATAAAAGGGGGGGGGGCAAATTTTTTAAGGGGTTTTTTTTGCCTTTTTGGGGGTTTGTGGGGGTTTAAGGCTCAAATTTTTTTGGGCTAACTTAATGTTTAAGGTTTGGCGCCCGTTTTTCAAAAAAGTTTTTAAAAGAAATTTAAAAATTAGACAGTTTTTTTAAATCTTTTTGTATGTAACGGAAACTTTAAATTTTTAAAAAAATTTGATAATAAATTTAAAGTTTAAAAATTTTTACTTTTCCCCCTTTTTTGGCTTGACGAAGGGGGGCCCCCTTTTGTTTTTGGGCGAAATTTTGAGTCAAATTCTATTATATGACCGACTTTCGTGGTATTAATAATTATTTTTCTTTAAACAGTTTATACGTTATAACGAGAAAATTTTTTTCCCCTTTTTTTCCCTTCTTTCCCCCTAAAGCAAATTTCACCCTCTTGTTATTTGTTTACATTTGGGGGGTTTTTCCCCCCCCCCTTTACCCGAATTTGTACACTGGGTTTTAATTGGGAAAATTACTATAGGGCCCCTTAAAGGGGGTGTAGCCACTTTTTTGGGGGGTATTTATTTAAAACCATATTTTTGTAACCTACTTATTTTGGGGTTTTTCTATTTAAAGTATATATTTACAAATAAACATTAATAAAGGGTGTAAGTTTTGGGGGGTTTTTTCCCCCGCCCTTGATTTTTTGTTACCCTATTTAAAAAAAAAAAAGTTTTAAAAAAGAATAGATATTCTCTTCATTTTTGGGAATTTTGCCAATCTTTTCCCCAAAAAAAAAAAAATATAATAATAAAAATATATATTATATATTAAAAAATATATAAAAAATATATATATTTTAAAATTTATTAAACCCAGAAAAAAAGATTAGATCAACTTGGTTTTAACGGGTTTGGTGTGTTTTTCCCCCCGCCACCATTTTGTTGCCCCTATTTAAATACAAAAGTTTAGAAAATTAATAAAAAATTTTTTTCTTCATTTGGGAATTTTTCCCCAAAAATTTAAAAATATATAAAAATTTATTATATATTAATTAAAAATATATATATATAAATTTTTTTTGCAAAAAGTTTTACCATAGAATCATCAGTTTGGGGGAAATTTTTTCCAAAAAAAAAAATCTGTTTTTTCCTTTTAAAAAACTTCGAGTTCAAAATTTTTTTATAGATTTTTAAAAAAATTTAAACCTAAAATATTACTCTACTTTTTAAGCATATTGGGTTTTAAATTTTAAAGGGCAAATTTTGTAAAAAAAAACACGTGGCTTGCCGGGGGGAAAAATTTTTTCGTTTTGGGAATTTTTTCCCCCTTGTTTTGGGGCCCCCCCCCTATCTTTTTTTTTTTAAAAATCACATTTTTTATTTTTTTACATCAAAAAAAAAATTCTTCACCCTTCACAAAATTTTTTACATAAATACTACCCTTTCTCTAATACTCACTTCCCTATAAATATTTTTTCCAAATTTTTTTGCTTCAATTTGTTTAATTTTTTTTAAAACATATTTTTCCCCCCAAATTCCTTTGAAATCTTCTGGATATAAAAAGGGTGCTAATATTCTTATTAGGGATTTTACTTAATTATTGATCTTCAAAATGGAACCGTAAACAAATCCCCCAAACCATTTTATCCACAATGTTTTTGGGGGCCCGCCCTGTTTATTTAATATTGTCAACCCGGGGGGCCAACACAAACATTATTAAAAAAAAATTGGGGCCCCCAGATGATCACTTTTCCCTTTATCCTATTTTAAAGGGGGGGTCAATCCAAAAATTTAAACCGGGTGTCTACAAAGAAAAAGGGGAAAAAAATTAAAAAAAGTCCCCTTTTTTTTTGGGTGGGAAATTTTTTTTGAACTTCTTCAGAATCTGTCAATTTTCTTTTAGACTTTAAAACCCCCCACTGTTGGGAAAATCCCCTTTTTAAACATTTTTTTCCCCCAAAGGGGGGCCCCCAAAAAAAATTTAGGGCCCTTATAATGTTCTTTGATGGATTTGACCCGTTTTTTTAAAAACCCCCAAAACCCAAAGTCTCCCAAAATCATGAATTAAGTTTCTAAAAGCCCACACTTCCAAAAAAAAAATGGGAAACCCAAATATCAAATCCTTTTTGGGGGGCATTTTAAACGATGTTTGAAAAAAGGGGAAAAAAAAAACTTTTTACCCTTTCCCCCCCAAAATTTAATTTTTTTCCTCCCGGATTTGGACACAGTACTCCGGGGGGGAAATTTAATTTTAGTTTTGGGTTTTAATTTTCTCCCAAAGGGTTTTAAAATTTTAAAAAAAAGTCCCGGTCACCTTTTTTTGCCAACTGTGGGGGTTTACCAAACCCGGTTTTGGGTTTTCCACTTTTTCCAACCCCCAAAATAACCCCAAAACCCCAAAAAGAAAGGGAAACCCCGGTCTACCGGGGGGAAAAAATTTTGGGGGACCAAAAAAATTCCCCTTCCCGGTCCAAAACCCCGGACTTCACAAATAATAATCGAATTTATTAAAAAAATCAAGACAAAGTTTTAAAAACCCAAAGAAATTTTTCCCCCTTGATGCCCGACCAAATTTTAAAAGAAAAGGTAAGGGGGCTTAATTAAAGGGAAAATTTAAATTTTTACAAAACCAAAAAAAATTTGAAGCAAGTTCTAACTTGGAAAAATTCCTTTAAAAAACAGTTTTCCCAAAAAAACCAAATTCCCAAACCTCCCCCCAAAAAAAAGGGGAAAAAAAAAATTTTTTCCCCCGATGCCCTCCCTATATAAGTTAGTAATGGCCCGCATTTTTGTAAACCCCCCACGTGGGGGGGGGCCATTGACAGCAATAATACAAGGGGTTTAAAAAACCCCCCTTTTTACGTGGGGGCCCCCAAATTACATCAACCCCCCCACTTTTGGTTTTCCCTTCGGGTTTTTTCGAGTTGCTTTCTTTCCAGGGGGTGATTGTAGTGGGGTTTTTTTCACGGGGGGAGTCTCTTCTTCTTTCAAGTCTTTCCCCTCGGGGGAAAACCCCCCCCCAGGGGGGTAGTTTTTAGAAAACCTTTGGGGGAAAAAAACCTTTGATGGGGGAATTTTTCCCCCTTTTTCATAAACCTTTCAAAACACATCTCTTTTGATGGGTTTTTTGGGAGAAACCCCCCCCCCTGATTTAAAAAAACGAGGGAATGGTGTCAAGTTCGAAATTTTGTAGGGAGTATTAATGTTTCCCCAAAAGATACTATTGTTTACCTTTTTCACAAAAGGTTTTTTAAATTTCCAAAAATTTTTAAAAAAAAAAAAATCCAAAATTTTGGGAAATAAAATTGATAAATTTTTTTAAAAAGGGAAATTATCTCTAATTAAAAAACAGCCCCTATTGTATCCCCAAAAAAAATTTTTCCCCCCAATAATAAATAATACAAAAGTAAAATCACACTAACTGTTTAAAAAAAAAACGTTTTGGGTACTGGTTCACTTAACCCAAAAAAAAACCCCCCAAAATTTTAAAAAAGATCCCCAAAAAATTTAAAGGGAATTGATCGTAACCCTCAAATTTATAACATGTTTTTTTTAAAAAAAAAGGGAAAATAAAATTTTTTTAAACCGGGGGGGTTTCTTCCCCCGCCACACAGAAATCAGGTTAAAGTTTGTTTAAACCTTATTGATTTTTTATGTACCCCCAAAAAAAAAAATTTTTAAAATTTTCCCCTCAAGATTATTCCCGGGGTTTTGGGGGGGGAAAAATTTTAATTTTTTTAAAAATTCGGGGGTTTAAAAATTTGGGGTTTAAAAAGGGTTTCTTTTTAAAAATATTTGAAAATTTGAAAAACCCTAAAAAAGAAAAATACCAAAAAAACCCTGAATTTTTGATAAAATTAAAAAAATTTCCCCCAAAAAAGTTTCCCCTTCCCCCCCGTAAAAAATTTTTTAAACCCGAAGCTGTGATAAAAAACTTTTAGACCCAAAAAAACTCCATTTTAAAAGTTTGATCTTCTCAATAATCCCCTTTTGTTGGGGGGGTTTTTCACACCCCAAATGGGGGGGGGCCCCCGGGCCCCCCGACAGGGGGGGATTGGGGGGGTTGGGGGAAAAATAAAATTTATTAAATGAAAATGGTTTTTTCACCCGAATAGACACCCACGGGGGTTGGGTCTAATCTAAAACCCATGTCCCAAAAAATTCAATCACAAGTGGGGCCCCGACGTTTAATTTTTTGGGTTTTTCCATTTAACCCCAAACCGTCTTAAAATTAAAAGGGAAAACAAATGTATTTGGGAAAAACCCCCCAAAAAAAAATTTGAAAAGGCAAAAAATGGGATTTATTTGGGCAAAAGCAGTAAGTTAAATTATCTGATACATTCAAAAAATTAAAAGAATTTATAAAAAATACTGAAATTTTTTGAATTTTTTTTAAGCATACCTAAAAAATTAAATCAAAAAAGGGGAAAAAAAAACTTTTCCCCTTTTGGGGGAAAAAGATGAAGGTAAAAAAAAAAAAGGGAAGCCTAAAAGGCTAGCTTCCTGGTTAAACATTATGGTGAAGCTGCCAGTGATTCAAATGTAGAAGAAGATACACTTAAATTTCAAAAACATTTTGAATCAATTCATACAGAGTTGTTTAAAGATGAAGGTCCAGATTCATTGGAATTTAATGGCCAATTTACTTTACCTGAATTATACAAAATCATACACAGTAGGAGAAATTCGGCCACAGGTTTGGACAAAATCTCTTACTGTTTATTTAAACATATGCCTTTATCAGCTCTTAAGCTTTGGTTAATTTTGTTCAATTCTGTTTGGTTTTCTGGTATCTGTCCTGACGTCTGGAAACGGGCGGTTATTATCCCTCTCTTAAATCATGGAAAACCCTCGTTTGATCCAAAGTCATATCGACCCATCACCCTCACTTCTCACCCAGGAAAATTAATGGAAGGTTTGGTGAAGGCTAGGCTTGAATTCTTCATTGAATCTAAAAACATTCTTCATTAGTTAGTGCAGACAAAAAAATCTCTCCTCTTTCGTTCAGATTTTTTGTCTGCACTAAATAGGTACCGGAAGAATAATCGGATGTAAATAGACAAACGCTAGTTCGTTTAAGATCAAGTTATAAGAATACACTTAGACAATGTTAAAAACAATATTTAATTACAAAAACCAAAACTTTAGAAATGTATTAAATAAAAAATGCTAAATGTTACTGGAAGTTAATTAAAAATACGTTTCAGATTAAGTCACCTGACATACCTCTGTCCGCTTTTTGGCAATATGTTAAGGTGGCAAATAATCCTGATGAAAGGATTGTCAATGATATGTTTCAAGTAATGTTTAGCGAACTTGATAATAGTATTAACAGCAATGTAATTATAAGTGCAATTAAAGAATTAAAAACAAACAAAAGCCCAGGTCCAGATAACTATCTGAATGAATATTTTATACACGGAGAAACAATTCTTTTACCGTATTTATTGTCATTATTTAACACAATATTCATAATTGGACATTTTCCCAGTTCATGGTCTGAAGGTTATATAATTCCTTTGCATAAGAAAGGACCAGTTAATATGTCTGAAAATTATAAAGGTATTACTTTATTAAGCACCTTGGGTAAATTGTTTACACGTATCATAAATAACAGGTGACAAACATGGGCTTAAAAGTATAACGTATATGTGGAAGCTCAAGCAGGATTTCGCGGAGGTATGGGTACTTCAGATAATATATTTGTATTACATGGATTAATATCTCACATGATCAATAGTGGTAAAAATTATTTTGTTGTTTTATTGTAATCAAAAAAGCTTTTGATTACATCGAAAGAAATAGTTTATGGTATAAATTAATCAAATTTGGTATAAGAGGTAAAATGATTAATGTTTTGAAGAGTATTTATGAAAAGGTAAAATCACGTGTTAAGTTTAATAATATGTTAAGTAATGATTTTTCCTGTAATTTAGGAATACGTCAGGGAGAATGTTTATCCCCATTTTTGTTTTCTATGTTTCTTAATGATTTAGAAGAGCATTTAATACTTAATGGTATTGACTTATACATGACAAAACTATTTCTTCTTCTTTACTCCGATGATATGGTTATATTTTCAGAAACTGAAGAGGGGTTACAGAAGGATTTAGATTGTTTGCATGATTATTGCTGTAGGTGGAAATTAGTAATAAATGTCAAATAAAATAGGAAGGGTGGAAGTTTACCTGGAAATATACGTTTTAATTTTAATGGAGATATTGTGGCAATATTCAAACAATTTTCATATTTGGGAATTTTATTTTCTCAAACTTGTTCATGGAGTCAGGCACAAATTGCATTATCAGAAAAAGCACAGAAAGCTATTTTACATTAAATAAATATTTATTTAACTTTATAGATGTTAATGTAAATCAAAGAGTTGAATTATTCGATAGGTTAATACTCCCGATATTAAATTATGCATGTGAGATCTGGGGTTTTCATTCAGTAGGAAACATAGAGCGTAAACATACTCTATATTATAAGCGAGTCTTAAATATTAAAAGATGTACGCAAAATGATTTTGTGTATGGAGTTCTAGGTAGATCAGAGTTAATTTATGATAGATATTTTAAAATAATAAAATACTGGTTGACAATGACGTGTTCAAATGAAATTAAATATTGTGCCATTGTTTATAATGTATTAATGAATGATGCTGAACGTTTTCCTAATAAAGTATCATGGGTTACACTTGTCAAGGATATGTTATCTAGAATGGGGTTTCTTGATGTTTGGCTAGCTCAAGGTGTTGGAAATATTGAACATTTCTGACTATTTTCAAACAACGTTTAAAAAACATAAATATTCAATCATGGAATGACAGATTACAAAATACTTCAAGAGCAATTCTTTACAAAGAAATTATCAAACACGAGTTTCAGTTTTATTTATCAAATGTGTCTATACCTAAATTTAGAAATGATATGTCAAAATTATTATTATCATCTAATAAGTTGGCTGTGGAAACTGGTAGATGGCATCGGCCAGCAATTATTCCCTATAATGATAGAAAATACATAACCTGTTATATTGTGGAAGATGAGTATCACTTTCTGTTAGAATGTAATCTATATATTAATTTACGCAAACTATTTATACCACGATTCTATTGGTTTTGTCCGAACATGCACAAATAAGTTCAACTATTTGAATCAAAAATGAAAATACTATTAAGAAATTATATATATAAAGCTTTCGAGATAAGAAATTCCATCATTTGATATTGTATGCTTTTTTTTTTTGCATTTGATATTGGATATGATATGCATTTGATATTGTATATGTGTGTGTATTCAGTTTTATGTAAATGTGATTATGTATTATTTATAAAAGGTCTCGTAATATTACATAAACAGGTTTTTTTTTTTTTTTAAAAAATGTATGTGTGTATGCATTGTCAAATCTAAAGCAGCAGTTTTATTTATATGTATGGTGTAATGTTGCCATGTTACGTCATGTACTGTGTATGTATGATGTATATTGTCAGCTGGGCCCAAGGCCTATTGACTTATGAAATAAACTTTCTTCTATATTATTTTTTACAGCTCTAAACAGCAATAAGCTATAATCCATTCTCAGTAAAGCTATTATATCAAATCTTTTCTCACTGTTGATAAAAAATCAGTTCTTATTTTAGACTTTTCTCAAGTTTTCATCTTTCATTTGTACTCGTACACATTGTTTATGAACTGACTTTATTATTATAAAAAATAAACAAAACTATTTGATAACCAAACTGCTATTAATATTTCTCCAGATTTCAAAGTGCATGCTGCACTTTTATATACATTGATTGCAGTAACATTGTCAGCATCCACAAATGTAGACAGTGTTTGTTGTTGTTTTTATTCCAGTGAACGTATACGGTTTCACATATTTCTCAAATTACGCCATAGCATGATGTCTTTTGTATTATAAAGCAGCTGTTTACATATATCAAAACATACTGAATAAGATGAAATGTTTCCAACGTAGGTTTTATACCTTAAATCAAACAACATGGAAATTCTTACAACTCTTGCAAAAGAAAATAATATTTCAACAGTGAGACTATCGCATCGCTATCTCTATAATCCGGAATCTCATATAATCTGAACAATATATCGGTGAAACGTCTTCAAATTCCCCAAATTTAAGTCCCTCGATGTATCATCGGCATGTCTATTAGTATTTGATTATCCTAAATTGAAGTTATATTAAGAGTAAAATAAAGCGGGTGAAGTCCCCCCTCACACACACACACCTCTAACCGGGAACTTAAAAATGTTTTCAAATGAACACCTCCCTATATGACTCTTTGTCGGGAAATTATGATGTTTAATAGAGAAACTTTGTTTCATGTATCATGAAAGCAGTTTCATATTCCTGGGTATAACATTTGAAAAAAAGTGTGTGCGTGTGTGTGTGTGTGTGTTGGGGCGGGTCTCAAACCATTATCAATATGCCCTATCCGGGAATATATATTTTTTTGGAATTCCCTGATAGGGAGCATTACTTAAAGTTATAATAGTATTCAGAAACATGATAATATCGTATAAATTAACTGTTCATAAAACTCCTCAAGAATGGCCGTAAGGGATTCAAAATAAACATTGCGTACATTACTTCAACATAATTTTGGCCTTTTCATTACATAAAAGAGATTTTAAAAACCCTGCTTTCGTTTTGCTCGACATATTGCGGTCGAACACGGATATCAACGGAAATTCTCGGCATATCGCGTCAGCTTCTATTTTTAGCCCATGACCTAAACGGTGCAAACCCTAGGTTCATGACTTCTTTCTTTTCATGGGTCTACGAATGACAGTTTATATATGAAGACGAATTCCCGTGGTTTAACCGTCTATATCTCTTGACCATTGAACATTACTTCATAATTACAATGAGTTTATATGTTAATATTTTTCATACATGAAAACTACGAATTTATGAAAATGTTTTTTTCTATGCATTTCATCAGTTGTTCTACATTTTTCTTGATCATGATTTCATTTGTAATTAAGAGTATAAACAATTTTTCTAACGACAGAAACTTTTCAAATATAGGTGAAAGGGTAACTATAAGGAATAAACTAACCGACACTAATTAAACTTAGCCTTATCATTATAAAAAGAATAATTATAATCAAAATAATTAGTACTTTCTTATCTTTAGTTTATATAAAGATTTCTCGTTCAGGTTCTAAAAGCAGTGGAAAATACATAACATTAAAAATAAAACAGATGCTGATTTTTATCTGTTTTATGAACGTTATTTA
>CM037785.1:43359414-43409414 GCA_021229015.1 Solen grandis
CTAAAAACTTTAAATGTTTAATTATATACTGAATTATTATTAAAAGTGGGCTTATGTCCTAATGGGCTTATGTCCTAGTGGGGTTATGTCCTAGTGGGCTTATGTCCTATGGGCTTTTGTCCTAGTGGGCTTATGTCCTAGTGGGCTTTTGTCCTACACCCGGCTTCATATGACGTCATATGAATTTGAAAATCATTGCATTCGAAAAGACATGGTCTGAATTTTTTATTTTTTTTTCAAACAATTTTCATTATTATGGGCCATTGGCAATTACATTTTCCAAAAATGTCTAAAATTAATTTATAGTGCAAATCGGATATTTTCCGAAAATGCTTTAACTTACAGTGTAGAAATACCACGTGACCGTGACGTCACTAAAAGCATCAATTATAAGACAAAACTGTCAACATTTGGCTCCGCTTGAACATAAAAAATTACCAGTAAGAATTTCGTTTCTTTGTTGATTTCAATGGGACAAATTAAATATGAAATACATTGCAATCAAAGCACATGGTTTGAAGTATACGCCATTAAATTCGATGGTCCTTGAAACTTTAAAACATCTATCTTAACATGTAGATATCAGAAATTCTTTTTATTTTATAACGTCAAATGACGTTCATCTTCACAGATGGTAAAACACATTTGGAGACTTATAATCTCTCTAAATATCAGCTTTCTAACACATCTTGAACCGATTTTATACGTATTTGAAATTTAACATCAATGGTTCGAATCTTGGATTGGCCATAAAACCTTTGCCTTTTCGAATTTGAAAAAAACGGACACCAGGATGCACAACTAGAGCCTTTCATACACATTCTGTGAAATTTTGATGAATTCGGTCCAGAAATAACGGCTGTAGACCGCGTACAAACATTTTAGACGACGTCAAGTTGGACGTCAAAACACGTCACAGGCAAATAAAAATCATATTAGTGCAAAATATTTAATGTGTAGCATATAGTATTAAATTTTCAAGGTGCTCGGATGTTTGCAACATATAGAAGTTAAAATGTAAAAATTGGAAAATTATTTTTCACCTTATGACGTCAAATGACGTACATCTTCACAGAATAAAAAGAACTCTTGGAGGCTTATATTCTGTCAAAAAAATCATCTCCTTAACTCATCTGGAAGCGATTTTATAGGCATTTGAAATTTGACGTATATGGTTTGAATCTTGGATTCGCCATAAAACCTTTGCATTTCGAATTTGGAAATACAGACACCGGGATGCATAACTAGAACGTAACATACACATTCTGTGAAATTTTGATGAAAATCGGTCCAGAAATAATGGCTGAAGACCGCGTACAAACGTTTGTAGACAATGTGAAGTGTGACGTCATAGGCATATATATATGAAAATCATTGAAATAAAAATTTCAGCATATGAAGCATGTGACGTTTAATTTTCATGGTCCTGGGACACTTGTAACATATAGAAATTAAGGCCTAGAAAAGAAGAATAAAAAAAACAGTACAAACCCAATAGGACTTTCTGCCTATAGGCAGAAAGTCCTAATATACATAACTAACCCTATACATTTTCCGCAGGTTTGCGGAAAGCCGTAATAAAAATAAATATAACAAACCCTATATGTTTTCCGCAGGTTTGCTGAAAGCCATAATAAAAATAAACACAACAAACCCTGTACGTTTTCCTTAATAAAAGCTTGAAGAAAGCCGTTATAACAAAGGCAATATGCTTATCGGTCCTGGTGTACACCATTGCATCCTAAAATGCACCTCATTCTCTCAAATATGCATCGCAATGCACCTTTCAACACGGGCACTCTTTCCCACGTAGGAACGTCCGGATCAAGGGTAACCAACCCAATAACCGCCTTCTTCTCTTACTTCAAATTGCTAGATTTCCGTATACAAGCCCTTTCCGAAAAACATGAATATCTGCCATGTTTGTTGACGGAATCACTTGAAATTTTCAGGACTTTTGCACATTGTAGGCTACGGCATTCATGCAAATTTCAACTTCATACATAAATTTTCCGATTTTATATGAATTGTTTAATAATTCTTGGTTAAATATGCATGACGTCATAATCACGTGACCAAACAAATATTCCTTGCAGTATACATCACTTCATTTTTCAGTGTGTTAATCCTGAAGGAATCATAATTTTTGACTCAAAGTTCATGAAACTTCAGCGTTTCAATTTCGTTAAAAGTACACTTTTTGCCTTTCTGCCATAACTCAACCAATTCAACCCTGATCTTCAAAAACTAATTATCACCTGAAAGGTCTTTCAAATCAATACAGATTTTACCCAAGTGTCCAGGCTGAATCTTTTTCGTTTTTGAGATGCACCTTGTCGAATAAAAACACCAATAACTGACATATGACCTTGGCCTTTACGATTTTCCGGAAACGGAAGTGACTGAGGTAAATGAGATGCTATGTTGCACATTCAGTGAAAATTTTATGCAAATCGGTCAAAAGTTAAGGCATGTAGGGCTTAATAACCCTACATTTTGGATTAAAAGTTTGTTAACGCGTCACGACATCATTTTACGTCATACGACATCAGTCTTTTCAGAGCTGTAAGAAATTGATAAGACACAATCATGTTCTGTCCAAATTTTAAGTTTCTAGCTTATCTGAAAGCTTCGTAATACTTAAATAAATTTTCAGGCCCAAAGTTCAAAACTTGGTTCAGCCATAGATCCTTGGTCTTTTTGAATGTTGCAAAATGTATATAATCCTGCAAAACTTAGTCGCAATCCATACATTCTGTGAAAAAATCAAGTCAATGGGTCAAGAAATGACGTCTGTAGAGCGCGTACAAGCTTTGGTAGCTTTTTTCAACCCTGAGGTCACGTGACATTACATGAAGAAAAAAAATGCTGCAATCAAAAGTGCCAAAGTCACTGCGCATACTGTTAAATTTTCATGCTGCTGCCTTGTCAGTAACCTTTTTTAATTTGAACCTCAAAAGGAAGAAAAAAGTAGAATAATAATAATAAGAAAAAACATAACAAACCCAATAGGTCTTTCTGCTTGAGGCAGAAAGCCCTAATAATAAGAATAATTATAAAACAATCATAATACTCGATTTGTTGCAGCCTGTATGTCTATTGTTTGGTGTTTATCTAGGCCTATAGGTCTTTTTGTGAACAGTATAGGAGAATGGGATGTCAGATTTTTATAATGTCATTTTGATCATTTTCAGTTAGGTAAATAAAAAATAAAACATTAGAAAATATAGAAAAAGCAAATTGAAAATAAATAAAAATAATGAAAGTAAATGATTAAAGATTAGATTAATGATATTATGTGATAATTTATATCTGTAAGTCCATGCACTCGTATTCTTAGTTAGTGACAGTTTTAGCTAGGTTGATTTGCTCATAGCTAGTCATTTTAGCAATAATGACTCTTCTGTTTGATAAGTGTTTATTGACTAAATAAGACAAACAAATTTATTTTTTTCCTTAAGAATATGAACGAGTATATCATCAGAGGCAATGTCATGTTTGATCTATCTACTTTGATATGGTCATGCATGCCATGAAATTAATGAGAGAATAGGAAATAATAATGCAGGGACAGTTTCCTACATAATATTATTTCAAATAACTTTTTAACATGTTAAACATTCTGAAGTAGATAAAGTTAAAATAGATATAGCTTGTAGTGGTTGTTTTGATTACATGTACTTACATTTTTCAATAAAGTATAAACTTGATTTTTAGCCAGTACATTTTACAGATATATATATAGAGAGAGAGAGAGAGAGAGAGAGAGAGAGAGAGGGAGAGAGAGAAAGAGAGAGAGAGACTCAAGAAGAAGGAGAGACTCATACTCATAAAACAGGTTTTTTTGGCACATTTTGACAACCAATAGTGGGTCATGTTCCCAATTGCAAAAAGTATGTTTTTTCCTCAATTCCAAGGAGAAAATTCCCAATTCAAAGAACTAAAAGAGAAAAAAAATCAAAATGTGTCCAGAGGACAAAGATGCCCCCACCTGTCACATTTTCCAAAACAAAGGCCAACACCCAGGAGTGCAAATCATGTCTTAAAGGCATCTCGAAAGGAATGTGGTATCCCACTGAGCCAGGCCCCCACCTGCTGTGACCAGACCTGCTAACTGCTGGTCATCACTGCAGGGAGTCTTTATAGTACTAATCTGTCACAGTAAAACCTCTGATGGGTTAATGCAAAACTAAATTACCTACTAGTATGGAAGTGAGACAGTAGGCTAGTTTTACACAAAGCCATAAACATTTTAATGAATGTTAGTGATAATGTGGGTTGTTTACTGTATGATCCCTTACATATTCTTTATTGCATTAATTACTAGGTGTCAATTTTGTAACTGCATGATTATGTATTTATTTCATAGTTAAATATTTGATTTTGAAAATACATGAAAGAGATACAAGTTTTAGTATTCAAAATGACTTGAAATGAGTCTGAAGGACATTATTCTGCTTATTTTATAATTGAATTGAAATTAATAAATAGTTTATGGAAAATCATGAGTGTTGTTTTTCTTCTTCATTAATATTATTATGACATAACAAACAAAAATCAAGTATTTGAAACAGTGTTGATTTTCTGGCATAAACAATTTGAGGGAAGAATTGAGAGAATGAAAGTATTTAGTAATACATAATTTATTATTAATTTAATTTAACTTAATGTCGCTTTTTATGATAAATTTTAAAAATCAAAATAAAATATAAATTAAAATATATATGAGAACTAAAAGAATGAAAGAAAGAAATAACAAAATGTATAAGAAATAACAAAATCAACCAACAAGAAAAAAACAAATAAAGATTTATATTTAATTAAATAAAAAAGAATAAAAAAGAACTGATAGAATAATTTCTGGTATTTAGGATTGCGTAATTGGTATATTCACAACTATTTCCTTTACAAATTGTGAATGACTATGTTCAACCCCCAAATATGGCATACATACACTAGATCTTGAACAATACCTGTGTGACAGACACATCGTGACAGACTGTGGCAGCCTGGCTTATCAGAAAACAGATGCCCACACATGCTGGGTGGGTGAATAAATGGGGGGGGGGTCACTTATATAAGGGTTTTGAGATGCCTTTAAGTAATATATCCAAGAAGTTAGATATATGTAGCACAAATACATTTAGAGTTACCTGTGTCACAGTTTTCGGATAGACAAAGGCCAATCTATGTGCCTCACCTTTTCGTAAGGGGCATAAAAATACCCAGGTGCACTAGTTCATGTCTTGATTAATATATTCATGAAGATTCAAATCTGTAGTACAAACACTTTCAGAGTTACGTGCACCAGAAGCGTGAAATTCCATATTTTTAACAAACAAAGGCCAATGACTCTGCCATCTTTTATGAAGGTTCGATAAAAATAACCAGGTGCACAAGTTTATGTCCTGAATAATATATCCATGAAGTTTCAAGTCTGTAGTACAAATACTTTCAGAGATTATGGTGTCACAAGCATAAAATTCCATATTTTTCAAAAACAAAGGCCCATAACTCTGTCAACTTTAATGAAGGTTCGATAAAAATACCCAGGTGCACAAGTTCATGTCCTGATTAATATATCCATCAAGTTTCAAGTCTGTAGTACTAATATTTTAAGAGTTACGTGCGTACAAGCATAAAATTCCATTTTTTTTCTGAAACAAAGGCTCATAACTCTGTCACTTCAACGGTGGTTTGATGTTAATACCCAGGTGCACACTTCATGTCCAAAATAATATATCCATCAAGTATCAAGTCTGTCGTACAAATACTTTCGGAGTTATGTGTGTCTCAAAGTTTCAGGATGGAGTCGGACAGACGTATCCTGTAGAGAGTAAGAGCAACTCAGACTGAAAGAGAGGGGAGCAAAAAAAAAACATGTTTTTTGTATTCAGGTATATATGCTAGTGTAAAGTGTTCAAAGAAACAGATAACCTTTTCTTGGCCATTACTGAGTATTTTATTCTTTACTTTCAACACTAAATGAGTATCCATAAAATAGCAATGTTACCTTGTCATTTTTATTTTAAGTAACCATCATACATAATACAATATGTTTTAGATATGATGATAATATTGTACACTGTGAGCAGCTCTTTCTATAGTTTTCAAAAATCAGAGAGTCACTCAATTAAAAAAGTTAAAAAATCTTCTAATATGACTTTTTAACATGTAGGTAATATCATATTTAAACAGTATATTACTGTACTATAGTACAGTCAGGGTATCAACCATGATATAAGTAATATTACACAATAAGAGCTTTAATACAGAATTGAATATTCCTGTTTCAGATTTTAACCGAATTTCATTTTAATTCAGTTTGAATGTCCATTATGAATGAGTTGCAGGGTTCAGTGTATCTTACGACCACATGAACTGTTGTCAC
Source organism: Solen grandis (assembly GCA_021229015.1). Taxonomy (NCBI): domain Eukaryota; kingdom Metazoa; phylum Mollusca; class Bivalvia; order Adapedonta; family Solenidae; genus Solen; species Solen grandis. The sequence goes on from CM037785.1 coordinate 43,365,806, forward strand.
ATGACCTACTTAGAGTTAAGATCTTAACTTTGAACAAGCTACTGGTACTATGCAAAGGCCCTCCCCTCTGTATCACAGTATATAAACAAGTCTCCTCCAGTTTTCACAAGAAAGGTACAAGATAAAATTATAAAATAGACTCCCAAGAAAAGAACAGTGATCAGAAGTAGTAAGTGCTTGTAATCGCAAAACAGGGTATACATTGAATTGTAAAGATATGGTACAGTGGTTTCATTTACATACTGTGTGTATTAGGTCTTTGTATACAGACTGTAAGTCACTTAGTGTTAAATGACCAAAGGACAATCACATGTTGCTACAGATGTCAGGGCACATGGCCTAGATTTATATACAACTTGCTTTAAATAAGATTAATTGAACTATTATAATTGATATATTTTTTAATGACAAAATTATCAAATTCAGCATTATTATTGATTAAAAATAATGTATGTAACTAATCTATGTTTATATTCAATTTATTATCAATCAGAACAACTTAAAGAGAATAATTTGATAAGAAATCATACAGTATCAATATTAAATGTTAATGTTAGTAGCTAATTGTAGTTTGCCCCCAAGGTTTACATAAAAGACATTCATGCTGTGTTCAAGCTTCTCATGTTTCTTGGGTATTGTCTATTACTTCAACAAAGAAATGCATGCTCATGCTTATTCTTGGTGTCACTAATTACAATACAGGACAAATGTCTCAAGTGTGGGGAAACACCTCAAATTATTATGCAATTAAATGGGTTTTATTTTAAAGTATGTGGCATTGGCATAGCAATAACATAAATCAATTTACTTTAATGGGCATGAAAATAATTAAATAGTCTACATTAACCTGTTAGAAGAGATAAATTATGAAAAACCATGACTTATTTATGGCCATTAAATTTTCAGTCATCACATTAATTTTGCATTCTAAATGACATTTTTGGCCCAGTTTATGGCCATTAAAAGAATTTTTCTTGGTATTTTAAAGGTGTAACCCATTGAAATATGTTTTCCTGTTAATTAAATAAATAATTACAAGAATTAATTGGGTAATTTTTGGGGTTTTGCTGTTTTAATGGACATTTAATGTGAAATTAACACCCTTTTTTTTAATGGCTTGTGCTTGTATGCAGTCGTGATAATTCATAGAAAAGATATGTATATAGAGGCCCATGCTGAGCTGAGAAATAATTCTGCATAAAATGTTGGACATTTTTAAAAAACCTTTGGGGATTTTTTTATGATTGAGAAGTATATCTTTAGACACATTTTGACATTTTCTATGGCTTTTATTATTAATTTATATAGATATACTGATCTACACATTGACTTTACTCTTAATATTTTCCTATTAAATATCATACATGATGTCTCATGGAAAACATCACTCTTTGTCATACGAAAGAATTAAATTACTTTTAAGGTGGATATAGCCAGCCACACTGTCACCACATTCTGCTATTATCATTAATCATGCTTTAATTACTTACATGTATTTTGTAGATAGGATCCTCCCTATCCCTCTCACTTCTACAGATTGTCATTATCAATATTTAGCGACAATGAGTATCGGTACTGGAGTCATAGTCATTTCATGACTGAGTCAGTTTCACACAGGAAAAAGAATGAGATTGAATAGAGATCATTTCACTTTGTCTACGGAAATCCATGAGTGCTTGTCAAATAGCTAGTCCCCTGACCTATTTACTGCTTGTGTAGTATAAATAATATTATTTATAATGATATTGAAAAAGCCCTGAAATTACAGAAATGAATGGCATTGCAAGAAAAATGCTCCAATCTTGTCATATAAGAGATTTTATAGTTTGGTTTGTCATTGGGCAAGAAAAATGTGCTGCCTGATCTGACAGGATTCGAGGCTGCATGGAGTGCTCCACTGAAAGAACTGTATAAAGAGGAACTTTTTTTAATATTAATTTTTGCAAAAGGAAAAAATACTGCCACTTAGGGATGAAACCATAGAAAATTGTCATTAATGAAGGGAGCACTGTTAATACAAGTGGTAAGGTTCTCTATTGAATGTAATATTTTGTTCATATTCTTTTGCGTCTGTATATAATTTGGTAACCTGTAATAGTTCAATTACAAAGGTATTTGGATTAACATAAAGGAATTCAGATAAAAAATTTGTGGATTTGAACCTTGTTGGGGATGGGGGCAAGAATTATCTCACGGCTTTCAAGGTGCAAAGTACTGGTCTAACCCAACCACCAACAAGAGGGATTACATGTAGTTTCAGTTGTAGGAACTTATTTCTCAATAGACATTAAAGAAAATAAATTTAAACAAAATTACTGAATACATATATGCAGCTCCCATAAAATGACCTAATAGCTCTACTAATGAGGCAATAAGAAAAAGGTTCCATTTCTGGTATCCGGCAAATAAAAAAGAGAGACGGTAGGTCGGGATTTTATCTTTTTTAAATTTTTTTTTACATAAAACAAAAGGTAAAAAAAAGGGGAATATTTTTTTTTTAAGGCCTGAGTTTTTTTTTTGCATGAGTATAAAGTCAGATAAAGTAACTGACAGATTCAACTGGTTGTGAACTGTACGTTAGTCACTTATGCAAAACATCAGATAGAATCTGGAGAACCAGTCACATTTATGGCTGAGTTGTAGAGCATGATACAGCCCTATGTGGGTTTGCTCTCCTGCGATGTCAAAAACCCATTTTTACTATCGTATATACCGTGGGATTTTCAACTGGTAAGACTTCGTTTTCATGAGTATTATCAGCTACTTGCTGACCAATGAAATTGCACATAGTTTTTTGAATACTCTTCATTGAAGTTACAAAAACAAAAGCGACTCTTTGTTCCCATAAGATAAACTGCTAATGCCTAGACAAGGTTTTTGATGTCACTTCATTGATCAAATGATTCCTGCTCACACTATGCTGTCTCAGCCAAGGACTCATTGAAATGCCTTATTGATAATTCATGAGTACAAAGTTTTGCTAACCAAATATCCCATGGTTAATTAAAAGCAAAGCATAGTGAGTGAACGTGGGTTTTGCAACGAAGGCTCCCCTATTGTGACAAATAGCAATGTCAGTAAAAGTGGAACTGATACATCTCCTTTGTGCTCAGTACATAAAGGAGTTTGAGTTCCAGGCCTGGCTGATCTAGTGTCAGGATCATGTCACATGTCTACAGCGTTATATCACAGTGAACTAGCTCTATATCTGTTCCTAAATGACTTATTAGCTCTGTCAGTGGGGCATTAAACCCCAGCATAGCCAGTAGATATTACACTGTAACTTAAAAGCCATAAATAAGTAACTATTTCCTGTAGTATATAAAGCTCCCCACTTGTTGCTCAGCAGTTATTATATGCCAACCTCAAGATGGTACATTTTCCAAATGGCAGAAGTAATTTGAACTTGATAATCAGCTTACAAAAAAAAAATAGAATATACAGGAAACTTCTTCCTCTGAATTTACATTGTTGTTGCTTTATATCAAATGTACTACTACATGACTGTATTAAATTGACCCTTCTATATAGCTTTCGGGAACCTGTAACCAGGATTATTTCCCATCAAAAATATGTAAATTGTTAAGTAATATTTTATCTCTAACATCTTAAAATAAGAACATTTAAGTGACTAGTATGCTCATCAAAGTTGCCATAATCTTATAAGTGTTAGAGCAATGTGATAGTTAAGTATATTGATAAAAAAAAATATCACCTAATATTGATGCTGTACCTTAACCCTTTCCCTCATAGAGGACACCATGAAAAGACCTATGCGAACAGCATAAAACCAGATCAGGTTTTATGCTGTTCGCTGCTCCTCAGTGGTCTGGAAATGAGGATTTGATAATTAAATTTGGTAAGGTTTAACTGTGGTTTTCTGCAGATCAGGCTTTATGTGGTACCTATTGAGTGCGTCAAAATGAGTCTATATGAGGGAAAGGGTTAAAAGTTATCACTTAAAATGGATCGAATTATATATTTTCTGATATGATAATATAATTGGAAAATACCATAGTATCAAGTCCAGTTGTCAATATCAACAAATTCAAATAGGATTTTTGACCCTTTGCTTCTACTACTGAACTATTTTATACAATCTTAAATTTAGGTGATCGAATAAGGGTCACCATGGCCCTCTTATTTATTAAGGCTGATATGCTCTCCTTATTTTTTTTTAATGCTTAATATAACAGTGCAGTATATTATGCTAATAATGTAACATGTTTCTATTTAAAAACAAACTTTTATTAAATCAAAAGTTGTTTATGTACCTTTTCATATCATATGCTCTCCTTATAAATATATATGTGTGTATCTAAAGATTGTATGGTGAACTACAGGATGGTTCTCAAACCTGCTGTCACCTATGATGGGGATAATAAAACTTTGAAAAAAAATTTCTTAAAAATTAGAATTGAGTTGATCTGCCTTAACCAGTTTGACTAGTTTTCAAGTATGATGCAAAATGTATACGTACTGCGGATGTTTGAGAATGCGCCTTTGTAAGAAGAAGTACATTGTTGATTAATTCAAAGCACAAATCTTTCCCTTTAAACCTACTTATATGTATACATACCGAATATTAAATGGGCTAAAATCTCAAATGATGAAGTTTAGCTGATGGGAAAATGAGATGTTCAAATCTGTATTGAATGATATGGGCAAATAACTCTTTAACTAACAAAAGATATTTGATGAAAACTGATGGGGTTTTTTTTTTCATTAATCAAAAATCTCTTCCTAGGAGACAGTCCCTTGCCAAGCTTGTCTGCTGATTATATAATCATACGCATATTTTCTGTTTCTGGCTTGAAACTCTTAGACTCTTTTTGATGACTAATTGCAAATGATAAGGAGGTGTCTGATCAGGGTCTCCTCTGTTTGCTGATACAAACACAGATTCTCACAGTTGGCATGGCAAAAAAAAATCCACTGCTTCATATACCTTCTACAGTATAGTTCATTAATGTGCATAAATCTGAACACGAGTATTCAAAATGGGTAATGAAAATCTCTTTTTCAGGTGGTGGAGAAAAATGCTGAACCAGAGACGACACTCCTCCAGTACCTGAGAACCAAGTGTATCCTTTACTCATGTGATGGTCACATAGCCTTGCATCACCACAGGTTCAAGTCCCATCCTTTTTCCCCTTTTTTTCATGTAAATACAGTGTTATTTTTTCTTTTCCCATGCTTTGATTGGTATTTATATATTTTAACCACTAAAATATCATGTTTTTTTTCCTTTTAAATTGACTTCCATCCTCTGGGCTGCAATCAGACTTGAGCAATGGACCTGTGTTTTAAAAACATACCACCAAAAGGACGTACAGCTCTAGCCCGACATATTACTAATGTGAAACAAAAATAGATTAGTGATTGACAATAAAACATTTAAACCATTTCTTTGGTGTTGTCAGGGCTATCTCTCCGTTTAAGGGGAACAGTACCTTTACCTTCATTTTAACCCTTTCCCTCATATAGACTCATTTTGACGCACTCAATAGGTACCACATAAAACCTGATCTGCAGAAAACCACAGTTAAACCTTACCAGATTTAATTACAAAATCCTCATTTCCAGACCACTGAGGAGCAGCGAACAGCATAAAACCTGATCAGCCTGCGAGTTACTCGCAGGCTGGTCTGGTTTTATGCTGTTCACATAGGTCTTTTCATGGTTTCCTCTATGAGGGAAAGGGTTAAGGGGTATTTTTGTGTCATTTCCTCATGTAGGGGGAATATTAGGTCACATTTATACAATTGAATTATATTGATAAAAATGTACAAAATAGTTCCTGTCTTGTAGCTTTATTGGGTAAAACAAAAATGGGAATCAAATGGTAAACTGTGCAACAATTTGCCACTTAACCATTCTTGTTATTTATATGAGCTCTTACATTTTCGATTGTAGAGGGAATTTTGTTTGAAAAAAAACAAAACATACTTTTTGATTGGGGGAATATGATGCCCAATATTGGCACTAAAAACGGAGATCGAGAGCCCTGTTTTTATTTAATATTTAGTGTGTTTTTCACTTGTTGATGTTTTACTATACATCTTTCCCCCTGACACCTGATCCAGGGCAGAATCCTTTCCCCCAAAAGAGAAAACAAACACTTGAGGGAGATTCTGAATTTAGAACTGGCGTGTGGTAGATTGTCACCTTTTATTGGATGTCTCTGCACAAAGGGTCTTCCTGAAAATGTAAATTTTATTAGACATCACTATCTGGCGATATACTTTGGCAGACTTGACGTAAACCAAAAATGTGATGAAGTTATAACTTTAGGTAAACCCCCTTATCATTCAGCTTCACAGTGCTGCTATCATCATATGTCTAACCAAAGGGAAGTCATGGAGTTCGGAGTTACAGCAATTTTGAAGGGGAAGAGGATATAATTACATGTACTTAATGTGTGTGCGAAAGGTAAAAAAGCAATGGCCCAACAAGCAGAAAATAAGTTAATTTAATAGAATGTACTCTCAATCTGGGTATAATTTACCTCTAGAAGACATCATCTGCAGGTGTTCCAGTAAACAACATTCAGAATAACTTGATGGTCCTCAAACAGGTTGTGAGGAGAACCACTAAAAGTCTTTTTTTTATAATAATAATTGTCCAGCTGCCTCTTGAGTATAAAATGATATCAACTTTTGAACATTTACAAACTTTGAAGCCATCATAACCCTTTGACAGTGCCCCCAAATTGATGTAGTGAATCTTCCTTTGACCTTCACTTTCATTGAATTATTTACGTTGATACTTATATATATCAGACAAACAGTAAATCAGCAAACATCTGCAACGATACAGGTCACCTTCAGTCATTCTGATTTTCAACCAAAACATTGGAAGCCTGCAATGCTGTCAAATTACTGTTTGGTTGCATTGAAATTCTTGAAGATAATTCTTACATTCTCCAGCGTTGATGCCAAAATTCTCTAAAGAATATATTCAGGCTGTGAGCCATTACCTGTAGTGCTATAGTTTGTATCACAAGATGAAATATTACATGGATGAAATAAACTGCGTATTTACCTGGGTGCAGATAATTTGTTTTGTGATGATACAAACTGGTTTTAATTTGTGGGCATGTCGATCAGTCTTAGTCAAGTGTGTAAAGTGTTTGTTTATTATAGTGTCACCCCTATTGAAGGGCCAGCCTGTTTTGACTTATGAAACACTTCTTTGCTTTCACAGGTACCTCCCCAGTTCCCTTCTATATGCCAGGCACCAGGCAGGAAGACAACCAGTAACCATTATTTAACCCTTTCCCTCATAGAGGAAACCATGAAAAGACCTATGCGAACAGCATAAAACCAGATCAGCCTGCGAGTAACTTGCAGGCTGATCAGGTTTTATGCTGTTCGCTGCTCCTCAGTGGTCTGGAAATGAGGATTTTTTTAATTAAATTTGGTAAGGTTCAACTGTGGTTTTCTGCAGATCAGGCTTATGTGGTACCTATTGAGTGCGTCAAAATGAGTCTATATGAGGGAAAGGGTTTAAACTAGCTGGCAGCTCATCAACCATCCATGTCAGAACGTATACTTTTATGTATGTATACTTATAGTCCTTCTTTTTTATGTCGTATCATTACTAAATGAATATATTTTCTGTAAGAGAGGGGAAAAGAGAATGAGAGATATTATATAAATTTAATTATGTTAAAAGTTTCCATTTTATTGCATTTAAAAAATGCTTGTCCTAAAATGATTTTGACACAAATACTTAGGCCAATCATTCATAGATTTTATCTCTTTTTGATGAAATTTATTTCATATTCATGAAAGAAATGTGCTTCATAAATGGCAATTATTATGTTTCATACATACTTCATTTATAATAATGATGGGAAAAAAAAGAAAGTTTAAACACAGCAGTGAATCAAAATGTAACAGCTACTTTAATCTGTTACTCTGTCATTTTGTCGAGGTTTGCACTCATACTTTTCTAAGGAAGGTGAATTTTAGGAAAATTGTTAGCAAAAGATTAACATGTGCACTGAATTAGAAATTCATTAACATGGCGGATGATATTTCACAACAATCAAGTAAATATGTAAAACTGCTACATGTGATTGTTCCTCAGGGTTGGTTTAGTTAATAAAACAAATGAATGTCACATGGTAGGTTGAAATTAATATTGAGTTCTGTATACAAAATTATTATTCCCTCAAATTCAAAGGAATGTTAGGTTGGTTGATCTATCTGTCTCCCGACAGAATTTCTTTAAAAAACTTTTGCCAAGTATAAGTAACATATCTTGATCAAAATTGGGACATGTATACCTTGTGTGAGAATAAAGCTTTTATGTGCTGTTTGGGTCTTTAATAAACAAAGTGTTGTAAGTATTTACTTTATACTGACTGGACAAAAAGTGTTACTGATGGTTCCTTTGAAAATCTTCTGATGGTGGGGCTCACATTATGTGTGAGGAAGTCAGAATACCTTCAGAAATATTCCCTTCATGTTGGAAATGGCAACCAAATTCCCTTCTACAAGCATGGTCCGATTCACCAGGAATTGAACACTGAGATTTGGCACTAGAATTTGGTTTCACTGACATTTTGACATGAACTATGTGAGACAATTTAACCCAGTGTTCTATTGAAGATAAAAAAAATATCTACAATTAACTTATTATACAATTTATTATAAGCTAGGCTGTTGATTTTTTTTATTGCGGCAGTTTTTCGGTCAAAGCAACAGTTGAACTTACCAAGTACCTTTTAATGATCTCTAATCAAAAATTGGAGTATTTTTGGTTTGTTTTCTATTACTTCTAATTTTTTTCTGTCTGTTTGGAGTAAGCAGATCAATAGTTTCAATTCACTAATCCCCTAATCTGGTTTTATTTCCCTCAAGAGTGGCAGCAGATTTTCACATTGTAACATTAACACAGGCAATTGATTGCCTTGGGGATTGGGTTGATTACTAAGAAGTTATAGGTGAAAAGGAAGATATGCTTTGCTTCCTTAAACAAATAGCATATGAGGAATAATTGTATATTTCATGGGGGGGGGGGGGCTTAAGTCTGCTTCCCACTAACCAGATCTGTCTCCATGGTCACAAACATTTTGATGTTGAGCTGTCATTTGTAATTCATATTAAACTTTTGGGGTATTCTACTAAAGGCAGCTTTTAAAGTTACATTTAGACCATAGTATATTGTCATGAATTGCTTAAAAAAAAGGGAAAAAGATATATGAACATATATATTGAGTCTGTGTGACTTAATTTGTTACTTAATTATGTATATTTTACTCTTTCATTAAACAGAAATGAATATCAAAATAACTATATAACATTAATAAAAAAGTTGTCAGGGTTTTTTTAGCTCACCTGAGCAGAACATGCTCAAGGTGAGCTATTGTGACCGATGAATGTCCGTCGTCCGGTGTTCGTCGTCTGTCATCAACATTTAACTCAAAATGACATCTCCTAAACCACTGGGCCAATTTTAAAGAAACTTCACAGGAATGTTCCTTGCATGAAGCCCTTTTATAGTTATTCAAAGAATTTTATTCCATGCAGAACTTTGGTTGCCATGGCAACAGAAAGAAAAAACATATGAAAATCTTCTCCTCCAAAACCACTGGCAAGATTTCAGGTATTTGGCACAGACATTCCTTGGATCACTCTCTTCCAAGATTGTTCTTTTGAAAAACAAGCCCACCAGGGGGCAGAGCCAATTTTCCTTATATAAATATAGAACAAATTTGAAAAATTTTCTTGGTCAAAAGTACTGGCTGGATTTTAAAGTTATTTGGCACAGATTTTCCTTAGGTTACTCTCTACCAAAATTGTTCAAAATATTTTGATTCGTTGAAAACATGGCCACCAGGGGGCAGAGCCCATTTTCCTAATATGTATATAGTACAAATTCGAAAAATTTTCTTGGCCAAAAGTACTAGCTAGATTTCAAAGTTATTTGGCACAGATGTTCTTTAGGTCACTCTCTACCAAGATTATTCAAATTATTTTGATTTGTTAAAAAACAAGGCTGTCATGGGGCGGAGCCCGTTTTCCTTTTATGAATATAGTACAAATTTGAAAAATCTTCTTGGCCAAAAGTACTGGCTGGATTTCAAAGTATATATATGGCACAGATGTTCTTTAGGTCACTCTCTACCAAGATTGTTCAAATTATTTTGATCTGTTAAAAAACATGGCTGCCAGGGGGCAGAGCCCATTTTACTTATATGAATATAGTACAAATTTGAAAAACCTTCTTGATTAAAAGTTCTAGCAGGATTTCACTGTTTTTTTTTGCATAGACGTTACTTAGGTCACTCAACCAAGATTGTTCAAATTATTTTGATCTGTTGAAAAACATGGCTGCATTGGGGCAGAACCCTTTTTCCTTATATGTATATTAAAAACTTCAAAAATCTTCTCCTCCAAAAGTACTGGCTGGATTACAGATGAGTTATTTGGTTCCTTAAAATTTTTTCACTCTCTACCAAGATTGTTCAAATTATTTTAATTTGTTAAAAAACGCCAGGGGGCCATTTTCCTTATATGTATATAGTACAAATTTGAAAATTTCTTCTTGTCCTCAAGTACTCACTCGATTTATGGCTGGCAAAAGGCAGAGCCCATTTTCCTTAATGTCATAAGATATTTGCTGTTTCTTTTCCTCCCAGTACTAATACCTGGTTCTGAGGTGAGCGACTCAGGGCCATCATGGCCCTCTTGTTTTAATTTTTCTGATATGAAAGTCAGTCAAATTAATCAGCCAGTTCTGGATTGCATGTGGTTAGAACATACAATTGAAATGGGGAGGTCATGGGTTCAATCCCTTAAGCTCCCTTTATACTAAAGTCATTAGAATAGCTTCCAGTTGCATAGCACTCAGTATATAAGTGTCGTTCCAGGAATGGTCAGCCTGGTGTCAGCTAGGATAATGTGTTAGGTGTGGTTTCATGCCATGTGTCTGCTGCATGATACTGTAGTGTTGCAGCACTATATCTGTCTGCAGTAGACAATTAATTGAAATACTCTTGGTTGGACATTAAATCCAATAAAACAAACAAAATATCTTCAAATTCTTCTATTTGAACCAGAATCATTTCCATACTGATACATGTATTTCTATGTATATTGGGTATATATAATATACATGTGTATATATAAAGAGATGCTCACTGATAATCTAAGTCAGCTTGTTCCAAGAATGCACATGTGCAGTGCTGAATACCGGGAAATTAACAAACTTCAAGTTGGAACAGTACTGGAGTGCTGTCAAACTCTCTGGCATTATGGCAGGGAACCATTAAATCTGTTTCAGTAATTGTGTCTGCATGCATGCCTTTCAGTGACTGTATCTCAGATGTCTGGAATGAGGGTAAGGAGGCATAAAATCCTGTGCACTTTCTCGTATAGTTTTATTGTGTGTATTTCTGAAGAGGCAGTTTGTAAATAACAGTTTTGCTTGAACCAGAATAGTACCAAACAGTTTTTTGTGTACAGAAACTGTCAGGTTTTATATAATCTTTGTCAGGGTTATGTTCAGATTGTTATAGGCAACTGTTCAGGTTGGTAAGTCTTCCGTCAGTTCTCTCCTGTGGCCACTAGCTACTCTTTACTACATTGAAACAATCAGAAAAATATTTTTGAATTCAGCTTGCAGTCTGGTCAGGTTTTATTCTGTTTACAAGTCCTCAGTACCAAACCCTTTAGATGAGAATGGAGCACAAACTATTTTAAGATACATGTATTCTTTGCTCTCTCATTCCAATCTGTTTATTCATAATACAGGACAAACATCCACTTTTCTGCTAGCTTTTTTTATCAAATATTTGGATTTGAAAAGCAGACCTACATTCTAAGAGAAATCTGATTTTTGACTCAAACATTTGACTTTAGTTTCATTGTGATTACAGCTAGCCTCTGGTCTGAGTGAAGTTTCTTTCAGTCTGATCTAGCTTCATGCCAGTCCATAAAGGGGTAACAATAAATTACTCTTTTATTTTATGCATCTTCTGCAGTTGATTTTCACTAAAAATTGAAATCAATCTGACAGTTTTTCTTTGCATATTTCAACTCTCATGGTTAGTGAACAATGTTGTGGATTTCATACTTGAGTGAAATGTCAGATGCAGAGATTGTGTAATTAAGTCCTATTTCAAAAGAACTCATGGGGGCTAGTGTCCAAGTGGATAGATTGTCCATCATGTAACTTAAAGAGATTGGGGAATTTTGTCTCTGTCTACCAAAGCCATTAAAAATGGTACTGATATAATTATCTCCCTTGCTTGGCTCTCAACACTTAAAGATACTTCCAGGATTGGTTTCCTTAGTGTCAGGATAATGTATTGAAAGGGTGTGGTATCATGCCACATATATACGGTCGGTATGACCTGAATTTACTGTGAGGCACTGCACAAAATCTGTCCCATGTAGACAGGTAGTGCCAAAATGACTGAAATATACTGTTGGAAGGATGTTATTAGTCCAGGGACAAGCAAACAATCATAAGCTGATTTTGGAGAACGGCACAGTTATAGTTAACTGGTGTAAGATGGAGTACATGTAGTAATTATGGCTGGTCTCTGTGATTAATATAAAGCTATAGGTACCATAAGCTTTGAGTTGAAACTTCAGAAAATGCTAAATTAATCATGATTTGAAACTTAAAGTATAAACATGCATTCCTTAAAAGGTAAATGGAGATATAGATAAAGAAATACCTGTCTATGATAAAGTTATGTTAGTATGATACTAAAGAACCCATTACCTGTCCGACCCATACAGACAGTGTATATTGAAAAAGAAAACGTAGTACGAGGGCCTCGTAGATAAAGATTTACAATAGAGATACTGTAAGTGGAACACACAACCAAACATCGGATAAGAAGACAGATTTTATTAATCAACTAGTTCCGACCATATAATGGTCTTCATCAGGATTACAAAAATATATAAAACTGTGGATACTAAAGTATACGAAAAAAAGAATGATGTGTCACGTGATTGATATAAAAATAGAATTAAGGAATATATACACAATAATGAAACATTCTAAAAATAGTAACATTGCCATAGTAGCAAAAAATAGAAAATTTGACTGTCAATATAATGTTCTCTTACGTCTTGTAGTATGGTCTCATTGCTCTCGCTGGGGGTAAATTGGTTTTAGAAAGTTCTCTTGTCTGTGTATGAATAGGGCTGATTAATTTAGGAATGTCTATCATTTCTGTTAACATTTGGTCCAAAACACTTGATGTCAGCCAATCCTTTTTCCCTGGTCATGTAATGAATCTGGGTCTGGCTTCTGGCGGGGGTATCCATGGTTTCAGTTTTTCAATATGTGGGATGTATGATTTCTTTGTGAATGTCCGTGTTTCCGTGGGTGTATCTTTTTGGAGTGTTTTAACCCTTTCCCTCATAGAGGAAACCATGAAAAGACCTATGCGAACAGCATAAAACCAGATCAGCCTGCGAGTAACTCGCAGGCTGGTCAGGTTTTATGCTGTTCGCTGCTCCTCAGTGGTCTGGTAATGAGGATTTTACAATTAAATTTGGTAAGGTTTGAGTTTGGCTTTCTGCACGGATCAGGCTTTATGTGGTACCTATTGAGTGCATCAAAATGAGTCTATATGAGGGAAAGGGTTAAAAGATTGTCCTTTCTCGTGTAGGAGTTATCACGCAAATATTTACAATGTATGTATCTTTATTTCCGCCTCAATATAGACGATTACAACATGTAAATTACAAAAACAACAAACTGAACATTTGAAATACAATATACAACTACGAAAGAAATGAGAGAGAGAGAGAGAGAGAGAAAGAGCAAACTTCGAATACATAGAAATAACATATTTACTCTGTTAAAGTTGCAACAAAAAAAAAGAAAAAAAAGAAGAAAAAAACTATGCCTCCATTGTCACGAAACATGAAGACACAGAATGTTAGGTAAATTTAAGTAACATGATAAATGAAATAACCATATGTAAGAACTAATACATACGTAAACTTATTATAAATACATATAACATACGTAAACTTATTATAAATACATATAAGTGTATATATATACATATGCATACACCTATAGCCAGTGATACACATATACTCATACACGTCTTTATCCAGGATGAATACAATAACCGTAGAATACAAATATACGCATGCACAAAATATACATGTCTATCCATTCATTTGTGGCTTTGGAAATATACGCAGTGTAAAATAGACCCATTACTTTTAGTTCACCTGAAGATCCGGTGTTTTCAGTTGTCCATTGTTTACCATTTAATTTAAATGACATCTCTGAAACCACAATGTAGGATGTGATTAAACTTGGTGGTGATATAGTCTTTTAATTAAAGTTAATTGTTCTTGAAAAAAGAGGTTTAAAAAAAATTGATCCATGCTGGTTGCAATCACAGGTACTTGTAGTAAGGTTAGAAATGATCATATATCAGGAAAAGTATATAATTATATTTACATAAATCATTTACAACCTAAATAAGGTCCTTTGTTAACCTGATAATTTGAGGATTCAATTTAGTATATAAGTATTTGGCTACATAACCCAATGCATATATCTAAATAGCTTGATAAGATGTGACCGACTATTTTATGTAGTGTCATTCCACAGAAGTGTAAATAAACAAGGTATAAACTGCCAGAAGGCTGTTGATCATACATGTGACCTGTATCTAGTTCAGGATCATATTTTACAATGTTTGTACCTGTATGGTAGGTCATCCAACCTCAGCTTTGCCTGACAAGGAGGTTTTGCTTGATATATATATTTCAGAAGGTTTTGAATGCTAGATTAACAAATGCAATGTTACAGTGTAACTTCTGTTGTTTGCCAATGCATGTTAAAATTGGTTGCTAATAAGGCAAATTTTCAAAAACTGGGATGTCATCAGTTGTTAGGTCTTTCAGAAGTCTAAAAGAGTATATTCACACATATATTTACTTGATAAAATAATTCAATGAAATATCACCATATGATGTGAAATTATCAAAAAAAGCTGTCAGTCCCTTCAAAACCTAAAAAGCTAAAACTACATATTCTGTGAAACTTTTTTAAAAATTGAAGAAAAAAGAAAGTGGGGAGCTTTAAAAAAAACTTAAAAGTGCTTAATTTTAATTTTTTATTTTTTTTTAAATTTTTTATTGAGTACATGACTTTTTTGTATAACCTCCCAAAGAATGATGGTAATCCCCCCTTCTGTTGTTTGGTTTAAAGATTACAAAGTCATACTGATAAAAAGGGCTACTGGTAAGAAGAAAAAAAATTAAAAACAAAAAAAAAAACAATAGAAGAAGAGCATGAGGCAAAAACTTTATGATATAAAGGTCTTTTTGTCATTTTGCCTTTTACCTTATGAATATTCATGTAGAAATTGATTAAAATTAATTTAATGACTTTAACAGTCTATGAAACAAGAGATTTTTTTTCACTTTAATAATGTATGACACTGATCTGTGTGATCAAAATCTGCTCAATGTTTGTCATTGTATGATATTGTATCTAGTTAGATAAAGATGAGGTACAGGGTTGAACTGACTGTAACATTAAATTAACAGTAATGAAGGATTTATCTCTACAGACAGAAAGTACAAGCATGCTGAATGCATGATGAGCCATTTCATTGACAGCAGTAGGTTCATGGCTGTCAAGATATACAAACATAGAATAGATAAGCGTGAAAATAGTATTACATGTATCATTTTTTGCCATTTATTTCAGAGGTGCAGACTTTCAATTTTTATGCCCATGTTATGAAATGCATGCATTGCATGATCAATGATGAGCATAATTATAGTGATATTCATGGCTATATGTGCATGCCCATGTGTGACTGCATGTGTGTTAATTATTCTGTGTAAGCAATGGTTCAGGGCTGTAACCTTGTTGTGTATGGTTGAGTTATGAAATAACTAGACACAAATGATTTGTAGGAAAAAGACAATGTTTTGCAAACAAGATTTAGATCATAAGCTTCAAGGTCAAGGTCACAGCAGTATGTTGACTTTAAAATAGTGTTTGGTCCGTAACTCCATAACTCTAATTTTCAAATATCTTTGCTCAAATGATCACCAGGGGCCCATTTCACTAAACTTCGTATGAACTAATTTGATTTAAGTCGTAAGTCTCTTGTTCTACATAGAGTCTACTAATGTCTTATTTTCACAATAAAACATGAAGAAAGATGGCCCAATTTATTGCATTTTACAAAGACAGCAATATTTGCAGAGAAAAATTCACAGGAAAAAACTATTTTACATCATTCTGTGAATTTATGCTTATGAAGATAATTTCATACAAAGTTTAGTGAAACAGGCCACAGAACAGTATTGTAAAATTGTACTGTGAGCAAAGATCACTGGTTGGTAGCTTAAAAGTCAGAGTCACTGCACTTGACTGTTGTCAAGGTCACAGCTATAAGGCATGCACTTTCTTTGCATTTTTTTTTTTTTTGTGAGGGAAAGCTGGAGGTTGTACTGAACAGTAATACTCTGACCCTGTGTCATCTTCATCGTCCGCGGGAACCCATTTTGTAGATTCTGTTATCACTACCATATATTGATTAAGACTTTGCAAAACTTATTGAGGGAATGTGGGTTCAGATAATGCTTCATTTCATTTAGCTGACACAGGGGGAGTAATATCATATGGACGAAATATTTCTGTAATATTCCTGCCACATGATATGCATAATTATTAAGATTTATTCATGCAGCTTTGTGCATACGGTTTTCAATTTTGGAATACTATTTCTTAATTCGGGGAAAAAAAAAGACAAGGGCATGCTAACTCTTGAAAAATGATACTTGTTGCAATGAAAGAAAAGTGATATAAGTTAAAGATGCTATCTTAAAAAACAAACAACACTTTATGTATCATTGCATAGACCAAAAAAGTGAATAAAACTTTCATGTTGGAATATTTATCTTGAACAACGCATCTTTGATGTCAATTTGCCCATGATAATGTGAATGAAGAACTTTCTTACTGATATGTTGACCTATTTTTGGAGGTTTATGATGGATCATGTCCAGTATATATTAACTCTGCAGGAGGACATGAGGACCATTTAAAATATGTACTCACTGCCATGGTGGAAGAGAGTGTGTGTCAGTCTCAGTCACATGACATTGTATAGTGATACAAAAGTCATGTACTTTGTTTAGCCCTTCACCTCATGAATATATAAACTTTTTATCACATGAATATTCATATACAAATTTATGACATGATGAATATTAGTTTACAGATCTTTAACCCTTTCCCTCATAGAAGACACCATGAAAAGACCTATGCGAACAACATAAAACCAGATCAGCCTGCGAGTACTCGCAGGCTGATCAGGTTTTATGCTGTTCGCTGCTCCTCAGTGGTCTGGAAATGAGGATTTTGTAATTAAATTTGGTCAGATTTAACTCTGGTTTTCTGCAGATCAGGCGAGTTACTCGCAGGCTGATCTGGTTATATGCTGTTCGCATAGGTCTTTTCATGGTTTCCTCTTTAAGGGAAAGGGTTAATGTTAGGTTTTACTGTATATCACATTATATCTATCGTGTGCATTTCTGCATCTTGTTTATACATTTGTACTCATAAACAATAGTTTTTTTTGTTCTTTTTTTGACAGAACTTTTCAACTAACATATAAAAATGTTACCAGCATCCTCTCAGTTATTTTTTCCTGAAACAACAGCAATTTTTCCTCCGTAGAATTTACATTAAAAATTCTCACTTTAAAATGATAATTCTCTTCAACTGTAGTTCAATCAACGTTTTCATCATAATAGAATTACTCAAAATTTCCATGTGTGTGAATTTCATGACTGCTTGTTTAAAGGTGTATATAGAGTAGTGATTTTTCTGTCCTTAACTTTGCAGTGCTGTATTTATTCATGATGATGATAGCACATTTGTCTCCTTTTTGTGGGTCTGTAAATAGATGACATATATGAATACCAGTGGTAATGGAGAAAACAACATAATTTGTTCATAAATGACTCACTCTGAATGCAATGATTTGATAAAATGTTTTCACTGTGGATGCAGTGAACATCTCTCTGTCAACAATACTACTGTCCCTATATAACAGCCTAGCTATTTTAATGTTAACTCTAATACCATGCTTAATTTCTGAATTGGACTTTTGGACTTTACATGCCATTTGTTGTCTATGTGAGTACTTACAGAAAAAAAAAATTGAATGAATAACAAACAGTGCAGACCATGATGTTAATAAATAGTCTGTATGCCATGTGTACCGAAAGTCTATATGTCATATTAACATTAAGTTTGTATGTCATGTGTACCAGAAGTCGCAATCTCATTGAAATCAGATTCAGTATGCTAACTGGATCTGACCACATCGTATTGAGGGCCGTCTCAAATGTATAAGCCCATAAAATTGGCAGCAACAGAATCGTTTGGTATAACCAGAGGAAATAACTGCATTCATCTCACAGTAGGGTAGAAAGATGTGTAAGTGGCTGGGTAGCTCATTTGGTAGAGCATTCGCTCTGTAAGCAAAAGGCTGCGGGTTCTAGTCCCAGTTAAGCTGCACATTATCTCACCCTGTGACAAATGTTTTACCGAAGTCAGTTAGAAATGGTTATTTAATTGGTTTAAAATCGAGCACTTGTTTATGCATATAAAGGTTAATCTGACGTGAACCCTAATGCGATGTTGTGAGATCCTAATCACGGATAGTAGAGGAGCGCAAATTAGGATATGATTTTAATGAGATGGCAGAAGTTGATATGTCATGTTAACAAATGGTCTGTTTGTCATGTGTATCAGAAGTCTATATGTCATGTTAACAAATAGTCTGTTTGTCATGTGTATCAGAAGTCTATATGTCATGTTAACAAATGGTCTGTATGTCATGTGTATCAGAAGTCTAAATGTCATGTTAACAAATGGTCTGTATGTCATGTGTATCAGAAGTCTATATGTCATGTTAACAAATGGTCTGTATGTCATGTGTATCAGAAGTCTATATGTCATGTTAACAAATGGTCTGTATGTCATGTGTATCAGAAGTCTATATGTCATGTTAACAAATGGTCTGTATGTCATGTGTATCAGAAGTCTAAATGTCATGTTAACAAATGGTCTGTATGTCATGTGTATCAGAAGTCTATATGTCATGTTAACAAATGGTCTGTATGTCATGTGTATCAGAAGTCTATATGTCATGTTAACAAATAGTCTGTATGTCATGTTAACAAATGGTCTGTATGTCATGTGTATCAGAAGTCTATATGTCATGTTAACAAATAGTCTGTATGTCATGTGTATCAGAAGTCTATATGTCATGTTAACAAATAGTCTATATGTCATGTTAACAAATAGTCTGTATGTCATGTTAACAAATAGTCTGTATGTCATGTGTATCAGAAGTCTATATGTCATGTTAGCAAATAGTCTGTATGTCATGTGTATCAGAAGTCTAAATGTCATGTTAACAAATGGTCTGTATGTCATGTGTATCAGAAGTCTATTATGTCATGTTAACAAATAGTCTGTATGTCATGTGTATCAGAAGTCTATATGTCATGTTAACAAATAGTCTGTATGTCATGTTAACAAATGGTCTGTATGTCATGTGTATCAGAAGTCTATATGTCATGTTAGCAAATAGTCTATATGTCATGTTAACAAATAGTCTGTATGTCATTTGTACCAGAAGTCTGTATGTCATGTTACCAGCAGTCTGTATGTCAAGTGTGCCGAAATAGTCTGTATGTCATGTTAACAAATAGTCTGTATGTCATTTGTACCAGAAGTCTGTATGTCTTGTTTATAAACAGTCTGTATGTCAAGTGTGCCGGAAGTCTGTATGTGATGTATACCAGAAGTCTTTGTCATGTATACCAGAAGTCTGTATGCTATGTGTACCAGCTGTATGTTTGAAATGTGCACCAGAAGTCTACATGTCAGTGTTACTAGTTTTCTGGATGTCATGTGCACCAGAAATATATATATCACGTGCACCAGAAGTAAAGTCTGCATGTCATGTATATACCACTATCCTGTTTATTATGTACCATAAAAATGAACATTTTCCTTGACCACAAGACCAGTGGGCCTGAGAGGGACAAAGTTGGGATGTGGGGAAGGAGGATGTGGAGCCTGCACGGTGATGGTCTCCAGGTACGACCGCAGGGCCAGCAAGGTCATGTATCCTTATATGTACACTGCAAAGTAAACAATGGTATCAGATGCATAAAACAATAATTATGTTTCACTTAATTTTATACTATTGCATCAAATGGATTTTGATGTTCAAATTTAAAAAGTTTTAATTGGTAACTTGTAACTAATCTAATATTACTGTCACAGATCTTACTAGATGACATTATTTTCATAATTTTTAATGAATTCTTTTTAGTAAAGGGAAAAAAAATAATAATAAAAAAGTCAAGTTGATAAGTATACATTGTACATCATTCTGGACAAGTTGAGATTTTGTAAATCTGTGTTATGAGTATCATATTAATCATACATTGCTGAAAAATTTCAGATTCAAAGTCCAGTTCTGGCTTGTTTCAGTTATGTCAGTTTACAGATTTGCATTTACAAGAACTTAAATGAAACATGGACAGGCATGGCAGTTAATCGAGTCATTCGTAACTAATAAGTAAATACATGAAATAACGTATTTAATGATCTGAAGTTTAAAAATGGTTTTTAAACATTTGAAGGATTTGGAGAAATATCTACTATAATTTATTAAATGATCAATAATTAAAAAATGTATTTGCATTGGAAGAGATAGAAGTTGGTTTGTATGCTAGTAAATAGCTTCAGAATGCTGATAAGCCTTGACTGTTAGGACCAGTCATTATTCTATGAATGCTTGTCTTGCTCCTGTGTGCTCCCTGCATGGTCTGGCTGTCACCACAGTTGAGGGGATTGGTAGTGTGAAGAAAGGACTGCATCCTGTACAGGTAGGCAATTTTGGAATATTGATGGATAAAACTCCAGATATTGTAGTTTTAGGAACTGGGAAATATTCCTGTTCAAGTGTTTCTAATCAAGTAAAATCAATTAGTTCTAAGCTAGAGTTGGTCCTTAATTAGTGGTATACAACAACAGTGCATGCTGGAGTTGGTTATAGTCCCACAATTTGGCTATGTTGGTTACTATGGAAACACATGAGACTGGCAGCCAACAGATGGCTGAGACAGGAACCAGGCAAGCGTGTGGCTCATTACATGCAACAATACATGCAACAGTAAATGCCAGGCCTTTTCTAGAGAGAAACTGAGCTGTAAAAGAAATGGTCAGCCAGCTTCAGTATTCATATCAGCAAGTGTATTTAACACACTTCATTCAATATGCAAATTAGAAAAAATATCTTTTTGCACAAATAGCTTCTTTTTTGACTAGAAAACACACCTGGTACATTGTATTAGTCCTGAGTTATCCCCACTAGTACAAATTGAATAGAAAGAAATATCTCACAGTATGGTTAACCCTTTCCCTCATATAGACTCATTTTGACGGGCTAAATAGGTACCACATAAAGCCTGATCTGCAGAAAACCACAGTTAAACCCTACCAAATTTAATTATAAAGTCCTCATTTCCAGACCACTGAGGAGCAGCAAACAGCATAAAACCTGATCAGCCTGTGAGTTACTCGCAGGCTGATCTGGTTTTATGTTGTTCGCATAGGTCTTTTCATGGTTTCCTTTATGAGGGACAGGGTTAACCCTGTTGCATGCAGCTGCCCAGTCCAGGGAGGTAGAGAAATTTGTTATGTCTGTGCTCAGGGGACAGCTAAAAAGAGGTCATATGTGAAATAAAATGTTTTCTGGAATCAGAGATGGCTGCTTAAATAGATTTAGTGCTGAGCGTAAGCAGCTACCAACAACACAGGGTTTTAACTGAATCAATATTCATTTTTTTAAGGTTGTAGGTAAAATCTGTGTGAAAACTTTTGTTATTTGTTGGTATATTAACACAGGAGCATTTAGTTTGACCTTTTGTTGTCTAGGATGAATCCAAGTGATGTTAAGTTTGACACTAATGATGTCAGACATGGACTATTCCTGTATAAGGGGATCATATTTCAGGAGAGGCTGGCGAAGTCATTTGGTTCCCAGTGTGGGTTCTGCACTCCGGGCATCATTATGTCCATGTACACACTGCTCAGGAACGATCCCCAACCTTCCACACAACACATGGAGAAAGCCTTTGAAGGTCAGTGAGGAGTTAGTCTATCCAGTCTGTATGACTTATCCTTATTCAACTAAGTATTCAGAATATTTCAGTATATAAAGACT
Organism: Solen grandis; assembly: GCA_021229015.1. Lineage (NCBI taxonomy): Eukaryota > Metazoa > Mollusca > Bivalvia > Adapedonta > Solenidae > Solen > Solen grandis. Next base: position 43,388,085 of record CM037785.1, read on the forward strand.
AGATTTAGTAGATTTTGTGTTTTCAGACTACAGAATAAATTCTGTGATCCATATTGTGTACAGTTTATCATAAAGAAAATGGATTGTATGATGCCCCAAGAATAGTAAATATTTTCTGCTTCTTCCACAAGTTATAATGCTAATAAGTCAAGCAGGCAGGAAAACATCATTTCCCAGATTTTATTATGAGTCATGTCATGCTTTCTGAGTGAGATATACAGCATAATTACTTGAAATTAATATTTAATTTACCAGGTAACCTTTGTAGATGTACTGGGTACAGACCAATCCTTGAGGGCTTTCGGACTTTCACCAAGGTAGAGTGATTGTACAGCAGACTTGTGTTTCTTTCATGTTTTCTGGTGTTGGTTGTTTTTTTAATATTATTGAAGCAAATGTTTTATTTTCATTCAACTTCAATTGATAATTATATTGTCATTACAGGAAAACTTTTTTTAACTTTAGAAGCTCATAAATTTGTGCAAATATTCTTATGACTAGAGCATGTGTTATGACCTTAAGGTCATTTATCGAAAAATGGCTCTGGTATAGCTCCCTTGCTTGGTTCTCAGCATAAAAGGGAAGTTCCAGGACTGTTTGGCCTGGTGTCAGGACAAGGTATGGTATTTGGCGTGATACCGCAGTGTGATAGCATTATATCTATCTCATGTAGACAAAAGTCCTCAAATGACTGAAATACTGTTGGTGGGATGTTAAACCCAACAAACAAACATAAGGTCATTTGCTCAAGGTCAAGGTCATGGGCTATTAAAGTTATGTCCAACCCATAACCCTGTGATCCTAGAAACAGATAAAAACGAGCATCTTGAATAACATCATTTTTTAAATTTGCTGTTTATGTACTGAATATGAAACCCATCTTGGAAGAGCCTGTTAGGAGTTTGAAATGAAGGATATTTCATAATATAAACCTGCTATCTGAAAAGGCATATTTCTGGCAGACCCAAAAAGGAGCTTTCTGATCAGGGTCCCCTAAGTTAACTCATACAATATTGTAGCTCAGATTCTACATGGTCTGAATGACAAAAATTAAATCCATTGTTTCCTATACCATATGAAGTTCTGTAAATTGATATTCAAACTATCATCAATATGTACATGAGTACTAATGAGCTAGATCATCGTACATTTTCATTACCACTACTTTTTATGTCACTTGCTGTAAGGAGAGGCACATGGACTCGAAGTTGCATGAGGCAAATCATTTCATACTTAATGGTAACATTAAAAGTAGGAAGGGAGGACACTGTTTTGAGACCAAATTTGGAAAAACGTGTTTATAATGAAATTCAACATTGAAAATGGACCAGGTTGTGTTTTAAATGAATAAATTCAGAAAATCCTAAACTTAATTGAGATAGTTTTTCTCTCGTAACGATAATATGGTGAATTTATTGTTCCAATCAAGCTTGACAACAGCCAGGGAAACCTATTTCTGGTTTCTTTAGCAGTATATATATATATATAAGGGTTAGTTTTTATTGGTCAGTCAAAATGTAAACGAAACGGACATTTCCCGGGGAAAACTTCATTGAGTTACGGAGGTCCAGAAAAGCATAAACAACGCGATCAAGAATGAGTGCTCTATAATCATTGTCGGACAAGAAAGTACAGGGAAGTCATACCTGCTTACACAATATTTAATTTAAATATATTGACAAATGAGCAATTACATTTCATTCATAACAAAAGAAACCCGAAGTAGCTGGTCCCGGCTGTTGTCAAGCTCGATTGAGACATTGAAAACACTTGTTAGTTGTTTATAAGAGTAAAAACAAAATGGGAAAAAACACGATTCTATATTTCTTTTCATTTCAAATGCATTTGAACCATTTTATTGATCGTTTTTTGCTGTAAATGCGATATTCATGAAATAGCCGAAAACAGTGTCCTTCCTTCCTATTTTTAGTGCTACCATTAAGTAAGAAATGATTCACCCCATGCAACTTCGAGCCCCTGTGAGCAGAGGTGACACATAGGAATCACTTTTCTGTTGTCTTTCCTTCTGTCTGTCCATCACCCTTTTTCCTTCACGCTTCAGTAGGTGACACATGTGTTTCAAAGAACACTCTTGTTTTAGATTCTTTCTTTATTTAACCATTTTAAAAATTTATGAAAAGGTTTATAACCTGTTTACAGACAATTAAGCATGCAGTGGAATTTGCTTTATTCATTAAAATCTTAGAGAGTCGTATTGGTCAGATATATTTGTGAACTGATTATGGAATTTATACAGAGTTTATTACAAATTAATTGCACAGAGAATGTACTCTCATATACTACATACATGAGGCATATGCAGGGAATACTGATGTGTTATCTTGTCAGAGGTAGAACCCTAATGTTGCAATGACATGCCTGGTCACAGTTGAAGTTCAGTCAGAACAAGATATGCAAGGTCACATGTAATGTGCCTGCAATTTTCCTGGCTTTTCATTTGGTATTAATTAATTAGTTAACTTTAATTTCACTTCTTCATTAATTGATTTATGCACAGTTAATTTTTTTTTCTTTTATTAAAAATGTAAATCAACAACTTCCAGCTCAGATGTTGAGTTTTTGTCTGAGAGACAGAGAAAATATGGCTGGATACATTTTACAGGGTTGCACTGTCCACCAGAGCTTGTCAGCATTGTGACTTATGAAATATTCATTCATTGCTCCATTTGTTGGCCCAGCCAAACATAAAAGTGTGCAGTAGCTTTAATAAATCTTTCTTAAATCTAGATTTTTGTATATTCCTTGTGGCCTCCTGTGCAGGAATCTTGATACTTGAAGGTGTTTAACCACACATGCGTGAGAGTGATAACCTGTCATGTATACAAGATAAACTGGTCTTAAATGTAATGTACAATATGTAATCATTATAAGTACAAGATAGATTATGTAGTCGTACACCCGTAAGTACAAGGATGGAGATATTTGCAAGCACTTATGATGATAAATATGAGATGATAGACATGAGATAGGATGGTGAAAATACCAGGATTGAGAAAATGACAGGGTAATATACATTGACCTAGTCTGACCTGCATTTAAGACCATCTGAAATAAAAAGTCACCTATCTGAAGAGGCTGCATACTGAAATCCTCAAAGTATTTATAATTTGACCCTAGTCTAAAAGACCGTCTGTATGAAGAGACCATTTATTACATATTATCACTTTGGTGGTCTTTTAACTCATGTTTTACTGTAATTATGTCTTGCAGGAGTTCTGTCAGATGGGAGAAAATTGCTGCCGGAATAAGAACAAGAATGTGGATGAAGGGGTGAGTAAACTGGGTACCAACAGTAAGGACTGGGTACCATAAGCAGGGACCAACAGTAACTGGGCTCACACTAAATTATACATATTCAGGCCCTCCTCTACTTGTTTTGATTAAAGGTCAACCACAAAGATTTCATTTTCATTATTATCTGTTAGAATACAGAGATGTAAGACTTTCTGTACAAAAAAAATATGTTAAAATTATTTGTAGTTTGTATGAAATCTGCTATTGAAAGTTGCAAAATAACCCAGGTGAGAAAAGATTGACTGACTTCTCTCCCTATGCTATGACGTCATCAATAGACAAAACTCTGCCAGCACTAATATATCTTATTGTTATTGAACAATTCACAGTTACTGCAACTAATTTTAAGCTAAATCCAAGATGACAATGAACGAATGTAACGGTGTAAATGTGTAGCTCAATTTATAAATTTACATTTGTATAAAAAATATTGAGATATATTCTTTATTCAAACTTTATACTTTATAAATCTGGTCGCTTTATTATGTATTATGTACTGGTTAATGATGGGGGGGGGGGGGGATGCATAATGAAACAAAAATATCATATCAGGATGTATTCTAAAAACAATATTTGAAAATTTTGACAATTTGACATAAGGGTCCTGGTCATATAAAAAATATGAGTAATGTTAATAAACGTTTTACATACCTTCATATCAAAATCCCTCTTATTTCCATTTAAAATCCTGTATCTGTGTTCGGTTTCCACAAAGACCATGTTTGTAAATGAGTAAAGTCCCTAACATATCAACTGATAAGAATTAACTTTTTGGTTTGGTATGATTATGTAATTTCCGGTTTGGGGTCAATCAGGAGTAATAAAAGAGTTACCCGGGTTAACCCTTTCCCTCATATAGACTCATTTTGACGCACTCAATAGGTACCACATAAGCCTGATCTGCAGAAAACCACAGTTAAACCTTACCAAATTTAATTAGAAAGTCCTCATTTCCAGACCACTGAGGAGCAGCGAACAGCATAAAACCTGATCAGCCTGCGAGTTACTCTTAGGCTGATCTGGTTTTATGTTGTTCACATAGATCTTTTCATGGTTTCCTCTATGAGGGAAAGGGTTAATTGATCTGTGTGTGTGTTGGAGAGATGCCTAATTGGTGGTGACTAATTGATGGTATGATTTATGGCCTGGGTGTGACATATTGTCAAGCTAATCACTTTGAAATATGAGCAGACGCTTACAGACAGTCGGGTTTCTTAGATGGTGAAACATTGTCAGTTTGTCAATAATGACACAGATTAAGTCATAATTAATGCGCTTAAGATCGTCAAGTTTCATTCAAGATAAAATGTAAAGGGAATTATTAGTGCAAATATGTAAGATATAGGTAGGTCTGTTGTATTTTTATTATTCGAATCAAATCAATTTTATAAGTTATGTCTTTGTATGAAATAGAAAAAAAAATGTAAATGTGATTCTGATTATCTGAAAATGACATGAGAAAATATTTTACTTAAATATGATTTATTGACGAATGAATAGTTATGGACTGATGATAAAAAGCTGGGTTTTTTTTTTTTTTTTTGTAATGGAATTATGATATAAAGGAAGACAGGAATGATGCTTTTACACCAGGATGTTAATTTTGTGACTGTTATAATACTGTAAGTCTATATAAAGTATTGTAAATAAACATTTACATACCTGAAAAACGCATTTATTCCCATTTCCATAATCACAACACAGACGATCACGATCATATCACTGAAAGCTTTACTACGCACCTCGTGGAAGTTACCTTTTACTGAGGTCTATTTGCGTCACCATAAATTTACCAAATTTGGGTAAATTCAACGCTATTATTTTAATACTTTCCCCATTAAGATATTTTTAGACTTTTGATATGTCGTTCTGTAGGACTTAACATGTTATCTACAAACGCATCGAAAAATTGTTTCTGTTGCAATTTTGTCCAGGTCAAATCACAGATTCACTGGACTATTATATGAAATAAAGAAAACAAATAGCACTTGGTCTATCGACGGTGTCATAGGGTCATGTGATCCTAAAATGTAAATACTGCCCAGCAGATAACAAATTCCGCATTTAACATACTTTAAAAGATTTTTTTTCGCAAAAAATGTATGTTCATAGTTTCCCTTATGTAAGTATACAAAATAAGAAAGGTTTTAGAAAAAGTGAAATTTTCGTTGTGGTTCACCTTTAGATATTTATATTATTATCATGGGCTCAAAATCTTTTACTTGATAACATAGCGATTATCATAATGGCTTTTGAACAATACTTCCTGGGTTAGATCCGAGGCAGTGTGCAGTGTTGTACATGTATGTATAATGTATTTTTCAGAAGCTTGGTCACATGCAATTCTTTTGGGTGCTCTGGTTTCCAAGCATATGGTTTTAGGGAACAGTTCAGTTACAAAATACTCACTTAGCCCCTAGTATATTTGATCCATTGTAATGCTTTTATGGGGGGTCCAAACCTAGGCTCTGCATTGACTGAAGTGTAATTATTGTAATTATATGACAACATTCTTAAGGATTTGGGACCTACAGTATAAACCATGTTATATCAATACTGCTGTTAATATGGAGTGCATAGTAATGGATCCACTTTGTATCCTTTGGAGGATATGCTTAGATTTAGACTGTTTAGAACATATTAAAAAAAATCATGTAAATAAATTTTTTTCCTCCAATTGAATGTGTCAGTAAGGAATACATGAAGGTTTGATTATACTACTAAGTGTAGAGTATAATTAACAGTTTAAGGACACTTTGAAGTACCTAATTTTCTGCCTTAATTAGATATTTTTCAATTTATGTTTTATTCATGTTCAAACTGACCTTTTGATTACAATGGAGTATACTCTTGATAATGTAATTCAGGTAAAAAAAACATCATATTTATTATTGACTTTGATTTATGTGACAGGCTGTTTATGTTACAATATTCATTCACACAAAATGTTCATTAGTTTCACTTTGGTATTTTTAGCTCACCTGAGCACAACATGCTCAAGGTGAGCTATTAGGATCACCCTGCGACTGTCGTCGTCCATCGTGCATCATCAACAATTTGCTTTAAACAACATCTCCTCTGTAACTGCTGGACAGAATTTGACTAAAGTAGGCAGGGATGATCTATGGGTGAACCTTCACAAAAGTTGCTTAAATAAATTTGATCCAGGTAAAACTCTGGTTGCCATGGCAACACAAAGAAAAAAAATTAAAATTAAAAAACCAACTCCTTCAAAACTACTGGCCAGATTTCAAAATTATTAGTACAGATGTTCCTTGGGCAACCATCTACTAAGATTGCTAAAATTATTCCGATCCGTAAAAAAACATGGCCCCCAGGGGCTGGGCTAATTTGCCTTATATGTACATAGTGAAAACTTAAAACAACATCTTCTCTGAAACCCCTGGACAGAATTTGATAAATCATGGCCGGGATGGTCTTTGGGTGAACTGTCACAAAAGTTGGTAAAATAAACTTGATCTACTTAGAACTCTGGTTCCCATGGCAACGGAAAGAAAAAAAAGTATGAAAACTTTAAAAATCATTTCCTTCAATACTACTGGAAGATTTCAAAATATTTTAGTACAGATATTCTTTGGGAAACACTCCACCAAAATTGCTAATATTATTCCAATTCGTAAAAAAACATGACCACCAGAGGTGGGGCTATATTTTCCTTAAATGTATATAGTGAAAACTTTAAAAAGACTTCTGCACCAAAACTTCTGGCCAGGTTTTAAAATGTTTTGGCACAGATGTTCTATGGGTAAACCTCTACCAAGATTGCACCTTTAGAGCAGTGGTACTCAGGTGAGCGATATAGGGGCCATCATGGCCCTCTTGTTTTTCTTTCACAGCAATGCTGAAAATATATGTGATTTGTAGGTCATAATAACCTTTTTATTTTTTATATGTTTTATTTTATATCAGGATGCTACGAAATTGTTCAGTTCTGATGATTTTTTGCCACTGGACCCGAGCCAGGATCCTATATTTCCACCAGAACTGCAGGTAGGCATGGCATATGAAAAGGGCTTTACTTTGATTCTACATTTCTTTTACTCTGGAGATTGTATGTATGCACATCATTTTAATAGTTTACTGTTAATTAAAGGTTGAGAACACAATTACTTTCCATAATTAAATAGGAAAAATGTGAAGTAATGTTTATTTTGACACATTTTTACTTAATGAATGATGCAGTTTGAAACCTGTGTTGGATGAGGAAAATTACCTTTATAACCCCAATGTTTAGTCCAGTCTCAGCTAGCTTGTATATGGTTGACTTGTCATGAACAAGCCTTTGTCAGATGTCGTATCACATGTTAGTAGTGTGTATATTTTTTGAGCCATATGATCACTAAAACACCTCAACAGAGCTAGTGCTCAGCATATAAGGGTAGTTGCAGGACTGGTTGGCCGGTGTCAGGGTAACGTGACTAGGTGTGGTATCATGCAACATGTCCATGGCGTGATGATGCAGTGTGGCAGCACTATATCTGTCTCAAGTAGACATTGTCTCCAAAGGACTGAAATACTGTCAGTGGGTTGTTAAACCCAACAAACAAACAACAGAGCTAGTGCTTTTCAAAGAGACACAGCTTCCAATTTCCTATACATATTTAGGGCTAAACAAGAAACTATTCTAAGCGCATCTAGAAATAGAAAGAGATGGAATAGTTTCAAGGTCAACCCTCGATATACAATATAAGTAATCCTGTTATCAGTTACTTTACAATCTTAACTTATTTTTACAATCAAACTGAAAGCACCTTTTGATTGGGGTTGATTTAAATCCTTGTTACTTGTATTAACAGTTTCTTTAAACATTCTTAAGGAAACAGAAATATAAATGTGAAAGTAATTAACTTTTGTGATCAGATTCAAGATTTATCATCTGACTTTTGTTAAGCACATTTGACAATCTTCACCTCAATTTAAACATTTCTAATGTATTTATTTACCTTTATTTACGGATTACACTTCTCCTACCTAACACAAACTGCATTATTTTCCCTTTCTGAATATATTTCCAGACAAATTAGTCTACCGGTAAGGACAGAGTTGATTAAGGTAATTTTAACATTATTGTTATGTAATAGGTCAGTATGTCTATTTTTAGACCTCGTCCAAGTATGACAAGGAGAGCCTGGTATACAGAGGGGAGCGAGTGACCTGGTACAGACCCACCTCCCTGGGAGAGATGCTCGATCTCAAGGCACAGTATCCAGGTGCCAGGATAGTGGTGGGAAACACAGAAGTAGGTCTGTCACATTCAGTTTCTTATAAAAGAAAGCAAGCAATAAAATCTTTAATATAAGAAGTTGTTACCTTGATCTTGAATACCTTGATTAATCATATTCTCTACATAACATGGGCAGTGTTTAACTGTAACAAGAGGTGGTAGAATACCAGTATGTGCACCAGGTGTTTTTCTGTTATTTGATACAGGTGTGTTTATGTGATATAGAATAGATTTTGTGAAACTGGTGTATTAATGTGATATATATGTGTGCTGATGGGTTAATGTGGTAAAGGTGTGTGGATGTTATACATGTGTGTTTATGTGTAAGTGTGATAAAGGTGTATGGATGTTATACATGTGTGTTTAGGTGTAAGTGTGATAAAATTGTGTATATGTTATACATGTGTGTTTATGTGTAAGTGTGATAAAGGTGTGGATGTTATACATGTGTGTTTATGTGTAAGTGTGATAAAGGTGTGGGTGTTATACATTTGTGTTTATGTGTAAGTGTGATAAAATTGTGTATATGTTATACATGTGTGTTTATGTGTAAGTGTGATAAAGGTGTGTGGATGTTATACATGTGTGTTTATGTGTAAGTGTGGTAAAGATGTGTGGATGTATAATGTGATAAAGATGTGTGGATGTTATACTTGTGTGTTTATGTGTAAGTGTAATAAAGATGTGTTATTGTGTCACCTGCCGCAGGGGATTACTTCCCCTTCATCTATTTTTCACACTTTGTCACTCTTTTTCCATCACAATTCTTTCAACAGGTGATACATGTATACCAAGGAACACTTCTTATTATGATGACAGGTGTGCTAATGTGATAGAGGTATGTTAATGTGATACAGGTGTGTTAATAGTAGACATGTGTGCTAATGTGATAGTGGTATGTTAATGTGATACAGGTGTGTTATGTGTTAATAGTAGACATGTGTGCTAATGTGATAGAGGTATGTTAATGTGATACAGGTGTGTTATGTGTTAATAGTAGACATGTGTGCTAATGTGATAGTGGTATGTTAATGTGATACAGGTGTGTTATGTGTTAATAGTAGACATGTGTGCTAATGTGATAGTGGTATGTTAATGTGATACAGGTGTGTTATGTGTTAATATTAGACAGATGTGCTAATGTGATAGTGGTATGTTAATGTGATACAGGTGTGGAGGTGAAGTTCAAGAACATGCACTACCCGGTCATCATCGCCCCCACCCATGTTCCAGAGCTGAATGACATCGCACACACAGACTCAGGGATAAGGTTTGGTGCCTCTGTCACCCTCACAGCCATTGACATGGAACTCAAACATGCAATACAGAAATATCAAGGTAAAGTTGTTCATGGATGTTTTCAATGATGCAGATATAAGCAGTTACCACCTTTTATTGCTTCTTTTTCTTTAGCATCCTCATTACCATCATCAGGGTTATTGGTAGAAGCATCAGTAGGACATTCATCTTGCCATCTGAAAATATTGAAAAAATTACAGAACTTCATTGAACATGTATGTATACTCTGGTATATAGGGGCTATATTGTTGTCACATCCATTGGTCAGTGTTGGTTGGTCCATTTTAAGATGAAATTTGTTGACCCCGTTTCCCTGAGTTTGATTAAATTTTACTAGAGTAATAAGTACCAAGCCTAATTGTGCTATCACATATTGTTGGCACGGCATGACCAGCTTGAATTTGTATGAGTTACAGCCCTTTGTTATATTTACTGAAGAAATTTTGTCCACACTACCTTGCAGCTTCCATTGGTCAGATTTTCATTTAACTTCACAATAATCATAAATACCAAGCCTACTTACTCATATTGTAGGCATGTTATGCCTGCTTCATTTTTCATTGAGTTATGCCCCCTTGTCATATTTCTGGAATATATTTTACCTGCTCTATTTCTCAGCTACTTTTGGTTAGATTTTGATATAATTTCACAGCATTTATAAATACCAGCAATAGTTGAACATATCCTTGGCATGTCATGATAAGCTTAATTGTAATTGAGTTATTATCATATTTATTGAATATTTTTGTCTGCAATTATTGTATGGGTGTATCAGAGCTATACCTGATTTTTGTCTGTTTTTATATTTATCATTCAATTGTATCAAGACTGCCTCTGACATGGTCACAGTAACTGTGACAAAGTGGTATTTGGGGGTATTCATCATCTTCATTAATAGTTCTTGTTTGTGTTATTCTTTAGTTCATGGAGTTGGCTGTAATATTAAGTCATCCTTCTTTTATTACAGAGCCCCAGACCCGGGTGTTTTCAGCCATTGTGGAGATGTTAAGGTGGTTTGCAGGGTACCAGATCCGGAATGTTGCAGTAAGTCAGATCTAGCTTCAGTGTAAATTATGTTGAGTGAAATTCAGATCTAGCTTCTGTGTATAATTATGTTGAGTGAAATTCAGATCTTTGTTTCAGTGTATAATTATGTTAAGTGGAAATTAGGAGTCACACCTTAGACAGATGATGAAAAATAACTCCTGGTGTAATTCATTTATCTTAATATTTCTGAACTTTTATGCCATTAGGATTAACTGTCAAAGCATGTATACATTTTATAACTATGGATTTCATATCTACCTTTAACTCAATATTATAGTTTAAGCCTTTGATTGAATATACTGTCCCACTTACAGTATTTTCTTCATGTATTTTTGTTAACACGTGACATATGAAGTGCTGCCTCACAGCAGTATCATGTCGTAGACATGTGGCTTGATACCACACCCAGTCACATTATCCTGAAACCTGGTAAACCAGATCTGTAATTTCCCTTACATGCAGAATTGTCGAAGCAAGATATACCAGTACCATTTCCCACAACTTTGGTATGTCACAGCTGTGTATCGAATCCTCAACCTCCTGGTTACAGGGTAGACATTCTGACCACACAGTCTTTAAATCTTAACATGTATTTCAAGTGTAAGAAGCCTTACGCATACAGCACATGCAAATGAAAACCTACTGAAATCATCAAATGCTGAGTCCCTTGACTGGGCTGGTGTTATACTGATCCTATAAATCCATTGCTCAATAGTTGTTTATTTTATTGTCTTATTCCTTCATTTGTAGACAAGTGTTAACAATTTCTGTGATAGCACCAGTACTTTGTATCAGGAGAATCATATCCCAGGCAGGGTCGGACTATTACTCTGACCTGTGTTTCAAAAACCTATTAAACCAAATTTTTCTCAACTCAAAAATCAGTTTTTTTCTGTTTCACCACGTGTATGTGTTTGAAAGATTCAAGATATTGAAACTGAAATTTTAGGAAACACAAACCAGATCTACGACAGGACAATGGTTTATATTTGTATATTGCAGGCAGTGGGAGGTAACATCATCACGGCCAGCCCCATATCTGACCTGAACCCACTGTTCCTGGCAGCAGGGGCCGTGCTACAAGTACAGTCCAAAGGTAATGGGGGCACCTGCCCTGCATTCAGTCATGCATAACGCTTGAAACTGTAAGGGATTAAGCTCCCTGTTTGCACTGCATATGTTACAATAAAACCGGGATGCAAATGCTAACATTAGGGACTTTTTAGCAGTAACTGAATGCAGCTGAGAGAGGATATTAAGTTGAATAACAAAGGAGAGCAATTTTGGACAAAAATGAAATACAGTGACAGAGATGGCAGTTTTGATCTGAAGGAAAAAAAAAGATTTTATATGAATGATAAGAGTAAAGAATGAATCAGAAGGAAGTAAGAGATGAAAAAATAAAAAAATAGAATTAAAAACAGAAATATACAAATCAAAGTTCATTGCCCTACATTAATATTGCTATTTGCAACAACATTAATAAACATACACTTTTAAACTATTGTGGCAGAGAGGGTTAAGTCGCTGACTTTAACACTCACTCAGCCCCCTCATCGTGAGGGTTTGATTTGCGGCAGGGTCATTCGGATTTTCATGTAAGGAAGCCTTCCAGTTTGCTTGCAGTAGGTCGGTCAGTGTTTCTACCTGGATGCCTCAGATCATTCAGGGTCTTCTTGTACCTTTAATTAGCTTAACATCGCTATATGGCTTAAATACTGACACAGCTACTGTAAACCCAAAAACTCAATCCATCAATCAGTCAGTACAAAATGTGACCAATTTATTTGTTTTCTAAAAATCAGACTGTGTGTTTGAATAACATGGATGTTTAGACTTATGTAGATTGGATTACCTTGTAATACAGATGGAGGAATGAGGGAAATCAAGATGGACAAGAATTTCTTTCTTGGTTATCGGAAGACAGCAATCAAACCCAGTGAAATACTAGTCAGCATACATCTGCCCTTTACGACAAAGGTATTTTTCTCAGGCTTTGTTTTCAGTTTTTCAGTGTTGCTAACTTTCAAGTAGAGATTCCAGTGTGGACTTTCAGCTGAGATTAATCTATCTTACCAGTTAGAAAATGAATTTCTAGTGGAGACTTGACATATTAAAACAGTGGGATAGTGTTCAGATGGGAGACTGTTGACTTTCCTGTTGAAACTTTATTGTATGACTTTCCAGTGTAACTTCTAGTGAGGACTTGATTTCCAAGTGTAAACTTCTAGGGAGAACTTGACTTTCCTGTGTAAACTTCTATTGGGGACTTGACTTTCCAGTGTAAACTTCAATCGAGAATTTGAATTTCCAGTGTAAACTTCTAGGGAGGACTTGACTTTCATGTGTAAACTTCTAGTTGGGACTTGACTTCCAAGTGTAAATTTCTAGTGAGGACTTGACTTTCCAGTGTAAACTTCTACTGAGGACTTGACTTTCTAGTATGAACTTCTAGTGAGGACTTAGCTATCTAGTGTAATCTTCTAGTGGGGGACATGACTTTCCAGTGTAAACTTCGCAAGGGAGGACTTTACTTTCCAGTGTAAACTTCTACTGAGGACCTGACTTTCCAGTGTAAACTTCTATCCTAATGAGTACTTTTTTTACTCTCCACTGTGTAAGGAAATCATTGTATCTTACACTTTATGAAATTGAAATTTATATCAATCAACTAAATAATTTCTTGTAGTTCATGAACATTTTGTGGTTGAGTTGCGTCTGTTGAAGACAAGTTAATTCAGGTCATCCTTGTACTATTCTCTTCTGATGTTTATTATGTTGTGTAATATTTTCCCTTTTTTTCATGTATGAAAATGTGTCTTGATTATTTTATTGATTTGCCTTAAGATATGATAATGTGATTAAAAAAATGATATTTAGATTTATATTTTGAAGAGCATTGAGAATGATATTTTCCAGCAATTCATCATTAAGAATCCACATAAGTTTGGAGTAAAGCTACCAGCCATAGCTTCTCAGTACTGATGTATCCAATAAATATTCTCTAATTCTTCTAGAGGTTGTCCACAGAAATTTGACGCAAACATTTTTAAGTCTGAAACACTGCTAGTATTTATGATAAAGATCAAAAATTATTATATATGCCTGTGGTGTTCAAGACTTTAAAAAAGTTTTTGTCAAAATCCTGTGCTTGTCATGCATTATTGTGTTTATCATTTTGGTCTTCACAGATTAGAACAGACTCTCACTGATATATCATGCTCAGCTGTGAAGTCTTCATAACACAGAAAATGAAATAAAAAAAAGAAAGAAATGGAAATAAAAGAGTTTCATTGGGCAAAAAAGCAGGTCAAAACATGAAGTCATCTATATTAATTTGAATATATTTGCCTAACTTTTAAGTTCTATGTTGTATGTTTTAATAATGTTATGCATGATCTTCCTCTCAGAATGAGCATTTTATGGCTACAAACAAGCATACCGACAGAGGATGACACGCCACAGTGATGCAGGTTTCGTGTAGATTTGAGGAAAAAGCGATGTGTAAAGATGTCCATGGTGCTATGGCATTACGGTGGGTATGGCACCCATTACGGTGATGCTGGTCAGTACATGGAAAAGGTTGTGGGGAGGTTGGGCATCAGGGCCTTTATAGGCTTTGTATTAATTTGCATCAAGTAAAATCTAATTTCACGGAACTGACACCACTTAAGTCTGAACCTGCTAGTAAATTTATGCAGCAGAGGAACCACTAATGAGCTCTATAACAACCTATGTTAACTTTACATTGTCCTTTATGTACTTGTTTAAAGTTTAATTGTGGATACATTGGAAAAATAAATCAGTACTTTGATGTAGGTCACATAATTGTCAAGTTTACATTTTTCTATCATAAAATAATTCAAAGTGGAACATTTTTAGTGGTTTATGCTTAGAATGTTCTTACAATGAAGATTTTTCAATTTTGGCTTTCTTTCAATACTATGGCGAGTGGGGCAAAACTGTCTAAACTTAATACTTAAATTTAATAACATCCTCAATTTAAAATGGATACATTTGCAGAACTCATTTAACTAAGTATTTAAACTTAGATACTCATGTTTTATAAACAAGTAAATTTAAAGAATTAGATCCATTGGTTAGAGTAATTATGGGTAAAATGATATTATTGTATATGGATATTGAGTGTAACCTTTTACATGTATCTCTACAGAAAAATGGAGGATGGTCCTAGTCCGGGAACTTCAACTAACTAGCAGGATCTCCACTGGACTGGGCCACCGGGAGGGCATGTTTGGTACAGATAGGACTGACCAAGTTCTTTTCAAAATTCTCCTCACAGTCCTGGAGAATATTCAAACACCGGGTATGTAACTTGGGCCAGCACCATAAGTGAAAGTTAGATTTTTATCGGGTCAATTGTTAAAATGGCATTACTTAGAAAGAGAGGACATATGGTAAATAAGGAAATCTTGCATTAACCTGTCCCTCTTATATCATTTTGACGAGCTCATAGGTACCCAAACTCAATGATTGCAGAAAACCACCTTACCAAATTAATTAAATCCTCATTTCCAGACCCTGAGGCTATATGTGAACAGAATAAAACCCGATCAGCCTCGAGTACTTAGCAGGACTGATTGGTTTTATGATTGTTCGCATAGTCCCTTTCATGGTTTCTCTATAAAAAGGTTAAGGTAAAAGGGTTTTCAAATTTAACAAAATGAAATACATTGCATCTTTCTATAAACTCTAGAAAAATGGGATTGCATAATATAGTCATTTAGTCGTGACTTTAACATTTTTTGGACAGGTTTTTCACCTTTAAATTGATGATGTCCGGGCAAGCGTCAGGCATCTTCAGGCGGCCCCTCAGGTTTACCTTTTTTAAATCTAACTGCTATGTGCTTCATTGCTTTGCTTCAATATTTGGACTTTTGCTAAAGTGGATGGACCTTTATATTAAGCTGTTGGCCTTGACCTTTGATCTATTTTGATGAAAAAAAGCCCCAAAATATCCGTCCAGAACACCATATGTCTTGTGTTATGTAAATCTAGAGTACTCAATTTTAGGATCTGTGATATAAAATATTAACTGCAGGAAGCAAACTTATTGTTTTCTTAAATCTTAAAATACTGTACCTGAGAAAAGTATGAAAATGGTTGCTAAATACTTAAGTATTTACTCAACAATCAGGCAGTGTTCTGTTAACAGTATGATGTCTACTAAACTTATTCGCATCTATCCTAAAAATAGATTATAGCAGTCTGAAACTGAATATGGAAACCTGGAAAATTTTTGATATGAATAAGATTCTAAACTTATTTTTATGCCCTGCCAGCTGCCTTGCTGGGGTATATAGATTTTCACTCTGTGTATTTGTTTTTGCATTTGTTCATCTGTCCGTCAATCACACCTCTAGTTTACCTTTGTGTTTAAGCTTTTTTCTATAAAGATGACTTCACATCTTAATGAAACTTGTACACATGAACATCATGAAATGGACTTTTAATTTTTATACAATCTTTGGCAAGTGACATATTTCAAGGATGAATGAAGATGGTGAAATTGGTTGTCCTGCCTCAGGTTTACCTTTGTGTTTAATTATTTTTTTATGAAGATAAATTCACATTATCATTAAACTTGACAAAAATGTACATCAAGATATAAACTTTTAAATATACAAGCAAATGTTTGGTATGGACCGACGTATGTCAGCGGGTCATCAGTGTCACAGAGACACATTTCCTTGTTTTTATTGTTCATTTTTTAAGTCGTCTATTCGAAGAATAGTGAGAGCTATCCTATTCACCCTGGTGTCAGCGTCGACGTAACACTTAAGGTTAAGGTTTTGATTGCAAGTTTTTGTATCTTCTTATATCTCCACAACCACGTAAGGTATTCACTTTAAACTTTAGAAATGTATTTGGGATCATAATTGTAGCTCACTGACCAAGACCCATAACTCAAGCATGGACTTTTTCTGATTTTTTCCTCTTTGTGAACTTAGAAATTCCTGGTTAAGATTATGCGTGCAAATTCAATCTCCACAACCACCAAAGGTATTCACTTGAAACTTTACAAATGTACTTAGGGTCATAATTGTAGCTCACTGACCAAGACCCAAACCTGTAGCATGGATTTTAATGGAGTTATTCCCCTTGGTGACCATATAAAAATACACCCATAAATATTTCAAAGTCATGTTATTGCTTTGATACTTTGTATACTTGTTCAGCAACATAATTGCATTGAGTAGAAAAGAGCAGACAATATCATGTATTTGGACAGATATATGGCCCTTGAAAGATTCAGCATGGCTTTTTTTTTTATACTCAAAAGCACTGAGAATAGTCGAGGGCGCTGTCTCCCTGACAGCTCTTGTTTGGAATATGTTCCTGTGCATCAATTGATAGCCATTAGTTTAATGACCTCTATGTCCCATCTTTTTTGTTCAGCGTATATCAACAGGCAGCAAGCTGCCATCCTATTACCAGAGTGCCACAGCCCCATTCAAACGTGACCCTACGAAGGGCTCCCAACTCTACCAGGTGGTGGGCTCCGGCCAGTTGGAGGAGGATCCTGTTGGGCGGCCCTTGTGTCACCTCTCCGCCCAGAAACAAGTGACGGGCGAGGCTGTGTATGTGGATGACATGCCAACCTACACAAGTAAGGGATTTCAGTATCGGATACATTTAAATCTCATTGATCAACATTTAAATCTCAGTGATCAACATTTAAATCTCAGTGATCAACATTTAAATCTCAGTGATCAACATTTAAATCTCAATGATCAACATATGTAACATGTAGAATCTGGCACCTTTAAAACATAATCTTTGTTGACTCCTCTAGATTAGATATAATGAAATTCTAGTCTCAAATAATTACTAAATAGAAGATTTTCCAGTATTTTATAGTATGCTTTAAAGATTGATGAGTGGATTGTAATGGTGTGACTGGTTGTTGTACTCCTTAAACTTTAAAGTCTCTTTCATGTCAGGAAGAAGAGATATTAATATTATTTTCAATATTTTGATGGAGGACTGCTCTTACTGCCAATGAAGTGTACAAATTTGTTTAATTCCAGACAAGCTTTCCCTAGGTTGTGTATAATACTCTTTTCCAGTTTTAGCAGTGAATTTTAAGCCCCGCCTTTTTCAGGCTAGGTTGACCGTCACAAACAGTATCACAAACAAATCCAGGCATTCTTTTTTGTAAACCAGGTCAACCTTTGACTACGTACTATCCAAGAAAAATCTATTGGATAGTGTGTAAGTCAATTTAAATAAATCATTAAACACTGTGAAAAGTCCATTCCAGAAAGCTTTACCTGGGTTATGTTTAATTTCAGATGAGCTATATCTGGCTTTTGTGGTAAGTACAAAGGCTCATGCCAACATCCTGAATGTGGACCCAGGGGAGGCACTGACCATGCCTGGGGTGCTGGACTACATTAGTCACCAGGACGTCCCTGGACACAATATGTGGGGCTCAGTTGTTGCTGATGAAGAGATATTTGCTACCTCAAAGGTTATACACATTTAAGTACAGTTTGATTTATGTTGATTTTCATTCTCTTTAAATATCATCAATTTCCTATACTCATACAATTATGTTTGTGTATATTCATCTTCAAATATTTGACTTCATGAATGTCACATTACTGAACTGTAAACGGTATGTAAACAACAGAGTTGTTACACTAAATATTTGTGAATAACATGGTTACATCATTCATGAAATCAGCTTGATCCTTTGCATAAATTATTATTTAATGCTAAAGACTAATAGATGAAATAAATGTTAAATTTAGGGATGGCAACGAATACCGATTTTGGTATTCGAATATTCGGATGAGGTTACGAGCGAATATTCGAATATTCTAATCAATTTCCGTAATTAAATACTCATAGTTTATTTACCTTTAATATTGCTTTTTAGTATGACTAAGCGTAAGCAGTTACGGTGCCTATGAAATTCACACGGTCATAAGTTTACCTTTTAGAAATAGATAATAAAAAAAATGCGAACGTGCGTTTGTGTGTGTGCATGCATGTTGTATTATAATTTCAATGAGTGTTTGCTTTAATTTTAAATCGTGTCTGTGTGTCTGTCTATGTCTCTCTCTGACTCTCTCTCTCTCTCTCTCTCTCTCTCAATAAAAAAGAAAGAGTATATCGTTTTTTTTTTTTATTTATTTATTCCTATAGTTATCTAAAGATTTAGAAAATAAAAGACACACATAATATCAAATCATAAATAGCACACATACAATCGCTGATATCTATTGCACTTTATTCGTCCACATTACAGAATGCAGCGTTTTTGTTGATGAAGATGATTTTGTCAACAAGATCTGGGGATAGTCTGTTTCGCAACTTATTGATCAGAATTCCTGTTTTGGAGAAGATTCTTTCAGATGGGACGGATGTTGCCGGAATCGACAACACACGCCTGGCCACATGTGCAACACGCGGGAACCGTGCTTCTTGTTGTTTCCACCAGCATAGGGGTGATGCCTGCTCCTCAGGTGGTTCCAACAAGTAGCGGCGGAATTCGTCAGCTTCTGCCCTCTCTGTGGAACGTGACACAATAAATGTCAGCTTACGGCGTTTGGAGGGTGTCGACTGTGTCTCCTCACGTGCTGGTAGCTTCAGGGGAACCTCGTCAAGTCGAGCCTCAAGGGTTTCTTCTGCGATGCGGCGCTGCTGGGATGAGAGGAAGTCCAAGTCCTTATACCGAGGGTCTAGAAGTGATGCCAGCACTGCAGTGGAGCGCGCAGTCTCAGACTCTGATGGCCGGAAACGGCGTATAAAATCCTCACGGATAGCCTCCTTCACTTTCGAGACCACTGAGTTGTCATCAGACTTGGAGCGAAGAGGGCCTTCTACTAATCCACATACAACAGGATATATTTCCGAACAAGACACGTTTGTCTCCGTACACATATACTCAGTAGTATCAGTCAGGTCGCTGAGCACACTAACTAAATCGCTAGCCATGTCCCATTCAGTGTCCTTCAGTAGGAGATGAGTATCCGTTTTCTTAGTTACACTCTCGTCTAACAATATGTCCGTCACAACACGGCGCTGTTCCAGGAGGCGTTTCAGCATAGCATGTGTGGAGTTCCATCTGGTTGAAACGTCCTGTACTAGCTGGTGTCTCGGAGTACGTAGAATCTGCTGGCGTGTACGCATTTCTGCTGTTAGGGTTGTAGAATGCTTGAAATGTCCCACGAGTCTGCAACACTTAGACAACACTTTAGTTACATTTGGCAGTTCTAAAGCTGGTTTCACTGTCAGTTGTAGTGTGTGACCGAAACACCCAAGGTCACCCCATTCCTCGCACCTATTACCGGCGGCCTCCATATTTCTTGCATTATCATGCACGCATGTATCTACCTTTCCCTGCAGACCAAACTCTGAGACTGTGTCTTTTAGTCTGTTGGCGATGTTATCTGCCGTATGCCGCTCTGGCATCGCACGTGTTACGAGCACGTTACTCGCCATTTCCCATTCACGGTCGATGTGGTGCTCTGTGATGGTGATGTAACTGTCCGTGGCATTAGAAGTCCATGTATCCGTGGTGATGGCAGCGCTGGGTACATCCTGCAGGTCAGTCACCAGCTGACTCTTCTCTTCGTCGTAGCGTTTCTCTATGCGCGCTCTAATCGTATTCCGCGTCGGTACATGATACTCAGGAGCCACTAGCGTCATCAATTGTCGGAACCCTTGACCGTCTACTAGGCTAAGAGGGAGGTAATCTTTGACTATCATTGTCACTATTGCCTGAGTGATGCTTTCTCCTTCACTCTGGGATATTCGCTTAGGTGTTCTCGCAAAATTGGTGATGGGCATTTGTTTCTTAGACTCATTATCATGGTTGAGTGCTGAAGGGTGTTTGTTTCTAAGATGATTTCTCAAGTTGGTTGTCGTCCCTGAGTAGGTGAACGTCCCTTCACACAGCGTACACCTAGCAGTCTTTCGATCTTCTGACCGTTGGAAAAACTTCCATACATCGGATGTTACAGTAGGTGGCATTTTTGAAGCTGCTGATTATGATACGTGAACATATGGCTGTTGTCCTAAGACTACATAAGATTGTTCTAGTGTTTAGCTAAATATATACATTATTTATCACAGCAGAATTGGGAAGAAAAAAAACAAACCAATCAAATGATGCGGTATTGACGATCACAATAAAAATTGCATAATCGACAACCCTTGCCAGGCCCTGGCCCTGCCACTTAATTGTCCCGCCGTTTTAGATTAGTGCTAGTAGACATCTGGTATATACACCTAAATAAACAATCGTCCAATTAGCAATCCCGATTCAAGGTTTGCATACTCGCTGCAAACTGTCATCTTTTCGACACCTTCCATATTCGCGGCCAAATGCCACTTTGACACACCCAGTTTAATCAATTGACCAATGAGCGACCGAAAAGTAACGATTTACC
>CM037785.1:43409514-43459514 GCA_021229015.1 Solen grandis
AGATTATCGGAATATTGAATGGCGTTCATGGTGTTGAAATCAGGTAACTATCCCTTGTGAGTTTTCTTGGCATTTGTTTATAAAATTCGTGCAAAAAATAAATGGAATCATATTATTAATGCGCATTTATTAATTTTTTCAGACATAATTCTTCTCATCTTGAAATAATTTATATGAATTAAAGTAAGGATATAAAACAGAGTAGATTTGTATATTGAATATGTATGTAGATTATAAGTATAACATTTCAGTTTACGGCAGTTGCACAGAGAGTTACGTAAACTCAACCTATTTCGTCATGCCACAGCGACCCGTCGTGAGCAAGCTCGATGCGCAATTGAGGTCTGTTTTCGTTAATCTATCAAAGCATTGGTTGCCTGCAAGAACAGTTGTAGTTTTTTTTTTCTTCAGATAAATCAAGCGCATTTGTATTTAATATTACAGTAAATGTAATAACAATTTATCTATTTAATTTCCATAATGCATACATTTAGTAAGAATCACCAATCATGTATCACTGTGTGCATGATGGCATAATATTTGACTCGTAATGTATTAAATGTTATTTTCGAGTGAATAATTATTTATAAAAGAATTATTAAGGGGGTTAATTGGCACGTAAACAGTTTTTTTTTTATTTATGTTGCATTTCCTAATTAAATCTCAGAGGGGCGCAGTTTGGGCACTCGAGGATACATCTTGTCTGGCGTCAGATATTTTTGCATCTTGAATTCAATATTAACAATAGGGGCTAAATTCAAATGGTCCTTTACGATGTCAACATAAAAGTTCGAGTAATGTTGACCTTTTAGATCTATCTAGCACCTTGATTACAAGAAATAACCCATAAAATTGCTTACCGTGCAGTAGTTTCAATATTAGAATTAACTGGACATTGGAAAGCGTCTGCGCCTGCACAAGGTGTCTGTGCATGCGTATTGGAAGGCAAAATGCGAAATATTGAATTCTCGCCTGCCGGTTGGCGGGGCGCCAAGGGAAATGACAAAAAGACGAAATATTATGTTTCGCGTGGCGGGGCGAGATTTCGTGTTTTCGCTGCGAAATCACGCCTCGAAACTTCGACTTTTCGTGTTTTCGACTCTTCGCCCCGAAATCTCGCCCAGAGATTTCGACATTTTGCTGCGAAATCTCGCCCCGAAACCCGCCACACGAAATGGCAGAAATCAGCCACCATAGCCGACGCTATACGTGGCCATAGCGGATTATGGGCGGAGCGACTGCTTTACGTCATGCTTTTCTAGCTAGAAATATAAATGTACCCAGCGACACTGACTCTAGCTGAACCGTACTTAAAACGTCACTTGAAACTGCCAATCAAAAACGGGATCGAGGCGAGCTGTACGGCGTACGTGACAAACTGTTGTCGTTTATATTTTAGATTTTATGGATTTATCACACCGCTCTGATTCTCGTCTCTTGTGATAAAAAGTAATACATACATGGCACAAAATTAGATATCTGTAATCTGAAGCATGCTGTAAAATATTGTGTAGGATAAGACGTTTTTGAAAATTGTTTCAATATACATGTAGGCAATAGTTCCATAAGAATACAAAATTAAAACATTTTTAGAAAAACCAATGGCAGGTTTACCTACAATGAATCTGAACTATTATACATATCACTTGCATATAATGTATAAGTGAAAACATTTTTCATAAATATTACACTCACACGAATATATATGTATGTGTGTAAAAATGTATGAATGTGTATATGTAAGTGTATGTGCAATATGATGTACCCATCTAGAGACGCATGGTCACCCAATACAATATTGGGTGATTGTAAGGGAAAAGGGTGGTTTCTCCATTACATACAATATTGTGATGAACGGTAATGAACCTATATTTAGAATTTAGAATTTCTATTTTTGCGTCCCGCATTCACTCTCCGCGCATGCGCCTACGTCATAGGCTGAACTTATGAATTCACTACCCAGAACTGGTGAATATGTCATGTTGCGGAAGGTGTCAAGTGGTATCACAAGCACCTGCTTCGGGGATACCGTATTTAATACTTAACCGATTTTCCCGAAGTGGGCGTTTACGAAAATAGCGTGCATTGTGACCTACCCTTGCTAAATTTATTTGTCAGGAAACAAAGACTTCACCAATATTAACAAGGGAGAGTAAAAACCTTATTATTTCTACCGATCATCTGTGAACGAGCCGCTTATGTGGGATAATTCTGACTTGAGCCTTTTCACACAAAATGGTGGACAAGAGCTGTCTCGGCGGATGTCTGTGCTCTCCGAATGCTTTCCTTATACAGCATTCAACACGGGACTATTTTCAACAGATGCTTAATTTAAATTAGTTTAGTAATATAAGCGCCAGACAAAGGTACAGTATACCCCTACGCAACATAAAACAGCAACTTTATAGAGTTGAATTATTCATAATTCAAAGCAACGTAATATTCTATAAAATGTTAAATCATAAGTGTATGAAATGATAAAAAAAAATATTTGATATTCGACACT
The DNA here is from genome assembly GCA_021229015.1 of Solen grandis. Classification (NCBI taxonomy): domain Eukaryota; kingdom Metazoa; phylum Mollusca; class Bivalvia; order Adapedonta; family Solenidae; genus Solen; species Solen grandis. Next base: position 43,412,021 of record CM037785.1, read on the forward strand.
TTAAAGGCACGTGACAATGCAGTATATAGACAAAGAGGAAAATTAAAACTTCCCTTGAAAATGATTGAAAAGAGCAAAAAACTCACTGTCAGGGGCAGATAACTTAAAAAGTTAATGAGACCATAATGAGACGATTTAAGTGTGGAAAGCATGCTCGCACGGAACATTTAGAGGATCTCTTTCTAGGTTATCGGATCAATTTCTCCGTGCACGCATGCTGATGTAAGAGGAGGCTCTATCCTACCTAGGATGGTTCGTACGCATCCAAACTTACGTATAGGATAGATTACGTGTAACCGTTGTCTATGGGAATTGGAGGCGAGCGACAAATTTCATAGACAGCCGTTACGCGTGGTCTGTCTGACAGGCCACGGATAATAAATAATCGGTTTATTGTCAAAGATTTTTCTGCGATCATCTAGCTACGCAGTGCACTGAAAGGTATAACAGAGCAAAATTCCACCATACTTAGCGCAATGTAATAATAGAACAGAACAAAATCGTTATTAACCTACAGATATTACGTCATTATCATATACACATAAAAAATGAATACATGTATATACGCACACAAATGACATTAACATGTATATCAATACTGACGAAATAATCTAAACAACATTGTTTATATAAACTCAACAATTTATTAAATCATTTCTACGGTTGAAGGCTAATTCAATAAATATGTACGGTTAATAAAGTTTTTTTTTCATTACACCTTAGCGATTCTAAAAGTATATACATACTAGATCTTCTCTAATAATATTTACAAATATATATACCTGTATGCTTTCTATCTTCAAAGGCTTAACATTTACAAATCAATGTAGTTTTTTTTTTTTTTTAACCCTTAAATTATTACATAATAATGTAATATTTTATATCAACTTAGTCAAGGACTTTAATGGACTATTCTACGACACTACGCTTTGGCCTTAACCTAAAGCGTGGATTTCGGGAATTGAGAATTTCGTGTAAGTACTAAAATAATCCACGTGCGTTAAATTTGTCCAGTACACGGCTCTATATGTGTACTCTATGCAAAATGGCTTGGAATATCAATATCTCCAGTACACAATTTTGACCGATTTCTTGGAAGAAACTTCAATTATCATATTCGCGATTTACTTTCAGTATGGGTCTGGTGATATGATAAAAAGAATCTCCTTTTTTTTTAAATTTTAATTAACAATTAGGTAAAATATATTATCAGATATATATATAAAATCTGACCTGAATTATTATTGTGTGTGTGTGTGTGTGTGTGTTTGAAATTACCGGGTTGGGTCGTGGAATATTAAGGTAATAGGTATATATATATGGATATGATATATAGAGCAAAGTAATAGAGATGATATAAAGAGCAAGGCATTGGATATGATTTATAGAGCAATGCCATGAATATTATATATAGAGCAAGGTATTGGATAGGATATATAGAGCAACGAAATGGATATGATATATAGAGCGAGGTAATTGATATGATACATAGAACAAATATATAGATGTATGTATGGCAATGTACTTGGTATTGGGTTTACAAATTTATTTTTTATCAGTTTCACATTTTTAACCAAGTCAAAATTGGAGCACATATGGCACTTTTTAGTGACAACGGTAATGACATTTTATCTGGCATAACGTATATATTGTTTTCATTTATGATTTTTAAGGAAAGTAAGGAAGTGAATAGAAAAAAGTGAGAAGTATATACATTGACAAAATTTATTTAGCAAATAAAGTTAATGGTTTAATGGGATTTTCATAGAGCTTTTGTGTCACCTGCTGTAAGCAGAGGTGACATATTGGGATCGATTCTCCGTCGTGTGTCTGTCAATCTGTCTGTATGTCTGTCACACTTTGTCTTTCACACCTTTTCCGACACGCTTCACTTTCCCTAGGGACAATCTTGTTAATATAAAGAATTATTCTGATACATTAATTAAATTGTCGAAAACACTTTTCACAAGCAACATAGATCTGTAACAGAAAAATACATGATGTAACTTAAAAGAAAAAAAAATGCTTTAAAGAAATATTCAAATATCACGCTTTACACTGACAGATCTCATTTTACTTCAGTTATGTCCATTACGGAAATTCTTATCAGGAAAACGGCTTTATAGTTGCTTCGTTGCTTCTTGGTTAATTATCACAATGATATTATCAAAACTTTGTCATATTACAACAATCATCATATGAAAATAATCCACAACAAGTCAGTGTTTAGCATAAATACTGTGCAACTAACGTGAACTTTTACATGTACGTACATTTATATACAATGTAAATGTTGCCCATTAAATGTGTTTTATAAAGATGTGCTTTTTAAACATTATCTAATGCATTTTCGTTTGTGCTTTGATATTTTTTCTCTTTTACAATGTGTTTTCTAGTTGATTAATAGGATTAAAATACATGTAAGAAATAAATATCGAGTTAATGTTTTTCTCCGATACCCTATAAGTAATTAACTATAGAATAAATCCCAAATATATAAAAACATCGTATAGCTCGTTCTATGTCATACCTCGATCAAAAAGTAAAGTCCCCTCAATATCGAGGTAACGGGACTGGACTGTACATAATATACCGGTATACACGATTCTAAACAGGGTTTCTGATACATTTTACACAAATGAAACATTCCAGATTTTAGATATCCCAAACTAGATACAGATACAGAATAGATAAAAACAGGAAAAAAAAATATCCATATGTAGTCTGTGACTTCAAAATAAATATATCATCCATTCTGTATGTTATATTGTACTGTTCTGCATGTGACATCTAATTGAATGTCCTGTGTATGTTTGAGGGGGAAAAATGAAAGTTCATGTTTGTACTAATTCTTTTATATTGTATACTTTGTAAATTATTGTCATTGTTCATACTATTCTTGTTCCCAATATTCTTATTATCTTTCTTATTGTATAGTATTGTTAATATATGCAATGCCTGTTTGTAAATTTGTAAACGCAGATAAAGTTAACTTGGATCGAAGGTCATGGGTTTGTGTTGTCTATACCACAAATTCCTATCTTAAACATATAGACATTTGCCCTTTCAAACTATAAGTATAAATTACTATTTAAGATATACATGTGTACTTTCCATTTCGCCATTCAAACATTTTATCTTTCTAAAACCCTGTATATAAGACAAGTTTTCCCCTTTTTCTACACTTGTCTGGATCTCGGCGTTGGTCATTGCATTTCTTGGTTCCTCGGCTTGTAATTCTCTCTGGCTGTCACTTAAAACACCAATATACTTACAACTTCCATGACAAAAAAACAAATTTCAATTACAATTTAAGAGAGATTATAATATTTCAGACTTAATTAGCCACAGTATTATCTCAAAAGAATTTAAATCATCAAAATTCAAAACATTTTGTTGATAATTACAATTAGTTAAGTTAAAATTAAGGTGGGATTTTAAAAATAATCTCATTACAAGGGGGAAGGTATCACTCCGGAGTCCGCGGACAGTTTCCTATTTAACCTAGTCAAGATAGCCATTATGACATGTAGAATTGTCAGTGGTATCATCGCGCTTCCTTAATTAATAACCGGTTGCGTTATGCCACAATAACATTGAACAAATATTTAATAATTTAAACTATTTTTAAAAATAGACTTTGACCGATGATTCTACTGCAGAGCTTTCGTTACTTGTTAAATCTGCAACACATCTAAACTCGATAAATCATATACCTCTGGAAATCAATGACATTATTTTGTAAACAGTACAAGTTAATAAAGCTGTAGTTCCTGATTTAATGACTATTAACGTGTTACGTGGACTTGCAAATATATTGACAGCTCATCTGTGTCTTTAAAACCTTCTTCTAAATATTTATATATATAATGATTCTAAAAAATGTTCTTCTGCTTAGACCCGAACCCATACCCTATTTCGATATCGCCTAATTGGCGAACAGCCTTACTACATTACCCACTGGACCAATTGAACAACAGCTTAAACTCAATGATGTTAATCGGATGTATTTGTTACCTGAATGCCAGTGATGGTTCAAAATATCTCCGAATGTATGCTACCATAGAACAGCTTTACAAGCAAACCATTTAAAAATATAATCGCATGCTTCTACAATCCAGACTTATCCACGCTTTCAAAAAGGCGCTGTCGATATCGTGGTGAGCGCAGACTTCTACGATCTGGAGAAATGTCTTGAAGCAGCTAGATCACAGATAATCGATAGAAATAAAACCAAAATTTCTTTTTTCACTCGCCATTGAAAATGTTAACCGTATGGAAGCGACACCGGATATTAATACTAAGTGAAGCGAGAAAATGTCTGAAGCAACTTGTCCAAAGGGTAAATTTTATCGAAATGATTACATTTTTTATCATCTGACATGTACCATCTTAAATGCATTTTTCTACAACAAGGTAAGCTGTCAACCAAACCTAAAATTATTCCGAAAGGATGTCATATACTTTAAATCGCATGTAAAACATGGCATCTAGTGCGGCAAAACACTGCATCCGTCAACTTCATTCCACTTAATTCCAGCACAATAGTCAGTTTTAATCCGTTAACTTCCTCTTAGATTTGATTCCAATCAACGACAAAATCTTTATCTATTTTTTAACTATACAGTGGACAGTTGGATAAACGGCATACGGCTTTAGTAATGTACGGCATAATGTATTGAAATTAAGCAAAAATACACTGTTTTTCTGCAAAACAATTGTTTTCTTGGTGTTCAAATCAGCCAAAATAAAATAGAAAGACGACCATTTTCACATTATGTGTAAATTTACATATGCTATTGGACATACCCAGATTTTCAAATTTATGAATACGTTAATATTTAATACTTTAAAAAAAAAAAAAAAAAAAAAAAAAAAATCGACCATCTATTTTCCCATCGACCATCTTGATGTACAAAGTTATATTTTCTATTTAACACAAACAAGTTGAATTATTTTTATGCAATGGAACTTCAAAAAATTTGACTCTACATGACTGAAATACTGTCGAAGCGACGATAAACTCAAAAAGTCAAGTCATTCAAAAAAGTTGAACGTGGAAAAAAGTGTGTTTGTGTTATTATAAACGTTGGAGCAATCTCAAACCATTAGAAAATTGTCTCAAAGGCGATTTTGAAAACATCTTTTGAAATGAAAATGTAAAATTGATGTAACTTCGCACATTTTTTTTTTTTGAGAGAGAGATGATTATCTATTGCCACTGCCTTGGCGTGTCGTCGTCGTCGGCGTTCACCTTCATGAATATTACTTTGTAATAATACTAGGGGCTGCAAGAACCTTAACTCTATCGTGCATTTTTGCAAGACATTTGGTCGTTTTAAACTTCAAAAAATATCAGACCCCCCCCCCCCCCCAACACACACACACAAACATAGGGAACTGAGGGACGTTGTTGCCTCCCACCCCGTAACTACATAATTAGTACATAAAAATTAACCAGACACGCAATTAAACTACATATATTTCAAGGGGAATGAAGTCAACAGATACAAATTTTGCTGGTACTAAATGTCAGTCAGGCTTAAGTGTATGTCACCCTTTCAGAATAATTTAGATTTGTTCGACGGCGAAACTTGTTTTGGATGAATACATATAAAGTAGTGTATGTCAGATAATGAGTAATGTTATTATTTCGATAAAACGTACCCTTTGGTCAATTTGCTTTTTCTCGCTTCACTTTGTACCAATATCAGGTGTCGCTCCCATACGGTGATGTTGGTAAAGTCTTTATTTCCTGACAAATAAACTCGGAAAGGGTAGGCCACATTGTAAGGGAAAACGCTAATTTCTTTTACGCCCACTTCACGGAAATCAGTTAAATATAGAATACGTTATCCACTACGAAGCAGGTGCAAGTGGTAACACTGGCAAATTTCGGCAACATGGCATACTCACCAGTTCTGGGTAGAGAATGCGTCTTTGAAATGAGTGCATGCGCGAAGAGTGAACTTGATCAGTCACATAAACTCTAAATAAATGTTTTATACTTCAATTCCGTTGGAGAAACCACCCATTTTTTTTCTTACAATCACGTAATGTTGCATTGGGTGACCATGCGTTTGTAGAGGGTATTCATAGACGAAAAACACACATATGGTTAAATCATATTCTTAGTCAATGACCATCTGTGAACGTAGGAGTCACCCTAAATTTGTGCCAGACAGATGATTTTGTCAAATAGATCGATCTATTTCGTATATGGTAAAATTGTAAAACAAAATAATCAAGCGCATGCGCACCTTAAGATCATACATGTGTATACCACAAAATGACTAATAATGTATTTGGAAAAAAGTTTTAATTACTGATAAATTCGTAACTCAACTTCTATAAAATTATGAAATATCTAGATGCACGTTTAGAAGTTCTTATGAGTGTATACAAAAACTTATTCAACAGAGACATGAAACGGCCCGAAATAACGTTTTTATTTTCTCGTGTGCAAAAATACAGGTGAACGGGATTGAATGAGATCTCGTTGAGACGATTAACATCTTGTAGGCGCTTGCAAACGCTTCACAGACAGACGCTTACATTAACACTCATAAAGAGATCTGCTAAATGAGAGACATACATATTTGGTTTAATCGGCAATACTCAGTATATTTATAATTGATATGAGCAATTTTACATATCTCACGTTATCTCGCGGTCACATGATCGAGCTCGTAACTTTAAGATAGCTTCTCTTGCTCTTTACCTATATCAGAGTTGCGGATCTCGGTTAGGTTATTAGGTCTTAGATGTATATCATGCGATTGTATGAATCAAAATGTTACCTTACTTATTAGGTTAAAGGAATACGCTCGGCTGATAACAACTAGGTTTTAATTGAAAGATATTGATGTAAATAAACCAATTTAATTACTCATTTCATTGAATCAATCGTAATAAGAAAGAAATTGCAAGTTAAAGACGTCTATTTACACCAATTTGCTCCGAGACATGGGCGCAGACATTGTTTACGTCTCGTGGTCTCGCGAGACTTTTTTTCAACAATCGTGACGTCACAGACACACTTCCGGTTGCGTACATACATTGAAATATAGAAGGGAATTACGTGTGTTGTGGAGAAATTGTTTGAACAATGTTTATTATTTGAATATGATGAAAATATATTATTAAAAGATTAAACTATGATCATTTTATTGTTTTCTTACTCGTGAGTGAGAGAGTCTGGAGCCCTCGTCCTATGACCTTTGTATGCCAGAATGGTAATGAATGCAACTTCTAAAACAGAATCATTCAGAACTAAGGTGTGAAAGTCCGTATGGTTCGTAATGCACGTAAGTTCATCTAAATTTCCAACAAACCAAGTCACTCGATTTGCAACATACATTTTCCATATTGGATGGCATCATAACACAGTTATCACACAGACAAAAGTCCTCAGCACATAAATATTCCTCCTCCCGTACGTCATTGTCTTGAAGCAGTTGCAGCTCTTCCTCAGTATATTCGGGCTCAAAGTCGTAAGGAACTATACACTCCATTTTAAGAAATATCTCAAAAACTTTATTAAACTTCCTGCTATAGTGATCGAACCATAACTAAAGTCAATACCCCTTGTCACGCAATCATTTATGCACATTCTCACAAACATCGCTATTTTAATTGCGCAAATCATTACAATTTTTAAACAGTTTTTTAATCAAACATAAATATATAAAAGGGGCGGTATCATGTAAGTAGAAATCTAATTGCAATGACGGTAACTGTGAAATACTATAGAGACGAATCAAAGGGACACCGTGTTGTAATTATGATTAACACACCTAATTGCTCGCACATAAATGTAAATTATGCTACTTCTTTATATATTTATTTAAACAGACTTTTTCCGTAAAATAGCATAATATAGATTATTATAATATAAAACGTGGATTCAACACTTTTCTTTCATATTCATATAATGCATTTAGTATGTTTGTGGTGATGATTATACTCTACATGTCCGTTTCAGTAAAACGTGCACATCAATTGTCTGTTAACATGGTGACTCGGTCGCACGCTTCGTTTTATGGCCGTGTTTTATGGCCCTGAGGTGCGATTTTATATGACGCTTATTCTGTTACAAAGGCTTGCCAGTGATTTCTTATCCAATCAGTTTAACACCACACAACTTTTCAATAACCGCAGTTGCAAGCATTTCACGGTAAAAATGACAAAGATGTATTATAGAAATAAAAAATATCGCGGAGCAAATTGGTTTAAATAGACGTCTTTAACTTACAATTTCTTTCTTATTACGATTGATTCAATGAAATGAGAAATTTAATTGGTTTATTTACATCAATATCTTTCAATTGAAACCTAGTTGTAATCAGCCGAGCGTATTCCTTTAATGCTTTTATCACAACCCCTAATAATCGCACTAATCGATCGGGATATGGTTCAATGGGTATTTGTGACGGCACAGAAAGGTAAACATGAACAAAGATGGCGGCGGCCATAGCCGATCGAAATCACAAACTTTAAACAGCTATATCTTCACAAATATAGCGTGTATAAAAATGAAAGTCATGTCAAAGTGATCTACACTAAAAGGTTTATTGATGGTTAAATTTTCATTTCAGCCGAGCGTATTCCTTTAACTAGAAGGCTTTTTTGGAATACCGTATAGTTACAAATATACATAGATCTTCTTTAAAATACGGGAAACAAACAAAAATGCCGATTAAATATTACTTGGCAATAATAATATATTGTGTTCTGTAGAAGTTGCGCCGTATATCATTTTTAAGATAATCTCATTGATCAATGCCTATACTTTTCTGAACATGATCTTTGTTGCTTTTAGTCCTTCAAACCCTCGCCAATATTGGTTCACGATTCCAGCATAGTTGCTCAGGGATAACCCAGGCGTGGTGTATCTCCCGTTCAGGTTGACTGGAGCACAGCTGCTTTTCCCAAACCACCAGCCACCGTGCCTGAACTTTGCGCAGGCTGTTCTACCCTTGTAATAATCTCGATCAAACGTGGCAAATCTTGAACCATTGTTTACCCCAATCGACCCAGAAGCAGGGTAAGACGGATCTTGATCTGCAATCATCATCATCAAAAATTAAGATCAAAATTCTTTCATAGTGAGGTTTATGCAAGGCAGTGTTGTATAGGTATTTACAGTCATTGCACATTCTAAGTTAAAGGCCTGTAACTCTGCTGTTACTGTATGATAGTAGACCCTAGCGCAAAGATATACCATTAGGTAAAATATCAAGACTTTAAGGACCCATAACTCTGCTGTAACTGAAAGACAGCGGAGTTCACTTGTCGATATACCTCCTCCCTGTAAAATGTCAAGACCCTTACTGAAATACATTGCATGATAGGCAACTGAAACCCCAAGTGAATAATTTGGAGATATGCGCGGCACAAAGTTATGTGCACATTATAAGTAACGGGCAATAACCCTGCTGTAACTGGACGACAATAGAAATAAAATAAAATAATAATAATAAAAAAAACAAAAAAAACAAACAGAAAACAGCGCACGAGTTACCGTCTTGTAAAATGTCAAGCCTTTTACTGAATTACGAGGGTCATTCAATATATAATTGCAACCTATTAAATAATTCCCGAAATAAATATTTTACGGTTGTTACCGTTCTACATTCCTTCGAAGTAATATCCTTTGTGGTCAATGACACAGACAGACTCCCACCTCTTTGGCAGGTCAGCAATACCCGTTGCTAGGCAACGTTCTCAAGTATCCTTAACCTCGCGGCAACGACGGATTCAAGTTTCTCTAAATCGTTATAACGAATACCACTCATATATTCCTTTAGTTTTGAAATGAAGGTCAAAGTCACAGGGACTTAAGGGGAATAAGGAGGCGGGGGGGGGGGGGGGGGTCAACGACCCTAGCAATGACTTTATCCCGTTCGCGTCTCTTCCTACAGATCGCTTGTCTTAGTTTTTTTAATATACTCCTCATAGTATTTCACATTTATGATTTTATCACTCTCGACCTTGTGTCTAGTGAGAATTCATTCCATGTCTATCATAGGCAAAAATAATTAACATTTTAAGTTGGGATTGAGTTCTTCTATACTTTGCCGGCCTCGGGGACTTTGGTGTGTGGCACTCGGCTGATCATCTCTTAAGTTTCGGTTCATACGACCACAGCCACGTTTCGGCGATAGCAACAAGTATTGCCTTTCTGAAACAAACCGTGAAAGGAATTTGTTGGCCACTATCAAATGACGTTCCACTTGATCCGACGTCAAGCGTACTCCCTGCGTACTACTACGCCGATCTTGAGACTCGACCGTGGCCATGACGCTTACAGTGACGTCATATAACATTATGTTATGATGTTATTATTACACAAGCCGTCACGTGACGTTACGCGCCAATTTTGCATTTGTATTGAATTATCAACACGTCAGGTTTGAAAGTGATAGGTTGCGTACTTAAGCAATTATTAGATAGTTGGATTATATATTGAATGACCCTCGTACTTTGGGAGATATGCGCGACACACGTGTTTTAGACAGGACAGACAGATCGACGGAAAACCATGACAACAACAACAACAACAAAATCTTAACAACAACAACCAAGCACACACACACACACACACACCACACACACAAACACACACACACACACAAGCACACGTCTCCCTCCATATATGGGAAGCGGGAAGACATAGCAAAACTCAACAATATATATTAGAGTTTGCCGGCTATTTCTATCCAATCAGTGAACCCGAAATTTCAAATTCTTGGTCGATTTAATTTAAGAGTTGTCTGTTTAAATGAGATTTAACTGTTACGAGTTTTCGGCGAACTGCGCATGTCATTATTTCAAATTATGCCCTATACACGTGATAGTCATATATGGCAGTGTTTACTACACTGATCCCTACACACGAGGCGTGATTATCATTAATTCCACACTGGTGCATGTTGACGTCATTTGTAAACATTTATTAGAGTTTGTCCGCAATTTCTATCCAATCAGTGAGCCCGAAATTTCAAATTCCTGGTCGATTTAAGACCAGGAATTTGAAATTTTGGGCTGATTGGAGAGAAATTGCGGGCAAACTCTAATAAAGCAGTGTGACGCAGTAATAGGGCGGGACAAATTCTAAGTTAGTCAGAGATTTAACAGTGAAGAAGCCGTCACTCGCTACACTCGTTCTGGCTTCGTAACGGTTAAATTCTCTCTTAATAAACACTAACTGTATCATATCTTGTTTATTTCATATTATTCTAACTCCTTTCATTATATTATATTTTTTCTCTCTCTCTTGTTTTACGTTATTCATTGGGAACCCAAGCTGAACGATGTTACGTCATTTTCATCGATTTGGCGTTATTCTTTTCAAACCAGATCCGGTAAACGCCGCGGCTATTTAAATAGGCATGCAACAAGCTATTATCTTACAGTGAAAAATATGCTAATATATCATTTATAAGTAATTCTAGGTATTATCTCCGAAAGCATTAAAGATGATGACAAATGAAACATTCAAAATCGAAATATACAACTGCGCTATTAGGCAAAATAAGAGAAGATTTGAATCAAGCATTGTCATGCTTAAAATATTAGCATCATCTCTTTCCCAGCAGCCCCTTACATTTTATCCTTAGTTAACCTCTTTTGTTTGTGAAAGCTCCAAATAGACCGATTTAATTATTCATTAACGATTACATCATTTTTCGAACATATCAATGGCGATGAATCATTTCGATACCTTGCTATCGTATCAGTTATAGCAAAAATAAATGGAAGAGGTTATCTTATATTTGAATCATTCTCTCGCTCCAACACACACACACGTGAGAAAAATTTTTGCCGTTTCATAACGAAGAGACATACTGTCAGTGGTCTCTTTAAGGTCTCCTAGAGTTAGATAGTAGTTGTCACCAGCTGCAACCCGGAAGTTGCTGTACTTCAAATGACTAACAATGTCGTCTGCGTCCATCATCTCTATGTATAGATCAGACTCCTTGCCAAGTAACATCCGGTACAGGGTTTCCAGTCCTAAAGATAACGGGATATGAATATTTGTTTTTTATGACGTCACACAGACAGTATGATTATGTATAGGTTAATGTTTGTTAGCGAGGGTTTAACAAATTAAACCGCTCAAGCTCGGCGCAGCCGAGCGAGCGGTTTAACTTGTTAAACACTCGCTAACAAACATTAACCTACTTAATGTATGGAATTATGTTTTGACGATACTGTCCTAGTCCCCGCCCATAAATTCCCGCCTTTGACGAACCAACCAATCAAATATGCTTCTAGATTACTCATGCAAATTTAATTTCAAATGTGACTCGTGTCTAAAAATAGACATGATGCAAGCTCATAACGACATGGAAGCGACAATTGCCATATGTTAACACAAGTTTTGATCTCTTAGAGGGATATTGAATTATTAGATGGTTTAAATGTTAAAAAACTAAAACTGAAGTAGCGCCTGCTAAAAAAACGTCTACCGAGATAAAGACACCGACCGCAAGTGTCGAAAATGCAAGATGCTAAAGTTCCAAACTGAAAAAAAAAATGTGATAGTCATAAATCTAAACTTCATTTTTTTACATCGATTACGAACAAGTTCTACAATTTATAATAATCATTCTCGGGGGCTCTGGTGGCGGCGTATGCGGTTATTATTGTGGGAGGAAACCGAAGAACTCGGACAAAACCCTCGTGCCTGGACGGGCGACCACTGTACCCCCTCACGTACGTGACCAGGAATCGAACCTGGGACGCATTGGTGCGTAACCACTACGCTATCCTGGCACCCTGGCACTGTGATAGTCAGATCGGACGGGGAAAATAAGCAATGAATGAGCGAGTGAATACTTTATGCTATTCACTTATATTTGCGATTTGTTGTTGTTGATGTTTTACGAGTCACAAGATGTCACTACTATGATTTTTGTAAAAGGTCGTAAAAATGGTACTGGTATGACTAGCTGGTCCGGTGTCAGGATAATGTGACAGGGTGTTGTATCATGCCACATGTCTACGGTGTGATACTGCAGTGTGGCAGTACTATATCTGTCTCAAGTACACATTTTTATGGTGGCTGATTTCTGCCATTTCGTGTTTCGTGCCGCGGGGCGAGATTTCGCCCCGAAATGTCGAAATCTCGGGGCGAGATTTCGGGGCGAAAGGTCGAAAACAGTATTTCGGGGCGAGATTTCGGGGCGAAAACTTGAAATTTCGCCCCGCAACACGAATCATAGTATTTCGTCATTTCGCCCCGAAATCTCGCCCCGAGATTTCGGCATTTCGTGTTTTCGACCTTTCGCCACGAAATCTCGCCCCGAGATTTTGACATTTCGGGGCGAAATCTCGCACCGCGGCACGAAATAATCAATATTTCGTCTTTTCGAAATTTCGCCTGGCGCCCCGCCAACCCGCCAGGCGAGAATCCAACATTTCGCATTTCGGGGCGAAATCTCGCCCCGCGGCACGAAATAATCAATATTTCGTCTTTTCGACTTTTCGTGCGGCGCCCCGCCAACCCGCCAGGCGAGAATTCAATATTTCGCATTTCGCCTTCCGGTACATATTGTACGCATGTGCAAATTGAATGTAAACACGTGTAAGCGAAACAAATCAAAGAAATGTTTTCTGGTTTAAATGGTTATGGTGATAGTATCCTTTATTAAACAGTTCAAAGTACTCTATCTTGTGTCAGAGCTATGTATAAACGAACCATTGACTTACAGACAAGGAATATAGAAAACAGAGCCACTGTGAAACGAAATGATTAGTTCATTAATGAATCAAGGGGAATCTCTGTTTCAAATATTTTTTAATTTTTGATTTTATGTTTTTGAATATTTTAGTTTATACTGATTGAATGCGTTGCATATATTACACGTTACATGTAAATATGTATGTGTTATGAAATGATATTGGTATCATGTCGACACCAACCTTACTTCACAGGCAGTTCTATGTGAATATCAAGCATGTTTTCTGATTCTCTTCCTCTTCATTTTTTTCTTTCTCCTTTTTTTTACATCTCCCTTCCCTCTTTCCCTCTCCTTTTCACACTCACGTTTTTTTGTGGTTGTTGTTGTTGTTTTTTAATTAAAAAATATGTGACCAGATGGGCTTAATTACAGATTTTAAGCGAAAAGGTTTATGGTGTAAAAAGTATTGCTGACTGAATAGTTTCCACCTTATCTTTTGTCAAGGTTAATGTATGTAATTAATGTACAGATTATTTCACAACTACTTCCATATACCTTTATATTGGGTTAATTTGTATAATTGGCCTACTTAATTATTTTTTAGTGGTAGGTATACAGCATTGGAGATTTTCAGATAATAATCTATAGAAAGGTCAATCTAAGACCAAAGAAAATCAGACATAAAAGAATTTGGAAGGAGGAAAGACACTTGATATGAGTTATTTGGATATGCAACTTCAGAACATTCCCTGCTTTTCCTTATTGATAAACAGTACAGTAGTATAGAAGGACTTCAATCTCTTACTTTTAAGGATTCTCTTACTATTTTGCATTCAATTTGTCTGAGTGTGATTTTTTTTTTCTGAGTGTGATTTTTTTTATTAACATTACGGGTGTTAATGGGCCCTCTACAGATCTGTACAGTATTTCAGGTATAGAAGCCATGTAGAACCACCAACCTACTGCAAGCCAGCTGGAAAGTTTGTTCACATGAAATATCTTTAGTGCTTAGACAGTTATTTGAAGCTACAGGTACTGCATGATTTAGATTGATAGTACAAAAGTATATCTATTTTGAATTCAAATAGATCTAGCCTTAATGAAAGCAAATAATTATCTATCATTATGAAATTATCCAACTTTCTACAAAATCTCTCTCTCACACACTCAGAGTTTTACACTCATCAAAGATCAGAAAATATGTATTTTACCCGTTGTTCACTAAAATTCCTCTTTAGTTCCCTCAGACCTAGCTCATCCAGGATAACATCCATGTCAGGATCACATAAAGGTTATGGGTTAGATCTGTTAAAGAATGTTTTATCATAAGATATATAAAGAAAATTGAAAAAAAAAAAAAAAAACATTCAAAATCTCGATAAGTCCTGTTAAACATGATAAATATTTACATAATACAATTACAGTGTGTAGGCTTATATCTATAAGTCACATACTATGTCAAGATCTATCCTCAAGTATTGAGTTCTCTTACTATTGGTATTCTCAAGCTTTTTATACAAATTCAATACTCAACGTCATGTATGATGTGTGAAGTAATTTAACAGAGAAATAATTGACAATTTATCTTTTTTTTTTTTTTAAGCATTGAAAATGTTTTGCATAAGTATAACAAAAAATCATTTGAAATTGATGAAGAGGTAACATTTTTCTACCATTTTCACAAATGCTCCTTTTTATCATTTTTAAGCCACTAGTCAACACTCAGCAAGCAGACGATCACTTATTTATGTAAATCAACAAAAAAGAACCTAAGTGCAACTGTTGTTCATAGATTTTACCTCTGTATGTGCACATTACCCATGGCAAACTCATTTGAAGTTCATTGTCGAGAACTGCAGACATAATAATAATATTCTGACTGTTATTGGATATTGAAAGTTATTTTTTAAAAACCTTAGACAGTTTATTACATTTGAAGGATTTAAATAGATCTATATCATATATGATATGAAAGTGAGAGATCGTGTAGGTATTTTCTTTGAACCAAATACTCCAGGATATTTGAATGTCTGGCGTGAGAATCTTGTACATGTATAATGGCTAAAATCAAATGGTCCTTATCGATGTCAACATAAACGTTCAGGTAATGATGACTCATCAGATATTTCTAGTATCTTGATTCCATGAAATATGTATCACTTACTGTGCAGTAATTAGAGAAATAAAGCGTCTGCGCCTGAAAAAAAGGTGTCTGCGCATGCGTGCAATATGTACCGGAAGGCGAAATGCGAAATATTGAATTCTCGCCTGGCGGGTTGGCGGGGCGCCGCACGAAAAGTCGAAAAGACGAAATATTGATTATTTCGTGCCGCGGGGCGAGATTTCGCCCCGAAATGCGAAATGTTGGATTCTCGCCTGGCGGGTTGGCGGGGCGCCAGGCGAAATGTCGAAAAGACGAAATATTGATTATTTCGTGGCGCGGGGCGAGATTTCGCCCCGAACGGGCGGCGAAATTCGAGCACATTATATCCGAAATACTGGCATTTTCGTGTTTTCGACCTTTCGCCCCGAAATCTCGCCCCGAGATTTCGACATTTCGGGGCGAAATCTCGCCCCGCGGCACGAAACACGAAATGGCAGAAATCAGCCACCATACATTTTCTCCAAATGACTGAAATACTATTCCCCCAAAAATAATCTTTTCTATATTCGTATCAGTTTTCGATGCTTCATTTTACTGCATTTAATCAAAGTCGGAATATTGATTTTATAGCCACGCCACTAATCCCACCTTTAAACGCCTGCGCACAGAGGTTGATCACATGTGCAGTTAATTCAAAACGTATGCTAGGTTATCCATTATACATAGCGGTTTAAGAAGTTAAACCGAACGAACATTTTGAAAAATACTGCAATCCCATCGGTCAAAATATAATTCCATACATTAATGAAGTATAAGCTTTTGTGTGTTGAGGAATACTTGACACTAGTCACTTGTATTTGCTTTTTTTTTCACTTCATCACATTGGATATGATATTATGTTTACTATGTAAATGCTATAGTCATACATTTCAACTTGACAGTTTCAGATTCGCTTCCTGCGGAGATGTTATCCCGCTTAGTATCTGATTTGCCTCATGATACCTACGATGAGACGGGATCCAATCGGAAGTGACGTGATAGCAGAAACCGCCATTTATCCGCCATTTTAACGGCCATTACGTGATATCACGTGATGTGCGCCATTTATACGCCATTTTATCGACCATTTTTAGTCAAGCAGGTGCGTGCAGGTTTAAATTACGGCTTCGTGTTGTCCCGATTAAGAAAACACGATATCAGCCTAAATTGAACTTAGCCTTATTAAAGTCCTTGAATTTCTTGCTTCATTTCCTGTGCTACCATGACTTAAAGAAAAAAAAACATAAGAAAGTTTTGACTTGGAGAGAAATGTTCAACCACCTACAGTTTGTTTGTCCTTTTCGTACTCTAAGGTTATCTCTTCCATATGCAAATGCTGAAAAATGGCTTTCACTTCATACATCATCATTTAGAAATGCCCTGGAAGGAAATTTTGGTAGGCTAAAACTTGTTTGACATTCAGTTCTCATTGTTTATAAACAGTTCATTCAAAATAAAAAAAAGTAGAACATCTACGCTGTTTTCATTGCATTTCATCATAGTTGGAACTTTGCCAATATAGGCCGAGCCTCTTATCCCGCCTCTTCACACATGCGCAGAAAGGTTTTCCACAGGTGCAGTTAATTCAGCGCGTACAGTAGGTTATCCATTAAACCTAACGGTTTAACAAGTTAAACCGATGGAAAATTTTGAATAATACTGCAATCTCATTGGTCAAAATATAATTCCATACATTAAATCATTTTATGGGGATATGTACACATGGAGACAGATGAAAAGCGGCCTCACTGCAGTAGACAAAATACATTGTACATGTAACACATCATGATACCGGAAATCCAGTCAGATATCTACCCCAATAGCAGTACTATTTGACGACTATTCACTTGTGATTACGCCTATTCATGATTGGTTCCTAAATCACTCGAACGGTTGCAAAAATATTTCAAATATCAATTTCAGTATTTGTATATGAAGGGTATCATGATAAAACAAAACTTGGTTCTGACATAGGACATGATAGACCACTTTGTGATACATCGTGTAGGAATACAAATCCTGGCATCTGATGTTTGGTTGCCATTTAACACTTTTAAGGTACAAAAACCTAAATGTTTTCGAAAATCATTGCGTCTGATATTTAGAAAGCTGCAAAAATCTGAAGGCGTAAGGAGCATAATATTTTTAATTTACTTAAAATACATTCGAACTATATTATCATCGAATTTCCCTGGCCAGCTAATGGCGAGTCAAGTGATTTGGTCAGGAAAGATATCGCTGTAGCATACGCTTTCGTTTTATTTCTTATGGGATTAATTTCTTTAAATATAAACAGAGATATTGTATATGAGTATGTTTACTTATTTTCATCTCCAAGTTGTAATGAGGAAGGATTTTAATCGCTTATTCAATACACATCATATATTAAAGTTTTAACTTAGATCATATAATTCAAAATACAAAACATCTACGCAATATCAATACTTTGCCAGTATTATATCAGAAAATAAATGTCAATACCTTATATTTCATATGTATAAAAACTGAAGAATATTAAAGAGCTCGATTAATACAAGGCCATATTTTACCAAATTTTCACGCTTTCCTGAATATTCTACATCAACTCCTGTGCCAATTTTTTGAATAATTAGAAGTAGAAGAAACTCCTTAGAAGTAGAAGTCAAGATTGAATAAGGAAAACATCTCTTTTAATAATTCGATTGGATTTTTGTTCTATTTGCGGAATGTTTATAGAGTAGATCTATACTGGCGTATTGGGAAAAAAAAGAATTTGGGAACATACTACCTGGTATATAATTGCAAATAGAACTACGAGGAATAAAAAAATCGTACCTAACCAGTGCTCCCCTTCCGGGTCTCCGAAACCTTTCCGGTACGACTCAAAGTCACGATAGAAGTCTACAGTCCCGTCAAACCTTCGCTGGAACACCTTGAAAAGTCAAAATGTGTGGGTAAAAATGTAAGGTAATTAATAAAGGGTAATATGATTTAAAAGCATTGACCTGGCATTAATATAAAATCCACATGTCAAGAGTTGGCATCGCATTTGGTTGGGGTATTCAATGTCCTGATTTGAATCCCACAGATCGTTTTTAATGTTGTTTATTTATGATATATATTTTCTCTTTCTCTAAATATTTCGTAGTTGGACATTTATAATGTTTTATTTTAGAATTGAGTTTGCGATAATAGGTATGACAAAATACACATGAAAATGAAAAACTACAAGCAATTGAACAGGTGTAAAGTATTTTTTAAAACTAATAAGATTTTATGTTAAAAGATAATAGTAACTTTAAGAAACAAATGCAACCATGAGACTCGAACCAGGGCGATTTAGGTTTTCAAAGCATGCGCCTTACCTCTCGGCCATTTGTCATTACATCAATATTACAGTCTTTATTGTTTATATTGTCATAAGTATCAATACCATATTATATAGTTCACGCATTTTAACATCATACGATTTTATTTCCGAAAACGCATACGGTTACACACGAAAGATAATGAGAGCCAGGGTCATAATTTATAAACAATAAAAAACATAAGGATTAACGGTCCATGAATATAGCTATTCTTATTTTAAACTGTGTTCCAAAATCAAATATTATAGATTTATCAATTGCATGGATAGAATGGATTTTTTTTTGCAGATGTATGTTTTAAAAACTGAATGGACACGGTTTAGAACTTGAAACTATTTTTCTGTTATGATGAGATAGTATATCTTCAATTGACATATTATTGAATCCACATTTTCTACTAAGTATCTTGGATGCTATATTGATAACTCACTATTTGGAGAAACTAAAATAAATATTACCACAAGTAAAGATAATTCGCGCCTTAAATTCTTACACTGGCAAGAAAAGTATTTAGACCTGTTAGTTTCATTAATGGCATGAATCCTAGAGAAAGGGTAAATCAGATTAATCTTGCTGAGATGTCTTTACTGAATGTTGAAAATAGAAACAATCACTTGCGCCTCGAACATGTTTTTAATATTGACAATAATGAATGTCTCTCATACATGAAAGAAAACTTTGTACCAATAAGGGATATACATGTATACATTCTTATTCAAATGTAAAAGTAAAGGGACAGTAAGTTTCTATTATAGTGTAATTAATGATTGAAGTTCCCTGCCTGATAATATAAAAAACATCTAAAGAAAATTTGTGATTTTAAAAATCCATCGACGATTGATTTCTTATTCGTCAACATACTAGGCATCTTATGATTTTAGACAGAGTAGCGGTGCTTTGTTGTAAGCTTAATTCTGATTGGATAATTCGACACCGTCTCTCAAAGTCAAGCCAAATCGCTTTATTCACTCATCATACATATACCATGTAAATTAAAGAGGAAACATAGACGTATACAGGTAGTAACGAACGAGAGAACAATACTTACGAGCTCTCTCTCTCTCTCTCTCACAGTCACACACACACAAACACGCATTAATTTATCAATTTGCATATTGAACAGGAGAGCTATTAAATAGAAAACCGTTTAGTTATTTTTATGTATTCATGCACATATAATATTTTATATATTCACACATAATCATTTTAATTAATGTTTATATTAGATGTACTTCACTAGCACTAGAACCGAAGAAATTCCAATTTAATTGGAGACTTTATTATCAAAAATATGTACGATTTTTCCCGGTACTGTAATTTAAAAGCATGGCAATGGGGCGGAATCTGATATCACTTGATCAAAAAGGTCTTAACGTTGTACAAATGTATGCTACCATCATATTCTATGCATTGTTTGATTAGTCTGCTATCCATTTAACACAAGGTATAACGAATCATTTTCAAAAGGCAACCATATCGAAGTAATAACGCGAAATGTTGAGTTTGTACATTGTTATGTCTGCTTCACTTCCAACTTCCGTTTTAATGTGGACCATTTTGAATCGAGTGTTCTAATTTAACGACGTAAAATTGCGTACACATATGTTTTACGTCATTCAATATGCAGAATGGACGAAAAAACAAACCGGAAGTTGATAGTGGAGCAGACTTATAAAGATGTATAAGTTATTGACGTTTCGCTTTATTTCTTCGTTAAGTTTGCTTTTTGATTCGTTATTTAATGACAGACAGACAGACAGACAGAACATTTTATTTTAGATTTGTACAAAGTACATCATCATTTCAAATGTAAATATACATATAAATAGATATCATTACTCAATCACTTCATTTTAAACTATTTCATAAATACAACACATGTCAGGCATAAACTTTTTTTTCTTTTTTTCTTTTTCTTTTTTTTAAACAAACACATTTTCTCTTTTCTACGAGCTCCAGTTTCAAGAGGATGTGGCATCATAGAAAGTATCGTTAATATATTCAAAAATATCTAGGATGCGAAAAAGAAAGAAAACAAATAATCACACTTTTTGTAATTTACTTATAAAAATCGACGTAGGTTTTATTTAATTATTGTTATTATTATTTTTTTAATTAAATCTGTCTTCATACTCAGGTCCCGGAATATTCATAAGCACCCCCCTTCCAACCTGTTTACTCACGTGGTTGTGTTTACTTCCGGTTTACTTTACATACACGTGTGACATAATTGAAACGTGAATGGAATGGATTTTTCAGTGTCATTTGATGTCCTGAGATAAAAATAATAGCTTGTATCATCAACTGGACTTCGTTATAATAAAAATATTTATTTATTATTATAAAATTATTTATTGTGTTAACCGTGCATATAATATAATGGTAGCATACATCTGTACAAAGCTGTTATGACCTCCGCAATTAAGTGATGTCAGATTACGTTTCATAACATGCTCAATGTACAGTACAGAGGGACAAATCGAAATCAACATTCCAATGAATTTGGTAATTTTGCGGTTCTTGTGCCAGTGATGTAATTATATTAACTGTAGAAGAAATATACACATACTTCTATAACGACTATTTTCATGTAATTTGAACATGTCTAGGCAATTAATATCAAATAAACTTTCAATCATAAACGTTCTTATGTTTACACAATTTTATATAATAATAAATATACACATCGATTTATATATTTGCAGTTCACATTTACCATATAAATATAACGCATACACATATATTCATATCCATACTACTAGTATTACAAACACTAATAAAGATATTCCATATTTTAACTTGACTAGACTTGACTATTTGAGTTTACCGTCGCCTCGACAATATTTCAGTCATAAAGCGACGTCCAGCTAATAACAGGTGGAGGAAGACCCCGATTGCACGGAGACATCCGGGTAGAACCACCAATCTACCGCAAGCCAGCTGGAAGGCTTCCTCACATGAAAATCCGAATGACCCTGGCGGGATTCGAACCCACGCGGTGAGGGGCTGAGTGAGTGGTAAAGTCAGCGACTTTACCCTCTCGGCCACGGAGGCCCCCTTCCATATTTTAAAGTATTTAACATATCTCGCATAAAGTTGTAAACTAATAACAATCTCATAACTCTTTTTATTAATTTTGACAAAATTACACAATTGTGAATTCCATTTTATTCGCTGTGATCATGAATTTAAAATACTTATGTGTGTTTGGTCTTTGAAAGTGATATGGTTAATATACGTTCTTCTTTCCTGTTAAAATTTTTTTCCAGATAGTTAATGAAATTCAACTCTTATCTGATTACTATCGCAATCGTTGCAATCACACTGCCATTTTGCACTACATTGCTTCTCGAAACTGAGTAAATGATCAAACAATACAAACAATAACAAATGCTTTCAAATTGTATCGTCTTGATTAAATATTTATCTTTAGTCACGCAAGCTTTGTATTTTAGTATAGTCTGAATATAACATTTTGTAAGTGTTAGTATAAAAACGCCGAAAAAGCAACAAAAAAAAAAAAAAAAAAAAAAAATGAAAAAAGAAAGAAAAAAAAAAAAAAAAAAAGGAGAGAAAAAAAATAAATTAGAAAGATTGTCTGGTTAAACGACTAATGGAACCATGTCTCAGTCAAAGTGAATACTGCCTGATAATATATTCAAAATGTGTCCCTCAGGATATAAAACCGGTATACAACTAGACTTTCATGCATACATGAATAATACATTCAATCAGACATGAATTAAAACTATTTTTTCTATTTTCAATTTCAAATAAACTTATATTCGGATTTCTCTTTTTACCACTTTACTAGGAATCTATAATGCATTTTTTATGATGAATCGTAATTTCGCGAAGAAATCTTTAGGTAAAGGAAAGTTATATCTTTTGAACAAATATAAATAACCGCTTACGGGTATTTGAATGAGCAGGAAACAGTTAAAATAACCTGTGGTTAATTTGCATTTGACTCAAAGAAAAAGCTTGGATAATGTCGGAAGAGCTAGCTGCTGTACTCATTACCGAATTACAGTTTCATAAATCACCGATAGAAATCGAAGAATTTGTATTTTTAAATTTAATTCCATAAATACCTCCACATTCTTTTTGCTACGTCCAGAGGGAGCAAAGGTCGTTGCAAAGGATATTTGTACATCAATCATCCTTGATGATAAATATATGTCATCATTCCAACACATAAAATTACAAACACATTTTAAAACGGTACATTTGGAAATAAATGTATCAGCGATCTCTGTATTTTTAAATAAACTGGAAAATCATAAAGAACCCTAATCATCGCAATAAGAAATAGTGTTAACGTGATGCGGCTTCATTCTTTTCATTTTTATTATGAGATAATGAACTCTTTCCATAAGTGATTAAATTTCAACCCCGAAATACACAGCTTCCAATTTAAAAATTATGCCATCAGAAGAGTAATGCCGAAAAAAAATACTCATACGAACATCGAGAGCTTGACATAGTGTCATAGTTTTTCGTGGTCACTAATACGTCAAATCGATGGCTCAGCGCAAAAGGATATTTAATACATACAAGGCTCGACCCTTTTGCGCTGAGCCTACGAAATAATCACGATGAATGATATCATTTACTGATATCTGTCATCATATTACTGTAATACATACATGTTTTCGGCGTAACTGTCTAACCCCACTTTTGACACACTTAGGAATGATGACGTAAGACCATATGGATATTTTAACGGTTTTCATTGGTAGAAAATGCCTATACTTAGGAAAAAGTTAGGCACACTTCTTTGTTGAGATGTCAACTAGCTGAGATATATGCTTCGTATTCAAGAAATATCAATAAAGTATTCGGACTGAATTAATGTGTCTTTGATTTTATCAAAACACTTCTCTTAGATGTACACTGAGACCTGTTGCGGACCGAACGTTACAAAAATCTGCAGTATATATTAACCCTTTCCCTCATAGAGGAAACCATGAAAAGACCTATGCGAACAACATAAAACCAGATCAGCCTGCGAGTAACTCGCAGGCTGATCAGGTTTTATGCTGTTCGCTGCTCCTCAGTGGTCTGGAAATGAGGACTTTATAATTAAATTGGTAAGGTTTAACTGTGGTTTTCTGGAGATCAGGCTTATGTGGTACCTATTGAGTGCGTCAAAATGAGTCTATATGAGGGAAAGGGTTAATCTGTGTTGCCGTCTCCGTATGACTGAAAGACGCTTATAGTGCGTGCATTACTGTAATATGTGGTGGAGGGACGCTTTTCATTTTATTACCGTTAAAACTATCCATTACTTTAATCCCCATAAACGTCAAATATTTTTAGATATTTCTTGTTATGCTTGGCAGATACATAGTCTACTCTAAATATAGTGACTGTAATAAAAGAGGAGTTACGTAGCCTGTATATAAAGTGTGTGTGTGCTTCAATATTTACCGTCCAGCCACCGCCATCTGTGGTCATATCGCAATACACGGTCAGTGGAGAATGTAGCACGTACACGGTCTGTACCCCGTCAGCACGATCACCATTAGCGTATCTATCAACACAGTCTTCCATTGGTACGTCTAGAAACAGTGGAATAGAGCAGTGTGTGAACTATGGAAAGAGGCTGCCCCATCCATCCCCACCCCTCACCTCATTTTGATCCATAGTAGAGTAATGTCCCCTGTAATTTTACTAATGAATGGTTACCGCGGCTGAAGAATGAACAAACAGATGACGGACGGGTGAACGGACGAACACACAAAGAACACACATTTCTGCCGCTACTTCTAAAGCAGCAACAATAATAGCACGTACATCCCTGGTAGACAGGTTAGCAAAGTCCTCTATTGGCTCGAATAGAAATAGTGGAATATTCGAAAGTATGTTATTGTTGACTAAGCCTTGAATGACGGTGAGGGTAAAATTGACGACTATTATTATTATCTTTATAATTATTCTCATTACAAAGATGAAGAGTTATTGTTTTAACGTATGGAACTTATAACGAGAATAACGAGAAACATAGTCGTTTAAACGAGAATTGAAATTCGTAATAACGGTAACCGAAAGTCGCTATATAACGACAAACAAATTTGTTATAATAAGTTTGAAAAGTCCTTATTTAAAAAGTTATAAAAAAAATCTGTTTTAACGAGCTTTAAAAGTAGCTATAACGAGAAACATACTCGTTTTTTAAAAAAATAAAAAACGTTCTGACATCATCATGCTAAATAATGCATCATATATCAAAACCAATTACTCGTTTGATGCATTTATTTATTTTATTTTGGCACAAGCTGCCAAAAAAATAACAAACAAAAAATAAATAAATAAAATAAAAAAAACATGAGATCAAAGTTACTTATCAGCGTGCGGTTCAAACGGCATTGCTGAAGTTGTATAAGATATTATCTCCGCGGATCACTTCTTCGTGTCCTTTGAGATATATTTCACAAAAATCAAATTAAAATGCTAACAATTACCACTCGTCTGCTTTGTTTATGTTTGAACCGGTCGCGGTGGCTGAGTGTTCAGAATTAATATAAAGTAACATATACTAAATTTCGTCTTTTTATTGATATTTTGTTATCAATACTATACAGGATTGACCCCAAAGCGCACGTTATAAAACAAATACTATTTATTTATCTGTATTATTATAGAGTTATCCATTTTAATATAAAATTAATAGTCTTGTCCATTGTTATCACGTTATATATATTGAAAATAATGATATGTGTACTTGATAATGCTGCCAATATGTATGCGCCTTATTGTGCATATGAAATAAACTGTAAACTGGGATGGGGGTGGAAGGAGATCGACCTTTCGATCCCTGACTGCAATATACCACTCACCAAAGTGGCAAAGTCTTTATCCTTTATCAAATGTCAACTGGTTCTATTGACTTGGCTCTTAGTACATAAGGGCTGAATGGCTAGATTTCAGGATAATGTGATTGGGTTTTTATCATGTGACGTGTCTATGGAGTGATATCGTAATACATTTGTACTGAAGCACAACATGTATAGACAAGACGGCAAATTACTGAAACAATAGACAAGACGGCAAATTACTGAAACACAGTCCTTTGGACGAAAAAGCTTAAGTAAACAAACACTTTTTATGTTTATTATTGATCTAAATTTCAGAATATATAAGCCGTTAAACTGTATCATATTGTAAAATATACAATAATAAGTTATTTCAAGCCTAGCCGATTTCAATTCGAGTAATTCTGGCATATAAAAAATTCAATACACAATTTTATATAAAAGCAAAGTATTCTATAAAATTCCTTTATATCCATTTTGAAGTTTGATCATTATCTAATTTGAACAATGCAGAAAAAAATGCGAATCCTCTCAAGCAGCTTTATTTCATGTTATTTAAAAGATATATTAAATACTTGTCCACGTGCATTTGTATTTGTTTAAGCCTAAAGTCTCGGTACATGTACATAAATATAATTCATTTTAGGGTTGAGGGTTAGGGTAAGCAGGTTCAAAATGGGCTTGGGTTTCAGCTCATAAATAAAACATTATATATACTGAATGATCTGCGTCTTGTTTATACTAAGCTCAAATATTTAAGCATATTCATCATCTCTAGAGAAAAGGCGGTATAAAAAAATCATTCACCATTCGAACGGTTTTTAATTCTATCTTACCGTTCCTGGTGGCCGAGTTGTTAGAGCGTCCGCCGTGGGAGCGGGAGGTCATGGGTTCGATCCCCGGCCGCGATATTTTAAAGTCGTAAAAAATGATACTAGTATAGCTTCCTTGCTTGGCAGTAGTTCCAGGACTGGTTGGCCCGGTGTCAGAATAATGTGACTGGATGTGGTATCATGACATATGTCTATGGCGTGATACTGCGTCGTGGCAGCAAGTCTCAAGTAGACATCGTCTCCAAATGACTGAAATACTGTCGGTGGGACGTTAAACCCAACAATCAAACAATCACAAATCTATCTTTAAAATAATTGAAATCCAAAGAATACTAAGGCAATGAATATATGTCTACATTTTTAAAATCCACTTACTAAACAAACACTTAAAAATCCTATTTCTGTAGTGTTTTAGAGAACATCAGTTATAGAGACAGTGTATGTACTTACATTTGTAGTACGTTGTCTCATCAAACGCTTCCAAATATGTCGCGACATCGTACGTATGGGCGCTACCAATACACATACCAGTCTTCTTGTTGTAGAACACCCCGTTACAAGGTCCTTGAGATAAAGAACAGGCAAACACACATGGTATAACGCTTCTTACTGTCTTGTTAAAAAGAACGTCCTCAGCAGGACAAACCTTGCCTTCAAGAGTATCACTCTTTTGGTAGATTTTTTCCATGTTTTCACTTTGAGCATTGACAAATAAGGTGAATAAAACAATAATTGGTTTCCCTGTATTTTTCTCCATTTTCTTGAATGTCTTTGTTAATAGATGAAAATATACTCCGGTAAATGTGAAATAGTCCCAAAATTCAACTGCGTTATCGATAGACCGTCGTAAATTAGAATTATAATCATGTACCCGTGCAATACGCATGCGCAAGAAGTGAGCGTCAAACCCCGCCTCCTGACTCATGAATAGGGAATTTTAAAAAAAAGCAAGACATTTTTTCTTATGAATAAAGGAAATTATTGGATTCATGTTACAGGGTCATTTTATCATAAATGAAATGCATAATGTTACCGTTGAGTTTCCAAATAAACAGTGAAATAAACTACACTTCTCTTGTGATGCGTCCTATCATTTATTGCCATGTAACATATCTTGTTATGTTGTACTTTGAATCAATAATTAATTCGTGTAAGTAACGCAGCTACTACAAAATGTTATTCAACACCGCATGGTAACTTCACGCTTGAGTTACGATGATCAATCGAATGCACCTGCTGGTCAGTCGTTTACCAACACAGCAAAATGCATGTCATCGTAGTGCAATTATAGTAAATATGTTTCCACTCATTTTATTCATATTTTCTATTCGTTGCAATTGTATTGATAAAGTAATGTTCATTAGATTGTATTATTTTCATATATGTGGCAAGTAAAATAAGTGATATATATTTTTAATTTGTAATTCGTCGGCAGCCATATTGATGTGTATATTTTAAAATTTCAATTAATTATGTAAGAACGAGAGACTTTCACTATATGCACAGCAGATTTTATATTATCGTAGTGAAACTAAATATATTTATTTCATCTATATATCAGTTAATTGATTATCATCTCCCCCTTATTATATTGACGAAACCACCGGTAACATTTATGTCGGTGTATTGTGATGCACACTTTTAATTTTGACACATTTTATCTAGTTTCAACGTGTACAAGAGTACATAGTTGCACAATTCATATGACATATGACATTATTGCATATGGTCACACACACAACTAACTCATCTTTTTTATTTGATTGCGTCAATAAAACACATTTAACAAAGCTAGGTCTTGAATAGATATTTTTGTTGAGATACTTACTCGTATTTCATTGTAGGTTTTGCAGACACAAATAGAATGAAACTCATCTTTAATATCTCTTTTCTCACACAGCTCACAGTACCGCTCAGATCGATCAACCCTATAACTATTTAATAATTCTGTATCATATTCTTCCTCACAGTCTTTGCTCCCCGAGTACTTTCCTTATACAGCATTCAACACGGGACTATTTTCAGGTGTTTAATTTGAATGAATTAGTTTGTTATATACGTGCCTGACATAAGTACAGGAAACCCCTCCGCAACAATTTAACAGCAACGTTATAGAGTTAAAAAAATCACAATTCAAAGCAATGTAATATTTTATAAACTGTTATATCATAAGTGTATGAAATGATAATAACAACACGACAGTTTTGAGGTATGACACATTAATGGCCCATTACTATTGGGGGTTGTGATAAAAGCTTCGAAACTTTACGAAAGTGTAAAGTTTATATTTAAACCTTAATAGTACTTAAAAGACTGCATATCCAACCTGTCAACACGTTTTAAAATTTTTGATGGATGAGGAAATACTATTATTATTTACATTTAGAATTTCCGGGGCGACGATGACCCGAAGACTTCGCAAATCCTAACATTCATGTGACACGATTTAAGTGCGGAAAGCATGCGTGCAGGGAACATTTAAAGGATCTCACTCTAGGTGTTCGGATCAATTTCTCCGTGCACGTATGCTGATATGAGAGGAAGCTCAGTCCCACCTGGAATGATTCGTACGTGTCCTAATCTACGAGGTTATTCCCGTCGATGATGTTTCAAATTCAGTGGAGCTCCGGGGCACTATCGCCGATTATTGGAGAAATTCCCGCATAGCTTTCCCGAACATCGAAATTCATCCCTGATGATTCAGTGCTATTTGTTCGAAGGAATTCCCAGAAGCTTGGTGACCATCGCCGAAGCATCCGTTAACGTTAAAAGAACCATCCATGATGGTCATGATGCTGGATGTTTTAGCATGATTTAGGGTGATGCAATATCGACCCTAACCATACGCACGAATATATTTTACAATCAAATGTCTTCATGTAAACTGAAGCAAAATTTGCACTGTAAAAGTAGATCTGACTGAGTATTTAAAGTCAGCTTTATAAAATGAAACATTACACATAAATCAAGGTGTGATTAAAAATTATAAACTACTTTCATTTTTAATTGGAAATTGTTGATATCTATGCCTACCGCCAAATAAGCTAATCCCGTATCTAATTATGCATTTAAAGATTTTTTTTTTAAATTTGAAATACAGTATGCATATTTTGACACATCCAAAGACGATAAGTAAATGCTTGCGTGAATGTTATACCTACCTCTATTATTTAAGTGCGGGGTGAGGATTGACATCACATTTAAATTTTTATTCATACTCTTTTTAAAATCAAATCAAGTTAAAAGCACAATATCATCCTCTAGGATGACAGGCAGATTAAATCAATCATTCTGAAGTTAGTAATGTTTAAAGCATATTATAATGGTAGCTGATCCATTCAAATAACTAGTTATCAATACATTCTGAATTTTAAGACGATTTGAAGACATTGAAATGCGAACCATGGCAGTAGCCTACTTTCTTTATCATATGACATTGTCCTCAAATAGCTGTTTCCGGTTTCGTATACCTTATACTTAACACGTTACATATAACTTTTAGGCCGAATTACATCACTCCGTGTCATGCGCATGTTTTCTTTATATATGCACAAAAGTTCAAGTTGCGCTTCCCCCCACAAAAATTATATCGTATATGTTATGTAAAGGTATGCAACTCTGGTTTACCCAAACCTAGGGTGCTGTCACTCTATCTTCGAAAACGGACCCACAAATCACACACATTCACCAATCTCGTCTTCATACTAATCCTAAATCTTTTTTTCTAACAGACCATCACATAAATATATGCACAATCGTCTCCAAACGTCTCTTATATGAATTTAAACATCAGCACTTGTCAGGTCGCCAAGATGTGACCGGCATACATGTATATAAAATCAGTAGCGTTTTGCAGAATAAATCCGTTCTGCTGGGCATAAACATGAAGCACCCGGGAGAAAATCCAATAAAAACATACTTGTAATTGATCTAGACTTTAAATACGTTCACCAGTAGAGTCGTGATTGTTTAGCATTCCTTTGGACTGCAGCGATCAACAACCTACAGGCGCCATGATTTTTTTTTTAATTTTGATGACCTGGAAGTGCTCTTCAACAAAGAAGGTAAGTGGTTCCCATTTTAATCTGAGCCTAAGCGCTAAAACGAGAACCAGTAAAATGTAAACAAAAATCAGCTGTTCGTGTTACACGCTGACAGTATACGTGTACAGTAAATGTTTTTATACAGAGAAAGACATTAAATAAAAAGAAAGACATACAGCCAAACCCTATCCTATGTTTTCAAGACCTAAATAAAATTTAAAAAATGCAGCTTGCCACCTGGTAATGAAATTTTTCATTCAACAAATAACACCATGTCCCTATACCGTCTACTTTGGTTTTAGGCTTCACTTAAATAAGAAGCTCATAATCCACATGTCCTAGTCTTGTCTGTAATGTGTTTTTGTGTGTGTGTTTCAGCTGCCTTTGTAACAAATTTGGTCTGTTCACGCTGAAATAGCACTTACTGTTCTGGCTTTCATACATTAACTTTGATTTGAACCTGCAACCTCCTGATAATTGGCTAGAAAACTTAGCTGCTCTTGAGACAGTTGACAGTGGTATAGAAATTGTTTTGTTGGTAATGACAATGAAAGCATGTGGAGGTGCATTTTCCAACATTAAATGAGGTTGGACATCTTCATCTGTGAAGAGAATTTTTTAACATTTTATATTTTGTTTCCTAGGAACATGAATTGTGCTGATGACTGTTGGTGAGGATGTAGGTGTCTGGTTTGTATCCCAGAAAAATATTATAGCAAACACCAATTATTCACACATTGGGTCTATAGCTTGGTAACTGTTTAAGGAATAGCATTTTAATTGGAGAACCAGTTCCAAGAGGAATATTGATTGTTTAAATTAAGGGATTATTAATAAATTAACTGAGGCAGCAAATAAAAACAGAATTCTGTCATTTTAAGAATTTTTAATACTTAACTTGAATTATGAAATCATTGTATTTCAGTTTTCAACACAGTCAATTTCATTCAAAAAATAAATTAAAAAGAGGTGATGCACAAATTCTGTTATTAAGTCAACATTAGTAGATACAATGGTAACACTTAACACAACCCCTCCTTGAAATAGTCGAATGGGGGGGGGGGGGGGCACATTTGCAGTTTTCTGCTGGATAACATCTGAAATGTTTCCCTCCATTAAATCCACAAGCACCATTTAAATAATCTTCTTACAGGAAAAATGACCTCTAGTCACAATTTAAAACAAGAATCCAAACCACATTTTTTACTTAAGAAATATCACCTGGTTACAGCATAATTATGTATGGGGTAAGGTAAGGCAGTACAGTAGACAATTTATACACAGACTTGTAGCATTGACTTAAACCCTTCTCCTCCAGGCAAAAGAACGGGTATATTAATGACCGGCCAATAGATCTAGGATATCTATGAAGAAATGCTCCAAAGGTATCTTGTTGTGACTCTCAGTGTTACAGCCCTAATAAAGTGATGGGCAATCTGAAGGACCTTAGTTCATATGCATGTGTGCCTGCTGAAGAAAACTGGCATATTTTTGATATCAGTCTGATTATATAGAAATTTCCACATGGCTAAGCCAATTAGAAACCTCTGTGTAGGATGTCAATACATGTACATCACTATTGGTCTTCAAAAATAAAATGGGTTCTCTCAACCATGTTTAAGCAGATCATTCAAATCAAACAAAGTCTGGAAAACAGACATATTGACAGATAAGACTGAATTTGTAATTAAGACTGATTGATTTTCTTAACATGTTAACACTCAATGGTATGAACATGCAGCATAAACAGTAGAGTAGCTGTTGAATTTTGAAGATTAATCAAAATTTCTTGACTCTGTTAAGATCAAAAAAATAAATAAGGTATAGTAGTTCAAAGTATTCATCCTCTCAATACTTCATTACTTTGGGACAGACAGATATAAATTGAATAGATAAACAATAAAAGAGTAAAAACGAAAGTTATTGTTCTTGGTCACATTTCACCCTTTTCATGTGTAAAGAATGATATCAATGCCTTCAGTAATGTTTAAAATATTATCTGTATATTCACAATTTCATCATTAAAGTAAATGATAGAGATGAAAAATTATAGGTTTATATAGTTCCTAGTTACATACAGATGCATGCAGAAACACAACAATCATTAAGGGGCCGCCGTGGCCGAGTGGTTACAGTCGTGGACTACAAATCTCTCAGCCCCTCACCGCTGTGGGTTCGAATCCCGGTAGGGACTTCGAATTTTTCATGTGAGGAAGCCTTCCAGCTGGCTTGCGGTAGGTCGGTGGTTCTACCCGGGTACCTCTGTGTACTCGGGGTCTTCCTCCACCTGTAATTAGCTGGACGTCGCTATATGATTGAAATACTATCGCAGCGACGATAAACTCCAATACAGCAACAGCAACAATCATTAAAGATTGAAATAAGAAAAAATAAAGCAAAAAGATTGTTGACTTTTTTGCTAAACATATGGTCCCCCCCCTAATTTGAACAAAGAATGAAGGTTTGTAACAAAACACAAAAAATGTAAAATTTATATACATTCATGACAATTAAAAACAGCCCCATTCCTTTGAAATTTTTTCCACCGTAAATGGTGTTTTAACCACGCACATGACCGGTGAAACCATTTGGAACAGCTGTCACACAGGATCCACTCTGTGTCTTTGTCTTTAGTGAAACACCTTTGACATAAGTCATTGTCTTCATCATTTTCTTGTTCATTGTCCATCAATGAATTTGAATCTCTATTTTCTATAGATGAAGAGCTGCTGGCCTTAAAGCCTTCACAATCTGTATTTATTGTTTTTTCTGGGTTGGGGGTTTCAGCGTCTACAGTTTTATTCTGAGAAGTTCCTAGTTTTCTTTTTTTTTTTCTCTGGTCCCGGTTCTTTCTCTTTTGATTTTGGTCTGTCTTTATTGTTTTTCACAGAAACTCTGATCTGTTTTCTATGAGCCATTTTTTTTTCAATATGGTACGTGTCCAACAAATCTTTCCTAAACTGGGATAATAGTACCATCAAATATAGTTTTACAATTTTGTTAAAAATAGCATTCACAACTGTGTCATTGACACATTCCAAAGTAGGAGAATCTTCAAAATTGTTTTTCACAACACTTGAAAATTGATTTATCAGGTCTGTGTTTTCACAAATGTTTCTTTTTGAATTTTCAAAAAAGTCTTTCCCATGTTGATTGAACTTTTCTGTTGTCATATAAGTTAAAGAGACACGAGACAGGTTTAAAAAGAAATCAAACAATTCATCTGAAATATTTGTCAATCCCCTATTAATGTACTGTTTTTGATGAATATCACATAAGGAATCTGGATCTTTACTACTGGATAAAATATATTGTTCATTAACTTGCAGCTTGTTTAGAATGTCTGTGGCAATTACACTATCTTCAAAAAGTTGTTGGTCATCTGGTGTTTTTGAGTACCTAACTGTATTTTTTTTTCTTCAGATATTTCATTCTGATTTTTGCAATACAGTACCTACCAACATATCTTATTCGGGCACGGGATGAATTTGTTACACTTCTAGCAGTCATTTGCTTAGATATTGATGTATACTTTTTTGAGCACTGATCTAAAATATATTTCCTAATTTCATTTGAAATTTTAAAACAAATATGTTTGTGCTCAGTTGTAAATGTCTCATTAATAAAATTCATATAAATCATTGAAAATTCAGCACTGGTCTGATGTTTGTGAATAGATTTGTAGAATTCACCAAGGTCCTTACACTTTACAGGACAATCAAAATTCATTTTTCCAATCAAACTGTTAAGAAAAGAATATTCTCTATTGCAAAAGTCTTTCATTTTCACAGGATCCACTTTGAAATTATATTATTTACATTCTGTTGAAAGAGTGTGTAAACATCCTCTGTTTTAAGCTGCTGAAGAATATGATCAATGTTAATGTCAACTGGAATTTGAATTAAATTTTCAACCGAATCTATTTCATTTATTACTCTTTCAAATTCAGTGTCAAATTCCTCTTCATTTGGCCCATCAACATCAATGTCAAATGGTATCATTGGAACATCTTCAATATCCTGCTCATTTGATTCCTCTGGCCTCCTGATAATACAATAGAAAATAAACACATAAAATTTAATGCTATACAATCTCTGTATTGTTTGTCATTAAAATATAACAATTGTAATATACCTGTTTAAGCAGTCACCTTCATTAAGTTGTCAACCTGATTTAAAAACAGCCAGTGAATTTGATATATAACCTTTTATAATAACTTTATTTCTATCGACAAACAACTTAACATAGGTTTCAGTGAATGTGTATGTATGTGTGTTTGTGTGTGTGTTTCAAATTTTTTTTTTATTTTCAGGATATTGAGCAGAATTGTTGAAGATGATAGTGTCCACAGCGACCTGAATGTGCTATACCAAGCATTTAAACTAGAAATGTTGGAGGCTGGCAATACCATCAGCTTAGGCAAGAGGTTGTTTGGAACATATATTGAATCCATATATCCACATGTGTCGAAAAAAACGGATGAAGACCAGAAAAACAACAGAGACTGTTTTTATTGGTTTAAAATTGAACCACTTGGAAAGCATTGTTGGCAATCAGCAAAATGTGATTAATTTTGAATAGATAAAAAACCATCTAGAATTTTTGATAAAAGAAAATATATAAAAAAGTCACATTTATGAAGGACGGTACATGGATGATGAACATTACAGGACAAATATTGATCTATTGCATTGCACATTTCAGACTCGTATGATTTAAATGTTGACAGTATAAAATTGAAAATTCCAAATTTATGAATTCACAATCTCAGAGAAGGGTTAGATCAGTCATGTGTGACAAAATTGTGCCATTGCATTCATTGAATATGAAATGCCGGAAATGTCAAAAAATGCTAATCAATTATCAAACTAAATCTGTAAATAAAGAAAATGATAACATAAGTACAGAAGAACCGGAACAAGACAAAGCATCTTCTCATACTGAAAGCAAGAAAGAAATGATTTCCAAAATGTTTCCAGGGGAAATGATTATATGATACAGGTTCTCCTCAATCAGGCCAGTAACTGTGGAAAGCACCCCAAAGGCAGACGATGGAGTCAAGAGTTTATTTCTCCATGCTTAAAATGGTTTTTGTGTAGCCCACAATCCTACCAGGACTTTAGAAATAGTGATATGCTCTTACTACCTCCCCCCTCAACATTAATACTTTATAGAAACAAAGTGAAGAACAATGTTGGTTTTGAGCCTGATGTATTCCAATGGATGCATCTTGAAGCCAAAAGAAGAGACCTGGTTGCAGAAGGATGGTCTGGTGGAATCATCATAGATGAAATGTCTATTCAGACTGACATTCAAATCAACAAAACAGGGGATATTGTGGAACTGTGTGGCCAAGTAGAAATGGGTGCTGAGGGTAATGCATGCCACATTCTAAGAACAGGCAACCCAGAGAAGGTTTTGGGAACACATGCCCTTCAAATGGTCTTTTTGGGTACAAGTGGTTTCAGATTTCCATTTGCTCATTTCATTACAGATGGGATTCAGGCTCCAGAACTATACCCCTTATTTTGGGAAGCTGTAAGCACACTTCAAGCATATGGGTTTGAAGTACTCTATGTATGTATGGATGGAGCCCAATCAACTAGAACCTTTTTATCATATAATAACTTGGACTCAAATTTCATGACTCCAAACCCATGTAACCTGGGAAGCATGATTTTTATGATGGATATTTCCCATGTAATCAAAAAAATCCGAAACAACCTCTTAAAAAGTGGAAATCAAAAGTGCTCAACACGATTATTGACTTTACCATCAAATAAAACTGTACAATGGCAAATGTTTATAGATTGTTTTCACTGGGACAGGTCAAATGCCCTTCAACTACATCAAAAACTTACAATTGAACATTTTTTTCCATCATCTCAGTCCAAAATGAGAAATCATCTAGCAGAAGAAGTCCTAAACAAGGAAATTTTGCATCTTAGCTACAGTACCAACTTTACCTAGGAGAAAAAGGGAGTGAACTGGATGCAGCAATTGAACTTTTAAAACACACATCATCTTTAGTTGAAATATTCAAAAGTCGAAATAAAATTTCATCTTTGGAGGATGAAAGACTAATACAATTAAGAGATGTAAATGAGTGGTTTAAGAATTGGGAGTTCTCAGTTGAAAAATCCACACTTAATAAAAAAAAACTGTTATCATACCAATGCCATGAAGACATCCATTCATGTATTATAGGATTCATTCAATTATGTAAAACCATTATCCAGAAAAATAAATTAATTTTTGTGACACCAGCGTTTATAAATTCAGATGTTGTAGAAAATACATTTAATCAAATGCGTTCCACTACAATGGAGCTTGCAGCAACCCAAATGCCCTTCAGTACAAACAAACAATTAATAGCATTATTCCAGGTCAAAATACCATTTCACACAAAGGAAATTCAGGGAAAACTATTGATGGATCTATGCTGTATGATTTTGCTTTAAAAAAAACAACAAAAAACGTTCATGTTCATCTTCCTCCACAGGTAAACAAACTATTAAAGTACTAAGATCCTAAATTCTGTTATATTTAAACATGCATTATTGATTTTGTTCTTACCTTATTGGTAATTGGCAGCAACTCATATCTTTTAAAGTATTCATAGATGGGGTGCTGATAAAATCCTTTATAACTCTAGGATGTGGCATGCATGCTGTTGGTGTAAAGTTAGTCACCCTCAGTCCACTGCTAAACCTGGCCCTACTCATGGCTACACCAAGCTGTCCAGGTTTAAACATTCCCTGACAATTGACATCAACCCTGTTAACAAAAGAATGTCATGTTTATAAAAATATTAACCCACATTTTGTTTTATATCTTTATACGCAATATTAACATACAGATTCAAAAAACATTACAAGACAAATGGATTTAGATTAAAAAAACACATGGTGAAAAAAGCAAAGAAGCATGAACTATTGCAATACATTTAGTTGGAATATTGCATAAAACTTAGAGAGAAACATTTAGCGGTAATGAACAAGTAATTTAGTTATTAACATTACCTAACATTATTTTGTTTTTGTAAAATCAACAATAGTCCTACTGTATTGCATGCAATTGTTTTTTTCTACATTTTCAAATATGTTTGACTTAGTTGAGGTCTCATGTGCTAGCCAATATTATGAATTCATCTTGGAATTCATGTTTGAAAATGTAAAGCATAACTATTAATCAATTCAAAATATAATACTCTATCATAGTTACTTGTCTAGAGTCATTCCTTGTGATGGCAAAGGCCAACTTCAAGGGCCCTTGTTCTCTCATCGCTTTATCTCTGTTTTCTGTAGGACTGAAAACTATAAAAAAGATTGAAATTGTTATTTTTTGACATGGTTTATACATAATCAAATTTAAGAAAACAAAATCTGTTCATTTTCTTTGATTTGTTAAGCCTTTTTTAACAAAGTTCCAATTGTACATACCCGCTGTGTATATTTACACTTTACATATTCCTGGTGACAAGCACAAAGATTTTATAAGCTTTATCTACAGTATTACAGATATATTTCTCTTATAAGTTGTGTATTACCCCATGCTTTAAGAAAACATTTTGTAGCGGCCATACACAGTTGAGTATCAGTTTCAATTGAGTAATTTACAATTATTACTTAAAACAGAGATACAGACATGCATTTTCATATATACATATTATATGATTTTTGTAAAAACTTATGACCTAGGCAATTAAATTTTGTTTATGACAAAATGTAAAATAGGTTTTCTGTATATTTTGTTTAAATTTAACAATATATTGATTGAGTAATTTGAAATATTGATTGCTTTTGATACTCCATGATTTTATATACTATTTATTGGCCAAAATTATCCTGCATATCTATTTCTCTGTATATTTACGGTTTGTCATAGCCCTTTTACAGCAAAATTCAATGTGTACATAATAATTTATATTTACATTTTACATATTCATGGTACATGCATCCTAACAAGTACTAAACTTTAATAAGCTTTATTTATCTATGTAGATATAACTTGTATAGGATGTAAAATAAAATTACATGATGTACATTTGGTCTTGTTCATATTATATGAAACCAATGATGTTGAGATAGAAAGAAATATGAAGAGCCTATATACAGTTAATAACTTTGGTTACCTGTAAACTTGATCCGCTTCAAGGGACATTGTATGCCGACTGATTGAAAATTGACTACTGGTCCCTCTTTTGAGATGGATGTAACTTTACCACGTAGCCCATTCAAGTGTTTGTCAGATAGATTACGCAGCAATATGACAGGTGCTTCGATTTTAAGCCACAATTTGTGTGGTGCTAGTATATGCCTTAGAGATG
Source organism: Solen grandis (assembly GCA_021229015.1). NCBI lineage: Eukaryota > Metazoa > Mollusca > Bivalvia > Adapedonta > Solenidae > Solen > Solen grandis. The sequence goes on from CM037785.1 coordinate 43,451,222, forward strand.
AACAACTGCCGGTATCCTCAGAGATGTATTCATAGACAGGACCATCCAGTTTGAGAAGATGTTTTCTGTTATCCTCAACTTTATCATTAGTTGCAAAAAGCTTTTTTTCTCATTTTCATCTTCAAGCTGTAGAGGTCTGTCCAGGCTTTTTTATATAATCAATAGATTCTTTGGACAAGCATCCTTAAGAGACTTCATGTAAAACCAAACCCAATAACAGTGCAAGGCTATGTTACGTAGTACAAGGTAATTGGTATGGTATGATATGATATATGTATGGCAAGATAATGATTATGATATATACAGGTGCAATGTAATTTAACATCATTTTTTTTTTATTAAATTTTACAATTTATTTATCCTTGTCAAAACTGGAGCACATGGCAAGTTAAAGTCATATTGATAATGGGATTTTTCATTTGTGATTTTTTATACGAAAGTAAGGAAGTGAATAAACAAGTGGAAAATATATAAACTACAACATTTATTCAGCAATTAAAGTTAATGGTTTAATTGGATTTTCATAGAGTTTTTGTGTCACCTGCGGTAAGCAGGGGTGACATATAGTTATTATTTCTCTGTCGTATGTCTGTCCGTCCATCTGTCTGTCACACATTGTCTTTCACATTTTTTTTCCGTCACGTTTTAACAGGTGACACGTGTCATCAAAGGAACACTCTTGTTTATATAAGACACATTTATCAAATCATCGAAAACGCTTTTCAAAAGTAACGTAGATCCATACCAGAAAAAAATACATCATGTAATGCTTTAAAGAAATAGACAAATATCACGCTTTACACTGACAAATTTCATTTACTTCAGTTATGTCCATTACGGAAATTCTTAACATTAGAACGGCTTTATAGTTGCTTCATGGTTATTAGATCAAACCTGTCATATTACCGTAATCATCATATAAAATAATCCACATGAAGTTTGTGTTTGGCATGAATACGGTGCGACCAACGTTAACTTTTACATATACATTTCATACCAGTATATGCTTATTCCAATACACTATTCTAAATATGGTCTCTGATTATTTTAACACAAATGATACATATCAGATTTTGATATCTTAATTACAGAACAGACAAAATAAGGAAAAAATTAAAATGTGCACACCGGGCGCCCTTTCGAAATCACCCACTTCTATAGTCGGTGACTACAAAATCCTGTCTTAAACAAAAATAAACAATTTGTTTTCTACACAGTACCTAAGAATGAAATACTTTTCAGGATCAGACTATTTTTCATTTCGGTAAATAAGACATTTGACATTTCTAAAAGAGAAGTCCCCCCGTTTTCTATTCTTGTCTGGAGCTCAGCATTCACCATTGCGTTCTGTAGTTTCCTTGGCTTATAACTCCCTCTGGCTTTTAATTAAAATACCAATATACTAACAACTTCCACGACAAAGAACAAATTTCAATAACAAGAGAGATTTTGATACTTCAGGCTAAATAAGCCACAGTATTATCTAAAATGACTTTTAAATCATCAAATTCAAACATTTGGTTGATAATTACATGTATATCCAATTTAAATTAAGATGGGATTTCAAAATTTCAAAAATAGTCTCATTACAAGGGGGAAGGTAACACTCCGGAGTCCGGGAACAGATTCTGATTTAACCTTAATTCTAGTCAAGAAAAACCATTATGGCATGTAGAATTATCATTGGTATCTTCGCATTTAATAACCAGTGGCGTTATGCCACAATAACATTGAAAAATATTTAATAAGTTAAACTATTTTTAAAAATAGACTTTGACCAATGAATACCCTTTGCTTTCGTTACTTGTTAAATCTGCGACACATCGAAACTCGATAAATCTTATTCCTCTGGAAATCATTGACATTATTTTGTAAACAGTACAAGTTAATAAAACTGTAGTTCCTGATTTAATGGATATTAACGTGAACTTTCAAATAAACTGACAGATCATCTGTGTTTTATATCCTTCCTCTAAGAAACTAATGTATACCAAATCTTATAGTCCGATTATAAGTCACTTATTATTGCCCCACGTTCTTTAATTCATAGACTAATAAATAAATACACAAACAGATCAATAAAAAAAATTAATATTATAATTTATACACAGAATATAATGAAAACACACAATGAAAAAAAATTATTTTAATTGTATGTCAAATATAAGAAATTTACATACAGATTCGTGAAAGATAAATGAAAGCGATAAGATGATTGAAGTAATAAAAAACTACTCTAAAATGTTAATGTAGTTAATGTAGTTAAATTACTCTCCGGAAATATTATGCATCTACAGTTCACCCTCACTCCCGCCTCATGCAGACACTAAACTCTGTCAAAGCGCTGATAGCGCTGAGAAAAAGGGGTTGTAATGTAATGATGTCGCATTTCTTTCGCTTATCAAAGTATATGTAAATTCAATAAACAAGGATCAAATTTTCAAGAGATGCCAATAAACCCACTGTTATAAACCCGCTTCAACTCGGTCGTTACAAGAAAAGATGAACACACCATTTGTCATTAAGCATATCGCCGCTCTTACTCCCTCTTCTCTTGCCTACAGTTTTAAAGATTGTATGAATATTTGGAAGCAAATCTAAAACAACAATTTTTCATTGTTTATGTATTCTTTCTTTCATTTAATTTTATATACACAAACTCCTAGTTTAGGTTTAAGATGATATTCAATGTAACGAAAATATATCTATCTTATGTTGAAATATATAAATAAAAATTTAAAAAAAATGTTCTTCTGCTGAAAGACGAACCCATACCCTATTTCGACGTCGTCTAATTGGCGAACAGCCTTACTACATTACCACTGGACCAATGGACCAACGGCTTCAACTCAATGATTTTAATCGGATGTACTTGTTACCTGAATGCCAGTGATGGTTCAAAATATCTCCGAATATGTGCTACCATAGAACAGCGTTGCAAGCAACCCTGTTAAAATAATTGCATGCTTCTACAATTCTTATCCACGCTTTCACACTGGCACTGTCGATATCGTGGTGAGCACAGACTTCTACGATCTGGAGAAATGTCTTAAAGCAGCTAGATCACAGATGATCGGTAGAAATAAAAGAAAGTTTTTTTTTTCGAGTTCTTTTTCACTCGCCATTTTAAATGTTCACCGTATGGAAGCGACACCGGATATTGGTACTAATGTCTAAAGCAACTTGACCAAAGAGTAAATTTTATCGAACAAATTACATTTTTTATCATCTGACATGCATAATCTTAAATGCATTTTTCTACAACTAGCTCCGCTGTCAACCAAATCTTCAATTATTCCGAAAGGATGTCATATACATTAAATCGCTCGTATAACATGACATATAATACCGGCATAACATTGTATCCGTCAACATCAAACCACTTGAAATAGTATAATTTCAGCACAATAGTCAGTTTTTATCCGTCAATATCTACTAATTATGAAGATGTAACTTCCTCTTAGTTTGATTTTAACCAACGACACAATCTTTATCTATTTTATATTTGAACTGTAAGGTTGCTTAGAAATTGCTGACAGTTGGATATACAGCATACTGCTTTCGTAAGTACGGCATGTGTTGAAATCAGGCAAAATGCTTTTTTTTATTTGTTTTGCAAAATGAGTGTTTTCTTGGATTTCAAATCTGTCCAATTAAAAACAAAAGACGATATTTACGGATTACGTGTAAATTTATATATGCCCTGAGACATATCCAGACTTTCACATTGTCTACGTTGATATTTAATATTTTCAAAAAACCTCGACCATCTATTTTTCCATCAACCATCTTTGCTGTACAAAATTATATTTTGCAAATACAACTTAAATTATTTTTATGTAATGGAACTTCAAAAAAGTTGAATGTGGAAAAGATCCCCCCGCCCCACACACATAGAGACAGATGAGGGATGTTGTTGTAACCCCACCCCCACCATCACATTCCAATTAAGGGCCCATAACTTTGCAGTAAAGAAAAGACAGCCAAGTAAATACCTTCAGCGCACAAGTTCACATAAAGATATATTATCCTGAACAATTTCAAGACCCCATCTGAAATAATTTGGGGGATATGCATGACATTAAGTTTTGCGCAGATTCATATGTAAGAGCTCATAACTCTACTGTAAATAGATGGACGCAAAATTAAAATGCCTAACGCACATGTTCACATACAGATATGCTTTTCTGTAAAATTTCAAGACCCTAACTGATGTACTCTGGGATATATGTTCGACACAATGTATTGATCACATTCTAAGTAAAGGGCCCATTACCCTGCTGTGAGAAGACGATATCATAGTCAAATACCATAGAGCGCAAGTGCGCAAGTGCACTTGTTGATAAACCTTCCTGTGAAATTTCAATAACTAAACTGGAATACTTTTGGAAGATATGTGCAACGCAAAGTTTCGAGCACATCCTAAGTTAAGGGCCTATAACTCTGCTGCAACTGTACAATAGTAGATTTAAAACCCTAACGCAAAAAGATCAGAAGTAAACATGTAAAATATCAAAACTTTACGTTAAGGGCCCATAACTCTGCTGTAACTGGAAGACAGCGGTGTACCCATAGAACACAAGTTAACTTGACGATATACTTTCCTGTTAAATGTCAAGACACTAACTGAATATCATTGGGAGATATGCGCGACCAAAACATTGTGACAGGTATCCAATGTTATGAGTACATTCTAAGTAAAGGACCCATTACTCTGCTGTAACTGGGTGACAGTGGAGTTTAAAAAAAACTTGTGCACAAGTCCATATGCAAATTTACCTTCCTGTAAAATTTCAAGACCCCAAGTGAAACAATTTGGGAGATATGCACGGCAAATTCTATGTAAAGGGATCATAACCTACTGTAACTGGATGACAGCAGAAATAAGACACCAGTGCAAGAGTTACCTTCCTGTAAAATTTCAAGACTGATACTGAAATACTTTCGAAGATATGCGCGACACAAGATTTTCTGACAGGACAGACAGACGGACAGACAACCATGACAAAATCAACATGTCTCTCCCCCATATAGAGGAAACGGGAAGACATAACAAAACTCAGCAACACATTATATTATCTTTCAATATATATTCTTTCTCTCTTGTTTACAGTTATCCACAGGGAATCCAAACTAAACGGTGTCACGTCATTTTAAACGATTTAGCGTCATCCTTTTTTAAACTAGTAAACGCCGCGGCATTTTAAAAATAGGCTTAAAACAGGTGATAGTTATACTTATCATTTGTAAGTATTTCTCGGAATTATCTCCGGAAGCATGGAAAAGATGATGACAAATGAAATTATCTAAAATCGAAACATACAACTGCGCTAATAGAAGAAGTAAAATGAGATTTGATTCTAGCCTTGTCATACTTAAAATATTAGCATCATCTCTTTTCCCAGCAATCCCTTATTTTCTATCCTTTGTTTTCTTCTTTTGTTTATGGTAGCTCCTATAGACAGCTTTAATTATCCATTCGCGATTACATCATTATTCTAACATGTCTAAGGCGATGATTTATTCCGAAATACTGCTACCGCATCAATTATAGGAAAAATTAATGGAAAAAGATTATCTTATATTTAAATTAGTCTCTCGATCAAACACAAACACACACACACACACACACATGAAAATTTTTGCCGTTACATAACGAAGAGACATGCTGTCAGTGGTCTCCTTAAGGTCTCCTAGAGTTAGATAGTAGTTGTCACCAGCTGCAACACTTCAAATGACTGACAATGTCGTCTGCGTCCATCATCTCTATGTAAAGATCAGACTCCTTGCCAAGTAACATCCGGTACAGGGTTTCCAGTCCTAAAGATTACGGGATATGAATATTTTTATGACGTCACATGAACAGTATAATATATCATTTTAAGGGAATATGTATACATGAAGGCAGATGTAGAGCGGTATCACTGCAGTAGACAATAAACATCGTGTCACATTATGATACCGGAAATCCAGGCGTGCGTTCAGTATGACAAACCGTATGCAACCGGTCGCTTACATTCATCTATGGAGTTATCTGAGGACCATATAGCATGCTGTTTACGTGCTCACTTATGCTGTACATGGGTATACGTCAACATCGTGGTTTATGACACTGAGACAGTTCCATAGCTGATTGTAAGCGTACGGTTGCATACGATTTTTCATACTGAACGCTCACCAGTCATCTACCCCAATAGCAATTCTATTTGACGACTTTTCATTTGGGATTACACCTATTCATGACTGGTTCTTAAATCACTCGAACAGTTGCAAAAATATTTCAAATATCAATTTCAGTATTTGTATATGCAGGGTATCATGATAAAACAGATTAGAGCTTTTAAGGTACAGAAACCTTAATGTTTTTGAAAATCAATGCGTCTGATATTTAGAACCTTTGAATTTAAAATAAAGAATATATTCGAACCATATCATCATGCAAGGTAGTGGCGATTCAAGTGATATAGTCAGTATATTTGATTTCGTTTTATTTTAAGTGGGTCAATTTCTTTAGGTATAAACAGAGATATCATATTTGATTTTGTTTACTTATTTTAAACTTCAAGTTGTAATGAGGAAGGATTTAAATCACTTTATCAATATACATAAGTATATTAAAGTTTTAATTTAGATTAAATAATTCAAAAGACAAAACATCAATACTTTGCCAGTATATATCAGAAAATAAATGTCAGTACCTTATATTTCGTTTGAGGTCAAAACTAAAGAATCTTAAAAAGCTTGGTTTATACAAGGTCATATTTCACCAAACAGACATGTCGTATCGGTAGAGAGTTGGCTACGCATTTGATTTGTATATTTGAGGTCCTGGTCCAAATCCCACCGATCGTTTTTTTTTTTTTTCGTTTTTTTTTTTAATGTTTTTTTTTTATTATATATATTTTCTCTGCCTTTGAATATTTCGTGGTTGAGACTTTTATAATATTTATTTCAACATTGAGTTTGCAATAAAAAGTAAACGAAATACAAATGAAAATGAAAAAACTACAAGCAAACTACAAGCAATTTAACCAGGTATAAAATATTTATCAAAACTAAATTTAATTTTATGTTAATCGATAATAATTACTTTGAGAAAAAATTGCAAACATGAGACTCGAACCAGGGGGATTTAGGTTTTCAAAGCATGCGCCTTACCTCTCGGCCATTATGTCATTATATCAATATTTCACTCTGTATTGTTTGTATTGTCATAGGTAACAATACCATAAATAGCTCAAGCATTTCAAGAAAATCATACGATTTTTTTCCCGAAAATGCATACGGCCTCACACGAAAGATAATGAGGGATAGGTCATTTATAAACAACAAAGTATTAACAGTCCATGAATAATTCTATTAATATTTTAAACTGTTCTCCAAAATAGAATATTATAAATACTCAATTACAATATTTGCGATAGAACTGATTGGTTTTGAAACATGGATATCATAGATTAATTTTTCAGATCTATGTTTCAAGAGTAGGACTTATACGGTTTAGAACTTGAAACTATCTTTCTTGTTATGACAATAACGTGTCTCTACATCTTGGCAAAACTTAATATATTATCAACAGAAAAACTGAGATGTGTGAAACATTTTAACATTATCTGCAATGGACAAATTATTGAATCAACATTGTCTATTTAGTATCTCGGGGTAACTATTGATAACTCATTATCTGGAGAAACTAATGTAAATAACATCACTAGTAAAGGTAACCTGCGCCTTAAATTAATGTGCTGACAAGAAAAGTATTAAGACTAGAAGACTCATCAAACGTCTGATTGGTAACCGAACATTACATGTTCTCAGGAGAGATGAAGAAACATCTTGAAATGGTTGGCTATCTGCAAAACAAAACAAAGTAGAAATATCTTTTTTGAAAAGCGCATCTCTCCCCCACTGTACATTCAAAGGAGAAATATAATTAATCATAAGTTTAGAGGTCAGAGAGAATGAATACGGTACGACAGAAGTGACTGTGACTATGAGGATCATCTACTCAATTCATCCTATTAAGTTTGAAGACTCTTGGTTATAGGGAACCAGAAAATGAGCAAAAAGCAAGTGTGACGGACAGACAGAATGACAGATAAGGCAAAACCAATTTGTTTGTAGAGTTCACAAGCTCAATTTTACGAATTTTGACAATATCAAGGGCCATAATCCAGTCATTCATGGGCGCATTCCACTAGTTTTTTCCAAAGGAATCAAGCTCTCATAAACATTTAACTACTGTTTAAATTTGGTAAAAATTCGGAAATATAAATAAATAGAGCTGTACAAA
>CM037785.1:43459614-43509614 GCA_021229015.1 Solen grandis
GATAAAGCCTTTACACTGAGGAACAATATACTATGCAGCTACTTTTCATTCTATGGTGGCATATTTCTGCCAGCCACTTATCCACTTAGCTATGTCGAAACTTTTCTGAAAAAAAAAAATGTCATATAGTCAGTTAGTATCTGGCAAGTAGAAAACTTTCGTGTTATCCTCTTAGGTATCTTAACAGAACAAAACTGCCTCTTAGTGCCCACTACTGCCAGCCATATATTCACTTAAGATAACTGGTTATCTCGCCTTTTTTCAAGTTAGTCGTTAAATTATGTGGATAACAAGCATTTTTTCACATAATTATCTGGAAAAAGGCATGATATCCAGTGAAAATAAGTGAATATGTGATTGGCAGTAGTTGGCACTAACAGACAGTTTAGTCCTGTTAAGATACCTAAGTAGATAACTTGAAAATTTGCTACTTGCCAGATACTAACTGAATATGTGACATTTTTTCAGAAAAGTTTCAACATAGCTAAGTGGATAAGTGGCTGGCAGAAATATGCCACCATATCATTCATTTACTGTAAAGTATGGTTTGATTTATAGTAAGAGAATACTGTTTAAAACAACCAGTGACCAATCAGTAGAACTGTTCAGTGTATACACATCAGTTGTCGATACGACCAGTCCCTGTATATATCGTTCAGGCAACAACCCTCTTAGCGGGAGGTTGGGGTTCAATCCCAGAGAGTGACATACTGTAAAAATGATACTGGTAACTTCCTGCTTAGCGCCAAGCATACACAATAGATCAGTTGCAGAGATGTGTTCGAAAAACACCCAATGGGATATAATGACAAATAATTGATGTCAATTAATGGAGAAAACATGTCAAATATCAAGGCAAGTCTATATCCCATATAGTAAATGAGTAATGCTCTTGACTGAAACACACACACACACACACGTACAATTAAAAAAGGGCTGATAATTAAAAATGTAACCAGGTAGATCATAGTTCTTGATCACCGTACTTTTCTACTCGTTATCTTCTTGTATAGTTTACGAGTAATATTCAAGACAAACAAATAAAAAGAGACGTTTAAAAAAATTGTCCAGATAAAGTTATGGTTGGCCTTTCCTTTACCGTATATTTTAAAGTAATTATATTAATTTGACAAAAAAAATGTAAAAGGAGATAAATCAGATAGAATTGTGGTTCTTGTTTAACTGCACTTTTCCTAGTCATTATCTATGTATATATTAAGTTTAAAGTCAATGCCTTGTATTTCTTGAAGTTATGGCCAAAGTTAAAGTTGTCCACAGACAGACAAACTGGTAGGACAAAAACTATTATTACCCCGGTGTATCGATTCGGGTGCAGAATTTTATAAATTTGGTGATAAAATCAGATTTCTAACATTGTCTTAATTGAAAACTATTTCAAAATACATATTCATATACGAATTACCCGAAGATCGCACGAGGCGGTATTTGCCCCGAGGTTTCCCAAGGTTTATATTTTCGTTAAGTTTCACTTCATTATGAAGATTATTCATCAATATGTACCGGAACGATTGCATAACAAGTAATCTTTAAAAACACATCGATGCATGACAAGATGCATAAGCCACATTACATGCACAAAAACAGAGAATATAGACTTTGTCGGCAGTATTTTGTAATCATCAACATCCGATTTAATTTATATTTGCAGTTGAAATGAGAGACTTTTATATGATCTTTAAATACATCCTGTTACATGCAATGCGAGACCGATATTTTTTATGAAGTTTAAACTGTGTGGTTGTTTCATTCATTCTATCAAGTTTGAAGCACTTTTCAATTTCACACACACACACGCACAAGAGAGAGAGAGAGAGAAAGAGAGAGAGAGAGAGAGAGAGAGAGAGAGAGAAAAAAACTATAACCTGGAGCTTTCATCCATGTACTATGGACTTCTTCAGCAGACTGATCATCTCGTCTTACTGGGGATTAACACTAACACCTCTTTAGGAAGTAGAGAATTAAAATATAATGAAGAAATTGACTTCATATTGAGTAGACAACTATACCCAATCACGGAAACACCCCCCAAAATGTATGGGTAACCAAAAATACATAAACCAAATATGCCACTTCGCCCTATTGTCAGCTCAATTACATATGACAGTGCAAACTATCTAGCCAAAGTGCTGTCTCCTTTGGTTGGTAAAACTGAACATCATGTCAAAAACACAAAATATTTTTCCTCTCTAATAATGGATAAGACAGTAAGTAATTATGAAATACTAATATCATATGACGTAAGTGCATTATTCATCATTGAACCAGTGGACAAGGCACTGACAAACAATCGGGACAGACTCTCTAAAGATCCCTCTTGCTTTCTCTCTCTCTCTCTCTCTCTCTCTCTCAGACAGAACACCACTTTTGCCAGTATGTATTACAAGACTGTTGGAACTGCGTTTAAAATGCACATATTTTGTTTATGATTGGACTTACTACCTCCAAATCCATGGTGCTGCTATGGGTTCACCTGTTTCACCAATTGTGTGTAATCTGCACATGGAACATTTCGAATCAAAGGCTCAAGAAACAGGCCCACCAACCTGGTTTGTGGTTCCGGAATGTTTGTCGCAGTGTCATATTTACATATTATTTCCATCACATTTATGTCTCGTTTAGTCCTCTGTAGTACAGTAATTTGTATTGTTATTTATAGTTTTCTATCGTGTCTGTCCTGTCTACACACGATATAACCCCCTATATAAATTTCATTTGCTCTTCAGTCATTTATTCACTCATTATATGCTCATTATTCATTCTTATTTCATTCATTCATTCATTTGCTTTTCTGGTAATATGCTTACACTGGTTGGGCCTCGATCTTTTAAATAGTTCTTCAAATTAATTTCTTCACGCATGCGCACTTCGTTATGAGAGATTTGCATGGCGCAGCCTGAATTCTTCTCGCGATTAAATTTTTAGAACTGCGACTGTGTGTTTTGCAGATTTTAAACATCTTTTCCCCGAGTCTTAAAACCCCGAAGAGAACCTACATTCCTACATAGATTGGCTGCACATGTTGATGACACGCACACTGAAAGGGAGGGATATGTCAAGGGAGTTCACGGACCCTTAACAGCATCGACCCAAAGGTAAAGCTTACGCGAAAAGAAGGAAAATGGAAGTTTGGCCTTCTTTGACATGAACACCATCAGACAACCAATGGAACTCTCAAGACCACGGTTTACCGCAAGCCCCCACGAAATCAGTTTTTAAAATTTTTCACTCCTGAATCCTATTGACACAAGGTGGGTGTTGTAAGAACATAACCCCAAAAGGGGCCAAATTGTAACATTGACCAGAAAGACCAAAGGGTTTGGGAATTAAATCATGCCAGAGGCATATACAACAGAGAGCACAAACCAGCATTGAACAGGGAGGGGGGGGCCGGTTAAACCCTTCCCCATATCTTGGACAATACATTAAACATCTCTCACTCCCTCAAGAGGGGGTTATTGTTAATCCTAGTAAGACAAGGTCATCAGTCTGCTGAAGAAGCCCTGGATGAAAGCTCCAGGTTAAAGCTTTCTAATTTTTGTGTGTGAAATGGAATTGTGTTTCAACCTTGATAGAATGAACGAGACCGATATTATTTGAATAAACCCAAAATGAAACTGTAAAAAAAGTCGGATCGACAGTTGATAATATGCCTAAATTGAACACTCAGTACCCACAAAGATCGCAAGCGTACTATGTCGCTTCGTGCTGCTGGCGTTAGCCCTTTTAAGGTCATGGGCTTAAATTTTTGCTTTTAATAGGCTTTAAACAACAACAGACAGAGTTCTTGGACCGCCGTGTCGTGTTTGAAAGGGATTATGGTGGTTCTAATAAATATTTAAACTTACGACTTGATGTTTTTTATATAATATGGTTAAAAAAATGGAAGGGCCGGCGTTGAAAACTCGAATGGGGAAAACCCGGGAAAGTAGAAACTTTGATAAACTTTACTAGAATTATTTTAACGAAAACATTAAAATTACACATAATAAGCAATTTGTTACATTAGCTACTAGTGCAACATCTTTTATGACATTCCTTCCCTTTCCATACCGATTAGAACTCAAATTCCGCATTAAATGTCACGATGGTTAAAAAAGGGGATTACAATATAAAGGGAAAAATAATTTTTATGATCTGGGATAATTTTTACGGTCTTTGTCAAAACCTTTTCTTAAATATTCCGAATTCAGCTCAAATGATGCAGTTTAGCCTGAGATCAGCCTTGGCGAGCATTTAAATTTTTTCAGAAAAAAAACACAATACACTTATTCGATGATAGGTTTAAACTGTTCCACAATTTTCAAGAATATTTTTATATGCCGATTAAAGGATTAATACGTAATTCCCAAAGATAGCGTGTTTTTTTTTAATCATTTTTTTTTTTTTACAAGCATGTATAAATATAAATTGGGATCATTACACACTGTTCAATATTAATAAAACTTGCGGAATAATTAGGGAATCGATAAGGAATTATATTGCCCAGTAGGTCTGAAGTAATGACATTTGAAAAATTATAAAAAAACCATCTTATATTCGACTTTTTTTCACCCTAATTTCCGTATCTTTAAAGAAATTCTAATCAAAATTACGGATCGAGCGTTTTTTGCGCCATAGGGTTTGTTACAATAGAGGGTAACATCTAGTTTGTTTCGCATATATCTAATTTCAGTTATTTATATTGAAAACCCTGGCTGCCTTATATGTAGATTTGTATTGTATTGATTCATAAACCATAATTTTATTGATGATAAAAATGCTTATAAAGTGTCGTTGAGATTTCATATTGGGCATTTGTATTGGTCACTTTAATTTTTATGGGTGAAAAAAAAAAACCAGTGGACCCAATATTTCAACCAAAAAGATTCAGTTTGTACTTGTAATGGCTCTACATAAGGTAAGTAAACCCAATATATTGTCAAACAATAAACATGTATACTCTATATAACGTCTCTAATAAACTATTTGTCATTCAATATATTGTGTTTATGAATCTACAAATATACACTATCCCGCATATTAAGACAGGGTGTCTTTTTATATATTTGCGCCGTGAAAATCGCGAAAACACAAACATTTTACTTTTCCCCAAAGATTTTACTGGCCAATTTAGTAACAGCAACAACGTTTTTTAAAACATACACTAAACTTTCTTTACATAAATACTATTTAAAAAATATTTTATCACTATTTATTTTCTTCGATTTACAGGTCATACATACCTTGGGTAGTAAATAAATATTTATTTTATAAATATGTTTATGTCTTTCGAAGAAAAATATCATTTGGGTTAAGTTATGATGGGCACAAATGTGTATAATCAATTTAAAAAATAGCAAAAAAAAATGGGATACTGAAAATGAAAAGTTGCTGACTAATTTTCATCGGGCATTTTGTCTTTAAAAAGTTTAGAGGTTCTGGCTAAAAGATTGACTTTCCAAAATGAAAAATAACGGATGTGGTATGCCGTTAGTTTATTTCATTTACAAGGCGATGTTGCTTTATAAATTTTTTGTTTCCCAAAAAGCAATTTACATGTATTGATAAACTGCGCAATTCAATAAGCATGTACGAGTATGGGCATAAAAAGTTATACTGGACAAGTAAAACGTTTTCATTGTGAATCGTTAGCTTTTACCCAGCTATTAAATTTTTTTCAAACCTTAACAAAGTATGTTTTAACCCTTTTGGGATTTTTTTTTCACTTTTTTCCACTATCCTGTTGATCTGAAGTTTTTTGATCGTAATCTTCCTTGAGGTAACAGTTATACATTTAAATTTCACCAGAGTATATTTCATCAAACGCTCTAGTAAACGTGTATCGCAGATGACTTTTTTAAATTTTTAAACCCCAAATTTTTACCTTTGAATGGTTTTAAATTTGTGCTCATATTTATAATTTGGGGGGGGGGGTTAAAAAAATGGTAAAATGTCTCCTGGTTATCTATGTTCACTACGTCTCCGGGACATATAGTCGTTCGATGAATGGGTGAAAAAACAACAGCTATCTCTGTAGCAATGAAGACCTTCTGAGTAAAGGAAATTTGTTTTTTTCTGTTTGATGATCAAGATGGCACGCTTCGATGTGGGGAAGCCTCTGTTTTGTTCATGTTCCTTTATTTGAGGCAATTTTTTTTTTTTTGTGCCATATATTAGGCATAGTCTTACACCAATTCTCTACATATTTTTACGTTTTATACCAAAAGAATCTTTGTCTGACTTTATCCTTGGTTTTCTTGATACGTACATTTTTCCCCACATACCCACATATAACTGTTTCCAAAACAGTCTGTCTTAAACAACTAAGTAGTAATAGCCTGTAAAATTGCAATGTTGCGTCAAGCAGTTTCCAATTTCTTATACAGAATTCCATCATTCAAACCAAATGATTTATATCTGTACTAACCCAATAGTATTTAACTTCTTTACCATATTTAGCTACTTAAAAACTTTGTGAAGACAAAAACCCGCTGACAAAAATATTCATAATGGGTCATCATCTATCTGCAATTCCTTAAAATTGCTAAAAATCTTTGGCTCTTTAGTAGACCATCTTGATCCGTGTGACACTGTCCTACTCTTAGTTTTTCTTTGGGTTTTCTCTGACCTCCATTGAACCTTTAAAACAAGAAATACATTGACCTAGATTTTTCCCTTGAATTTGTCGGTTTGGTTTTCTCATTTTTTTAACCTTTTTTTTTTTTTACCCAAGGTTCACATCAAAAGATAATACTCCTGATTTCGGGTGAGTTCCGAACTCAGTGTTTTCCTTTCACTTTTTTGGAATTCTGTTAAATTTGTATCTCAATTTTTTCTTGTTCTCAGTCTTGTAACTGGTAACTTAGTTTAATTATGACTTAAGTCACCTGTTTATTACTTGTTCATCCCTTGTCAGTTCTACTAGAAATTTGCTAGAAATGTTATTTCCAAAAACTTATTTGAATATATCAGATTTGTACTGAAGTACAGTGGTTAAAGTACAGAATGAAAATCAAGCCTTTCACAGGGCAAAACCAAAAAAATCAGTTTTCACCTGGACGTTTGCCAGTTTTATCAGTCATTGTATGATTTGCCCCGTCATATTCTCTTTACACTAACAGTTCAGTTTGTTTTTTGGTGCAAAGTAATGCCGATGGTTTTTGCAGTGGGTACAATGTCCCCTTTTTATCATTTACTTGTTGTTTCCTGTTGTTTCCATATTCTCAAATTTTGAATAAACCCTA
Source organism: Solen grandis (assembly GCA_021229015.1). Lineage (NCBI taxonomy): Eukaryota > Metazoa > Mollusca > Bivalvia > Adapedonta > Solenidae > Solen > Solen grandis. The sequence goes on from CM037785.1 coordinate 43,466,859, forward strand.
TCACAATGTAAACAGCTTTATTTAAAACAAGGGCTTTCTGCCCAAAATGGCACAACAGATTGTAAACTTTGTTTAATTTTCATAGTCAATATTCACCCCTGTACCAAAATGCCCTTCTCCATTTAAAAAATTTTTTGGATCATTCTCAGACTAGCACGATCTGTTCTTTACGGTGTATTTCATATCATAGAGATAATAGTTTAAAATGTTTAATAAACTGCAAAAATACCTTTTCCCTGTCCAAAAAATGATTTTCAGCTTTAGAAAAAAAAAACATTTTTGCGTAATAAGTAATTACCCTTTCCTTCAACCTGTTTGGACTTGTGATAGCCCAAATCTCATTTCAAATTATAGCATTAGGGAAGCTAATTTTGGGGTTTTTCTTACTAAAGAAGTTACTTTCAGAGTTTTAAAGGCGATAACGCAACCAGCAGTCCAACAACTCTTTTTCTTATAGTCGTGCAATTGGTTTAGCAATAGTTAAAATGTCCCTAATTTTTATTTTCTATGGAAGAATGCTTAATATATAAATTTTTTATACTGTTTTGCTATTTTTAGGAATTGGCCATTTCTTGTACATATGTCACTTCACGGGACATGTTAAGTGCCCCTTTTTCTGAATATGACATGACCAAGAAAGGATTCTTGTTTTTGAAGAATTTGTTTTTCTTTGGATGAAGTCTTAAGTTTGCATTCCTAACTTTAACAAATGTTTCTTACAAATTTCAAGAGCCTTGTCAAATGTTTGGCAAATAAAATTATTTCATCTTAATATAACGAACCAATGTTGGTTTTGGTTCTACCTAAATCATCTATTACAGTTTGCCAGGATCTTCACTTCAAACACGGAAAAACCAATTAGATCTCGAAAATGCTTTTTAAATTGTCCACAATATTACGTAGAGGTTGATATTCTTTGACAGTTCTGTCATTCTGTTTCTTAAAATCACGCTGACTCTAAAACTTTTGTCAACTTTGGTAACCATTAAATAAAGACAGCCTTTGTGTATTTTTCCCGTTTTATTATTCCATTTGCAGCCACTGTTTGATTTCTTCTTAAAACGTCTTTTAACAAAAATGCATTTATGTAGGGTATTTTTTTAATTGGTTTGTGATCACCAGTATATATGCTATGTTTCACCAGTCTGTTGTTCTTTTGCAATAAAAGTATAATATAATATCTCTTCATTTCTTGAAAAACATCAAATGTATCTAATTAAGAAACTGTTTTAACTTTTTCTTTTGCCAATATAAGGTGTTTAAGGGTTTTTCAAACATCAGTATTTTGTAGTCAGTAGTAGGTTTGTATACTGTGAAAATTTTAGGCATACTTTCAGACAGATTCTCATAGTTTAAATTACTGTTTCAGCATACATGACTGGAGATCATTAAAACTGGATAGTCTAAAAGGAATTCAATTGGTAAATTGTGCCTTTTCCTACCAAAACAACCGTTTTCTTATATACATGTATTTTAATGATGACCTTATCAATCCAACTTGCCCTTTATCCACTTTATATAATGGTTTGCCGAAACAATCGCTGTAGCCATAGGTGTTTAAATTGTCTATCTGCTATCCTTCGCAAAATTTCAGCATAATTTACTTTTTAAAACGTATCCTTTACGTATGGTCGTACTGAAGGTAAATATCACATTTATGTTAATCAAAGAATCTAAACCAAGGATTCCCTAAGTTTTATATCAGCTAACAGAAATTTGTGTTTTTACTTTATATTTTTTACATATTTCATTTTCATTTTCCCATGCTTTTAATATGACTGCGAACTTCTCTGCGCCCATATCTTATGTTCAACCTCTCTGAGCCTCAATCGGATATCAGATTCAGTCAATGTTTCAATAAAACTGTCCAGCAGGGCCTCAGAGGTTTTCTTGACTTGCTGTAGAGTAAGCTTGTCTTGTCAATTTTTGATAGATTGTGCCAATTTCACTTAACAATTAACTGGCTTTTCTATCGGGAGAATTTGCTAATTACAAGATTTCTGGAGTAGTTCCACCCATTATAGTATTTTCTGCAGTAATATAAGAAAATCTGTTAAATTAGCATTTCCGTCAATGTTTAGGGTCTTATTTAAATATTTTTTTTTCAGTCTAAGTTCCGGTACAGATGAGGTGTATGTGTTTTCATATTCCTTTTTCTGGCAGTCAGAAGTCTTTTTGTCCCCTATACTGTATTATGACCATGGTAAGGAACGAAATCTGACATCACTTGATTTCGGAGGTCTATTTTATATATTTATGTTTTAATATATCATATGACGGTTTCAATCAGTCTGGCATTTATTTAACATTGGTAATAGGAATCATTTGCAAAAGGCAACCCTAACGAAAATAATAACGGAAATGTTACATATGTTCATACATATATTAAATCTGCTCCACTCTAACTTACGTTGTTTTTTTTTTGGTTTTTTTTTTTTGGCATTTCCACTGGATGACATATACGAAGGGAATATCCCCAATCTGACGATGTCAATTTTTACATCGTCCAAACATATCGCTTTTGATGCAAAATTTGACCGAACATAAACGGAAGTTGATAGTGGAGCAGCTTATAAAGTTTAACAAACTGTTGACATTTTGCGTTTTTTTATTTCGTTTTTGTTGCCATTTGGACAATGATTCGTTATTTCATTTTTAATTAAATACCCGACTGTCGAACCGTGCATGGGAAAATGATACTAGCATACCCTTTATACAAAGTTTTCGACCTTCGTTATTTCCGTTCCTTCCATGTTTCAATATTTCGTGAAAGAGAACGATTTTTTTTTCAATCAAATTCCAATGCGTGGTTTAATTTTCGGTTTGGCGCGTGGGTAGGGCGCTATAAGGTTGACCATTTGTACGAAATGTTATAAGATTGACCATTAGTTTCATAGAAGAAAATGGTTTTTTTTTTTTATTTATTTATGTCTTTTTTATTTATTTTGCGTATATTAGGAAAATTAGTGGCCCTAATGGGTTCTTTTTTCTTAAAGAATAATCTTTTTTCAAAAAAGGGCCATGAGTGGCCATTTGTGCCAAATAGATTTGAATCTAACCAAAGGTTCAGAGTAGATTTTTTTATCTTTCTATTTGTTCCAAGTAACCCGGGGTTTTCAGAATTAAGTTTATGTTTTCAACCTTTTTTGGAGAGCCAGCAAGGCTTATTATGCCAAGTTTAAAAAAAATTTTTTTTCCCCCGGGGTTTTTCCCCAGGGCCAAAAAATTTTAAAACCGCTGTCCAAAGTTTTTTTCTTTTTAAAACAAAATCAAAAGAAATCAAGAGGGTTTCCCCGGAAAAACCCCAAAAATTTTTCTGAAGAAAACAAGCCCCTCCTTCGTGTAAAACGGGGCCCTTTTTAACCCCCCCAAACATCGGACAGTCTGGTTAAAAAAAATCAGGTTGGGGGTTAAAAGACTCACAGGGGTACACGCAGCTACATTTATTAAATTCCCAAAAAGTCTTTTTAGAAATTTTAATGGGGAACAAAATTTTAGGGTAGGAAAAAAATAAAATTGCTTTAGTAAACGTGTTACGAATTTAACCCAAAAATTTATTAAAACAGACCTAATTTTCCCTTGAACCCCGGGAAGCTTTTAAAAATTTTGTTTTTGATATTTTATTTTGCAATTCTTACAAAAAACAGTTTTTATACAACACGTTCCTTCAATACGACACTAGCCCAAAAAATACCCTATGCATCGATATGGGATGCCAAATTTTTATATATTTTGCGTGTTTTTTTGGGTTTACCGAAGGAATTACAGTAACGATGTGAAAGGATGTTTTTGGGGTTTACTTTCGATAATGTGCAATTCATATCAAAGAAGGCCCAAAAATCTTAATAACAAAAAAGAACAAAAAACCGGGCCCCCCTTAACAGTTTTTTTCATCAAAAAAATTTTCCAAAAAACAAAAACTCACATTGTTTAGCCATTCTTGTCCTACGAGAAAAAATTAAAATTTTAGCTTTCCCGTAGTATTTTGTTAAAAAAAATTTCCCCCTTATAAAATCTCAACACCTAAATTTAGCTTTTTCTACTGAGTTATTAGCTTCAATATCAGGGTTGATACTGTGTAAATACAAAAATTTAAAAAAATTAAAATTTAAACTTTATTTGTTATACTGCCTTCAAAAAGGGTTTTCCCAACAATTAAATACTTTCGATGATTTACTGGGGGCATATTTGGCTTATTGTGCCAAAAGGGACCCCCGAATTGGGGATTACCTCCTACCTGCGGTATCGAACCGGGGGGCCATGTTGGAATGAAGTACTTTCCCATTCCTATCCACACAAAATTTAAAATTTTGGAAAAAAATTTAAAAAATTCAGTTATTTTTTCATTTTTTTCTCTGTTTTTTTCGAACCCTTTTTAGTTCAGAGAAAAATATAATGCCTTTTTTCATGCTTTTTCTTTTTGTTTGCATTACCTTTTGAATTTTGTTTAAATAAAATGTTTTGTACTTTAAAAAAAGCACTGCAAGCCATTTCAAAAAAAAACATTGTATTTTCCCCTTGGGTTTATAGCCTTTTGGTTATAAATAAGTTTGTACTACCTCAGAAAAGGCTATTTTTATATTTTTTTTTCTTACAATGGGGGGTTTTTTAAAAAAAAAGTTTTTTTGTAAGGCCCCAACAGAAGCACATTTTTAAAAAAACCAAAGTTCCCAATATCGTTTTTCACCAAAGATAACGCGATGCTCCCCTGGGATTGTATGTGTTAAGTGGCTTCCAAAGATATTTTCGACAGTACGTTTTTCACTTTCCCCGCAGTTTTTTTGACAAAATTACATGCGTTACTGGTAAACAAACCCCCTTTTCGTCAAAACAATTTTTAATTTTAAATTACGCTCCCGTTCCCCCTTAAATCTTTTTTCTTCAAATATGGGGAAAAAAAAGAAAAAAATCCACCTACTTACCCCCCTGAAGGAAAAAAAGGGAAGGGGTGACGCAAACAAAAACTTTTAAAATGAAGGCCTAGGGGTTTTAAAAAAAACTTTTAACAAGAACCCGGTTTTAGTCGCGGGTTACATTTTTGGCCCCGAACATCAAAAAGGGGGGGTTTATGGGGGAAAGCTTTATTACATGGATGAAAATGGGGATATTCAGGTTATAAAAGGGGGATTGTGGGACCTCATTAGTTTACGGCTCAATACTGCGGGCAGCCCTATTCCTTCCTTAAATTGACCTAGTCCTAAATGACCCCAAATTATGCTGTAAAAATGGAAACCAAACCAAATTGATTACTCGGTTTAAAAAAAGTACAATTTTGATTTTTTTAATTAAATTTTCTTTTTTTAAAAAATTTCATGTCGGGTTTTAAAAGTCCCATAAAAAAAAAAACAAAAAAATTCCCTTTTTGGGCTACAATTTTTTTTATACCCCCATTTTTAATAACGTTAAAATTTAAAAAAAAAAATTCGAGGGGGAGACTTCCTTTTAAAATGGGAAAGATACAAATTGAAGTTGGGGTGTCCTTTTTAAACATGTTTAGGGTCCGCAGGAATTTTTCCCTTAAAGCATGGGTATTTTGCTTTTTTCTACCGGGTATTGAAGTATAAAACCCCCCCATTTAAGCGTAAATTGTGCAGATACTTTTGGGGGGGGGCGTTAACAAATGACTTTTTTTTCTCCATGTCCCCGCAACAAAAACAAAATAAAAATTTGTTTAGATTCTTTTAAAATTATTTACAATTTTTTGTTTTTTTTTTTTGGGGATTGATAACACAATTCTTCCCCCCCCCTATCTATTTTTTAGTTTAAATTTTTTTTTTTTTAAAATGGGGGGCTTATATAAAAGGTTTTCCCCTGCAAAATTCTTCGTTAAAAGGGCGCCCTCCCTAAAAAGGGGGTCGTGGGTTTTGTCCCAACGCATATTAATGTCTAAAAAGGGGACCCCATTTTCTCCAGAGTTTGGGCTAAGTAAAAAATTGGATCGTTTTATTAAAGGACTGTATAAGGATGTAAAAGGGTGGTTATTTTTGATTATGGTATGAAGCAAAGTTAGGCAAGACTATATTTATTTCTTGAAGACGAAACCCCAAAATGACTAAAAATTCTGACAGTGGTTCATTATTAAATACCTAAAAATACTTAAGTTTTATTCAATTTAAAATTTTCTTTTGTTTATTATTCCTCGATAGAAAAATAACATGTGTTTATTTCAACAACGAAAAAACTTCATTTTTATTACAAATAATTATTTTTATCTTTATTTTTAATATAATGTTTAGAGAAAAATTTTAAATTTCCTAAACATTATTTTTAATTGAATATATTTTATTGAACGTTGTTTTAGTAAAAAATATAAAACTAACATGTTCATTTCAAAAAAAATTCCCGTATAAAAGTTTTTTACAATGAGGGTGTAAATTAGTTAAATCAAAATTTATTTATAAGTTTTGTAGATTAATTTTTTAAGTACGTTTTCATAATTGCTTACTAAAGTTCACTCCTTAACCCTTTCCCCCCATAGAGGACACCTGAAAAGACCTTGCGAACAGCATAAAACCAATCAGCCTGCGAGTTACTCGCAGGCTGATCAGTTTTATTCTGTTCGCTGCTCCCATGGTCTGGAAAGAAAAATTTTGTAATTGAATTTGTAAGGTTTAACTGTGGTTTTCTGCAGATCAGGCTTTATGGGGTACCTACTGAGTGCGTCAAAATGATCATTTGAGGAAAAGGGGTTTTTAACTAAAATAATTATGCAAATACATTATTCGATTATTTAATGAAACATTAGCCCAATTAAACTTGGCTCATACAACGGTCCACAACAAATAATCCTAAACTTTGTTAGGTCCTCACCCTGCCACGCCCGTGCACACAAAACTACAAATAACACCCAAATAATACACAGTCGTTTTTTTCTAGCCTGTTTCACTTTTGCTCTTTCTGCATTTCAACGTGCATTGGTGAGCTCGAGTTTCTCGTTACTAGACGAATTTCAGTCAACTAATTAGAAAAACTCGAGCGCTTAGAGCACCTATAACAACAATTATAATTGTTTTTTTTTACACCAGTCCTATAATCATCATCATCATCACAAAGCGTGAAAGACTGAAAGCGATCAGAAAAAGGAGAAATTTGAAGTTAACACTCTCCCCGGGGTTTTTCCATTACGAACAACTATTTTATCTCCCCAACAGGCCTAATTTTGGTAGAAATACATCAATATAAAAATAAACCCCAAAACTTCAGTAACTAATTCAGTTCTGATTCTTAAAGCCTACTCCCCACATGAGTATCGAAGTCTAAAAATTATATTGAGACCACCGTTAAAAAAATTTTTTTTTTCCCCTCCCCCGACCGACCCCAAAAATCCAGTCCGACCAAATTTTTTTATTGGGTTTAAATCTGCTATTCTTTTTTTATCTGGTACAAAATTGTCCTGTACGAAATCGGTGCCACTCTAAAGCTTGCACTAAGAAAGTCGGAACTTCATGGACGCCTGTTTTTCTTTTTTTACCCCCATTGTGTACATCGTCTAGGTTCACGATTGATGCATGTCACGTGCATCAAAGTTCCGCTTTCACCAAAACAGAAATACAGAAAAAGAACATACTAGTACTTTATTATGGACTTGAGCTTTAAAAATCATCATCATAATTCAATGATTACAATAATAACATGTGACACATGCAGCAACAATAATAAAACAAAACAGTAGAATGTAAAGTGTTTTAATGTTGAATGAACTTACTTAAATTTTAAGGTAGTAATATTAACACAAAAAATCTCTTAATTTAAAGGTTTTAACAAAACAAAAATATTTTTTCCCAATATAACGGTGTTTTCTTTTGCATTAAGTTAATATATTTTCCATACTTGTATACGTATATTATATTTGGTATATTTTTCGTTTTAAGTTCAGAATATACTTGCATTTTAAAACAACTGGTATTCATCTTCGATATCGTTAAGATTAAAAGAATGTACAATTTCTTTCAATTTTTATTTATGTTATTATTCTACCCCTTCAGTTTTTCAATCTATGTGAAAGACAAAAGTAAATTTAGCTAATGAATTCCTATATTTTTTAATTTCCAATGACGCTTATAACGAGGGCTGCTTTAAACCCTTTAAAATTTTCTTTTAAATATCTAATGCAGATGAAAATCAATATTAGCTTTCCCAGGTTACTTATATAAATATCCCCGTAATCACTTCGTAGGGCAGGTATAAAAAATATTAATATTACAGATTCAGGGAAAAGCCAAACATCGTTGAATCCAGCCGATTGGATAATATCATTACTTTGACACCCATATGATAGAATTATTTTTTCTATTTAAAGTAACAATTTGATCCCCAACACAGATATTAAAATGCAATTCTTTTTTAAACAGTGTTTAAAATTTTAAAAAGTATTTAATCATCCGTATATGCCCTCAATATACAGAGGGAAATTTCCCAATTCAGCAAAGAATGCTAACGTATTTGTTTGACTGTTTAACATTTTAAAAAAACTTTCAAAATTTTTTTATGAAACCCTTTCAAGAACATCAGAGTTTATATAGCCCCCGATATCACATCCAAAGTTGAGAACCGATAATACAAAGAGGCAAATAAATTGAACATAATATTAACAGGGGCATTTGATATCTCTAATTAATCCCATTAAGGAATGCAAAGATTTCAATCCTTTACCAGCAAGGGTCGAACAGCTTGTATGAAGGATCCACTACTGGTAAATACCACCCCTAAATAATGAAAGGAGTTGACAATCTCTACTTCTTGGTCATTATATAACCACTTATCCTCCCTGCTTAACTTCCGCCTTTTCTGAACACCACGATTTTAGTTTTGTCAACATTTACAGTTAATTTCCATTACAGCAATACACGTAGAGGCTATCTAAAGACGCCTGGAGTCCGGTTTTGACTCTGAAACTATAACAATATCATCTGCAAACAACAGTAAAAATATTAGAAATCTGATCAATATTCAATCCGGTGTTAAGATTTTCTTGTAAATGCATCTCTATACATTTAGAAAAAGAGAAAATAACATGGGAGAAGTTATCTCCCCCCTGAAAAATCCGAGATTAATCTGAAAAAAAAGCTGACAATGCCCCAGGTGCTTAAACAAAAGTTTAACTTCAGTATTACATAGACCTTATAACTGCCAAGAGATCCCCATCAATGCCTGATTTTTAATCAGTATATCCACAGTCTTGTTCTATCTTTTTTAACAGTGTATAATTTCAAAAAGTATTTAATCTCCGTATATGCCTCTAAATATACAGAGAAATCATACGCCTTTCTATAGTCAATAAAACAACAATTGAGTTTTGCCTTATTAGGACTTTCCTGCCCTTTCGGCAGAAAGTCCTATTGGGTTTGTACTGATTTTTTTATTATTAGGACTTTCTGCCTACAGCAGAAAGTCATATTGGGTTTGTACTTGTTATGTTTTTTATTATAGACTTCTGCCCTTTCGGCAGAAAGTCCTATTGGTTTGTACTGTCTTTATTAGGACCTTTCTGCCTACTGGCAGAAAGTCATATTGGGTTTGTACTGTTTATTTCTTCTTCTTCTTCTTCTTATTATTCTTTTTTTCTTCCTCTTATATTTGTGTTAATTTCGATGTGTTGCCATTGGCCCTGACAATCAGAATTTTATGCATGTATTTCAAACCATGAGCTTTCGGATGCATTGAATTTCATATCATATGACGTCATATAACGTCAGACTTGACGTCCACCTGAAAAAGTTTGTACGCGGTCTACATCCATTATTGTCTGGACCGACTTCATCAAATTTCACAGAATGTGTATGTTAGGCTGTATTGTGCATCCAGGTGTCCGTTTTTTCAAAATTCGAAAAGTCCATGGTTCTATAGTCGAATCCAAGATTCTATGATTTTCATAGCCTACAGGCAGAAAGTCATATTGGGGTTTGTACTGTTTTTTTTATATTCTTCTGCTTCTTCTTCTTCTCCTCTTCTATTCTTTTTTCTTCCTCTTATATTTTGTGTTAATTTCGAGGTGTTGCCATTGACTCAGACAAGAAAATTTTATGCATAAATTTCAAACCATGAGCTTTCGGATGCAATGAATTGTATATCATATGACGTCATATAACGTCAGATTGACGTCAGGTGAAAAAGTTTGTACGCGGTCTACAGCCATTATTTCTGGATCGATTTTCATCAAAATTTCACAGAATGTGTAGTTAGGCTCTAGTTGTGCATACCCGTGTCCGTTTTTCCAAATTCGACAAGGCAAAGGTTTATGGCGAATCTAAGATTCGAACTAATGACGTCAAATTTCAAATGCGTATAAAATCGCTTCCAGAAAAGCTAGAAAGCTGAGATATGGGCGAATATTAGTTCCAGATCTTCTATACATTCTAAAAAAATGAACGCCATATGACGTCACATGACGTCATAATGCTCTAAAACTTTCGTTTTAAAACTTAACGGTTTTTAAGCCCTGTAGGCTTTATTTTTTGTATGATTTACTTGAAAATTTGTCTGAAGATGCAGTATGAGAATCTATAGAGCCTGTCACTTCCGTTTCCGGAAAATCCCAAATGTCAAGGTCATATATCAATTATACAGGGTTTTTCTTCGGCCTTAAATATCTCAAAAACGGTAAATATTCTATCGAGACACTATGCGTATAATTTGTAGTGCTTAGAAAGACCTTTCAGATGATATTTAGTTTTTGATGATCGGGGGTTGAATCGGTGAGTTATGGCGGAAAAAACAAAATTCGGTAACCCTCAGTGTGTTTAACAGTTTATTATCTCGAAATCCTTTGATTTTTGAAATATGATGATGAATATTATTGTAGAGCAATGGTTTGGCCGTTCTTTTGATGCTTTAAAGTTTAATGATTGACCTAAGAATCATGGAGTAATGGGGGAAAAACGAAATTCGTGCATATAGCTGTTGGTGATTTTTTCATTTTTCAAGAGTTTAAGAGCTTGTATATCAAAAAGTAATTAAAATATTCCTATAGATAAAAACGTGTGAAATGTAGAAGAATTTTAAGACGATTATTTTGGTACCTAAAGTTTTGAAATTGATCCAAGTATAAGGAAGTTACATCAAAATAAGAATTTAAACATGTAGAATTTCAGCGATTTTTGTCGTTATGTTAAGAGTTTCAGCTTATATCTTAAGAATCATTAGAAATAATTTTACATTAAGCAAGTGAGATGTAAGAATTTAAGACGATTATTTTGGGCACCTAGAGTTTTGAAATTGATCAAGAAATAAGGAATTACATAAAAAATACGAATAAAAGCCATTTGTAAGAATTTTCATAAAATATCCTACTTTCGCTTTCACCTTAATTGAAGCATTTTCGGAAAATGTAGTTTACAGATATGTATTAGTCATATAAATTGAAAAAAAAAAAACTTTTTACTTATATCATACTGATATTACTAAGCTAAACAGGTGTACCGTCTCCCGGTGCCGAGTGTTTAGAGCGTCCAGCCTCGGGAGCGGGAGGTCGTGGTTCGATACCAAAGTCGTAAAAAATGTACTGTTATAGCTCCCTTGCTTGACACTTAGCATATAAGGGTAGTTGCAGGACTGGTTGGCCGGTATCAGGATAATGTGACTGGGTGTGGTATCATGCCAACATGTCTACGACTGATACTGCAGTGTGGCAGCACTATAACTGCATTAAGTAGACATCGTCTCCAAATGACTGAAATACTGTCGGTGGGACGTTAAACCGAACAAACAACAAACAAATTAAACAGTGTTATGACAATGATTTAATGTTTTGTCAAATCATTTTATTTACGTTACTAATGAAATATCAGTTGCAGCATTGTTTACCCATATCCTTTGAGCGTTTTGACACATGTCCATTTAGACCGTTGTTGAAACATTGCAATTTCCCGACTTTATTGTTGCATCAATCGATAAATGTTGTACAAGCTATATTCCAAATTTATGATAAATGATAACCTATGTGAAAATATATGTTATAGTACAATGTAATTTTTAATTGCCAGCTTGAGATACCATGAGCGTGTATAAGTGTAGACGTTTTAAACAAAATGATCACACATGTCATCCGTTCAAGACGCTGCAAGCTAATTTGTCTGTAATGCGGCGTTCACACAGTCCCGATTATGGCTCCGTTTGAGATCAACAGCGCTACGACACGAAAACGAAAAAGTCGGATTATTATCCCTCAATGTCCTATTATTGTCTAAACGCAGTCGTAAAAGTTCGTAAATTGTGGTTGCTATGGTAACGGAAATAGTGAAAATATGGCAAAATGGGATCCCGCGATAACTTATAATCAAGCAAGCTTACTTGATGAAACTTGGTAATATGACTAGATGGCAATGTGTAGATTATGCACATTGTTTTATTTTTTTTATTCGACTAAAGTTGTGGTTGCTATGGTAACGGAAATATGAAAATATGGCAAATAAAAAAGGGATCCCGCGATAACTTTATAACTAAGCAAGCTAACTTGATGAAACTTGGTATATGACTAGATGGCAATGTGTCGATTATGCACGTTGTTTTATTTTTGTTCTTCAACTAAAATTGTTGTTGATATGTTAATGGAAAAAGTGAAAATATGGCAAAAATGGATCCCATGATAACTTTATAACTAAGCATGCTAACTTGATGAAACTGGTACACTAGATGGCAATATGTAGATTATGCACATCATTTTATTTTTGTTCTTTGACTAAAATTGTGTGCTATGGTAACGGAAATAGTGAAAATATGGCAAAAATGGGATCCCGCGACCGCGATAACTTTATAATAAATTTTATAAGGCATGTATATAGTCAGGGTGGTGATGCAGAGTGAATAGTTCCATTTCTCATCAACAAGACTAAAGACTAAAGAAAAACATTTTGGATCAGCCAAGGTAACTATTATTAATTCTATTTCTTGCATCTGTCTTGCTTGCATGAATTGTATAGTGGGCACACCAGAGACAACAACTCTACATATAAGTCTTGCTTAAAATGGTCATAACTTAAATATTCCCTTACATTTACTTTAACCAAAGTCTTGTTTTTCTTGGACCAAAATTCTGGTTGCTGTGGTAATGAAAAATTATGCACCTCACCGGTAGGGGACTCATGGTTGCTTGCAACACCAGTTACTTGTTTATTTTTGGAATATGGCTTATTTCAAAAAGTTCATGCATGAAAGTCCATACGAAAAAAAAAGAAGAAAAGGTAGGGACTTTAATATATATCCTTTCTATCGGAATTAATCTTTATATTTTTCAAATGTTAGCAGAAAGTCCTATCATTCGTATCAACGAATGAAATCTAGTTTTCTTTTTTTCTTCCTCTTATATTTGTGTTAATTTTGAGGTGTTGCCATTGACTCAGAACAATGAAAATTTTTTGGCATTATATTTCAACCCATGAGCTTTCGGGTGCAATGAAAATTTAATATTCATATGACGTCATATAACGTCAGATTCGACGTCAAGTTAAAAAGTTTGTACGCGGTCTACAGCCATTATTTCTAGACCGATTTTCATCAAAATTTCACAGAATGTGTAAAGTTAGTCCCCTAGTTGTGCCTTTCGGTGTCCTTGTTTCCAATTTCGAAAAGGCAAAGGTTTTTATGGCGAATCCAAGATTCGAACTAATGACGTCAAAATTCAAATGCATATAAAAACGCTTCCAGAAAAGCTTGAAAGCTGATATTTGGGCTGAATATTTGTCTCTAGGTCTTCTTTATATTCTGAAAAGATGAACGCCATATGAAAGTCACATGACGTCATAATGCTATTAAAACTTTCGTATTAAAACTTAACGGTTTTTAATCCCTGTAGGCTTTATTTTTTGTATGATTTGCTTGAAATTTTTTCTGAGATGCGTATTAGATTCTATGGACCATGTCACTTCCGTTTTCGGAAAATCCTAAAGTCAAGGTCATATATCAATTATCGGGTTTTTTCTTCGAACTTAAATATCTCAAAAACGGTAAATTTCTATCGAGACACTAGCGTATAATTTGTAGTTGCTTAGAAAGACCTTTCAGATGATACTTAGTTTTTGATGATCGCGGATGAATTGGATGAGTTATGGCGGAAAAATGAAAATTTGGTAACCCCCAGTGTGTTTAACAGTTTATACCCCTAAAACCTTTGATTTTTTCAAAATAAAGATGATAATATTATTGTAGAGCAATGTTTTGGCCGTTCTTTTGATGCCTAAAGTTTAATGATTGGCCAAAGACTGATGGATAATGGGAAAAAAACGAAATTCGTGTATGTAGCTTTGGTGAATTTTTTTATTTTTTCAGGTGGTTTAAGAGCTTTATCTCAAAAAGTATTAGTAATATTCCTGTACATAAAGCGTGTGAAATGTAAGAATTTTCAGACGATTGTTTTGGTCCTTAAGTTTTGAATTGAACAAAGTATAAGGAAGTTACATCAAAAATAAGAATTTAAACATATAGAATTTCAGCGATTCTGCCGTGTTGTCAAATTTTCCCGGCTAATATCTCAAAGCTCATTAGAAATAAGTCCACACCTAAGCGAGTGAGATGTAGATACTTTTAAGGGACGATTAACTTTGGTACTTAGAGTTTTAAAATGATTAAAGTATAAGGAAGTTACATCAAAAATACGAATATAAACCCAAGTGTAAAAATTTTTCGAGAAATATCCTACTTTCGCTTTCACGTTAATTGAAGCTTTTTTCGGAAAATATGTAAGTTTACAGCTATGTATTAGTCATATAAATTGCAAAAAACCTTTACTTATATCCATATTGATATTACTAGCTAAACAAGCGTACCCTTTCCGGTGGCCGAGTGGTTAGAGCGTCCGCCTGGGGAGCGGAAGGTCGTGGGTTCGATCCCCGTCCCGACAACCAAAGTCGAAAAGATTGAACTGTTATAGCTCCCTTGCTTGGCGCTCAGCATATAAAGGTATTTGCAGGACTGGTTAGCGCGGTATCAGGATGATGTGACTGGGTGTGGTATCATGCCACATGTCTACGGCGTGATACTGCAGTGTGGTAGTCCTATACCCGCATGAAGTAGACATCGTGACTGGCTGAATTACTGTCGGTGGGACGTTAAAGCCAACAAACAAACTGATATCATACATGGCAGTGTTTACTACACCGATCCCTACACACGAGGTGTGCACACTGGCGCATGTTTGACGTATTTTGTAAACTTTTTATTAAAGTTGCTTAAATAATCATGTTTTATAGATAAACATTTACATAAGAATGAGGAGTTTCGGAAATATTTTTTGCAAAGGGACTCTAAGGAAAGAAAAAGATGCTAAATTAAATACTAAAATACAAGTATAGTTTATTAGGTTTAACGTCCCTCCGACAGTATTTAAGTCTTTTGGAGACAATGTTACTTGAGACAAATGTAGTGTTGTCACACTGCACAGTATCACGTCGTAGACAGTTGCATGATACCACACCCAGTCACATTATCCGGACACCGGCCATCAGTCCTGAACACCCTTATTAAGCTGAGCGCTAACCAAGGGAGCTATACCAGTACCTATGTTTACGAATTGGTAAATACAAGAATTGAAATAATTAATATAACGTTTTTTAAACAAATTACAGATCATGTGTTATCTCGTTTGATTTGGTTTTTCCGGGGTATTCCTAGCCTTGATATCTTCCGCTGACACCGACTTTTTTTAAACGATTATTTTTTACATATTTCGTTTCTTTCCTTAATGTCAATCAGTTGATATTTTCTGATTTCTCAACTAATTAAAACAAATAAATAAAATTTAAATAAAAACAGCCATCACATAAATTGATTGAAATCTGAAAAGAAATGAGCCGACGGTCAAAAAATGCGCGAAATTTTATGTGTTACATCCATATTTGGAAGCACGTGCACGTGTGTGAATACTTTAACAACACGCTGACGTAACACTTATATGGCGCCATCTTCTAAAAATAGCAGCATAACGAAGTAATAGGGCGGGG
The DNA here is from genome assembly GCA_021229015.1 of Solen grandis. Lineage (NCBI taxonomy): Eukaryota > Metazoa > Mollusca > Bivalvia > Adapedonta > Solenidae > Solen > Solen grandis. The sequence continues at coordinate 43,482,791 of CM037785.1, forward strand.
CAAACTCTAAGTTATCATGTTAATTAAGCTAAGCCGCGCGACCGATTTAATGCTTACTAAATAACACTAACCTACTTAGTGTTTGAAATTTTGTTTTGAAATTTAACGCAGTCGCACATTCCAAATATAGTATTGATTTTTTAGACTCCGCCCTATCAATCTGTTCCCGGCGTGAATTACATCACGTGAATGTAACATGTTATGTCAAAGGTCAATGCGTCGCTCTAGCTGTGTATATCTATGTAGATCACGCTCCAAATGAGCATGGAACCGGGAAACCGACTTTGATCTCTTCGGCAAAAGTGTTGATGGAAATTTGATAAAAGATACTGTTTAGAAAGGTTCATATATCTGCACCTATATATGTTGTGTTTTGGACATTATTTTTTTTATTATTATTTAATAACCTGTTTGTTAGTGTTTTTTTTCTTCTCTTCTAATTATTTAATACATTTTCAATTTGAATTTATTTAATCGGATATTTACTTAATCGCTTGTTTAGAAATTAGTTATATATTGCCCATTCTGTGTTAACATTGTGTAGACATTGAAATTACACAAGTGTCTTTAAAGCGATGACCGATACTAATGTTGTTAGAACTTGTGGTCAACCCTCTTACTTATTTTTTAAAAATCTTCAATGTTGTATCATCATTACTAGCAATAATACATGTTTAAACTAAACTAAGGGGAAGGGCAGAGTTCTTTTGTTATTTTGGATTAATCAGAATGCTGGTGAGTAAATGTTTGTTCTCTAGGGTTTTGCTGTGTATTATTTTTTGTCGATGTTCTTTGCGTTCACATCAAAACTCCCTGTAACACTTACACATGCGTGCTGAAAAGGGGACATTGGCATCCAAACTTACCCTCATTAGATAGATCTATTCAAGAGAAATAATTCTGTACATTTTAAACATGGAGTCACCCGACTACTTTTTGACCTATTTAAGGCCAAATAACATGCGTATGAATTAAGTGCCCGGTCGGCTTGAAGTTGGTTTTTAAAATTTATCAGTTGATTTAGCGGAATAGTGTTTTAGTGACAAGTTTGATGCCGATTAAATGAATTAAATGGAGACAAAATTTGAAAAAATGAAATGATTTCGTTGGACAAAATATAATTTCAAACACCAAGAGAAATTAAACAGTTAAGAAGCCGTCACTCGCTACGCTCATTCTGCTTCTAACTGTTAAATTCTCTCTAATAAACACTAACTATAACGTAATACAGTCGTCTCCATCGTATGTACAAGCATTATTGAAATTTAACTCACGAGGCTACACGCGTCGACGAATCTATTGCATGGTAGCATTTACGGTTTATTCCCGCGACTGTACACGAAATTAAAAAAAAAAGAATTTTGATATGCAGAATTAATAGGTTTAAGTTTAATTTCCTATATTTTGAAAACCTATAAAACTAGACCCAAATATGCTACAATTGAATTGTAGGGATTTTCAGGACATTTATTTTGGTACCTAGAATACTAAACTTGGAATCTCTCAGCCCTCACCGCTGTGGGTTCGAATTCCGGTAGGGACTTCGGATTTTTCATGTGAGGAAGCCTTCCAGCTGCTTGCGTAGGTCGGTGGTTATATCCGCGTATATCTGTGTACTCGGGGTCTTCCTCCACCTGTAATTAGCTGGACGTCTCTTTATGATTAAAATACTAACCACAGCGACGGTAAACCCCAATACAACAACAACAACAACAACTAAAATTGGTCAAGTTATAAGAAAGCGATATCAAAATAAAGATTTATTTATTTTCGACATATGGCTTACTTCACAAAGTTCATGCATGAGAAGTCCATACGAAAAAAAAAAGTTAAAGGTAGGAAATATAATATATATTCTTTCTAACGGTATTAATCTTTACATTTCAAAATGTTGCAGAAAGTCCTATCATTCGTATCAACGAATGAAATCTAGTTATTAGGACTTTCTGCCCTTTCGGCAGAAAGTCCTATTGGGGTTTGTACTGTTTTTTTATTCTTCTTCTTCTTCTTCTTCTTCTTATTCTTTTTTTTCTTCCTCTTATATTTGTGTTAATTTCGAGGTGTTGCCATTGACTCAGAACAATGAAAATTTTATGACATATATTTCAAACCATGAGCTTTCGGATGCAATGAATTTTATATTCATACGACGTCATATGACGTCAGATTTGACGTCAGGTGAAAAAGTTTGTACGCGGTCTACAGCCATTATTTCTGGACCAATTTTCATCAACATTTCACAGAATGTGTATGTTAGGCTCTAGTTGTGCATCCCTGTGTCCGTTTTTCAAAATTCGAAAAGTCCATGGTTCTATAGCGAATCCAAGATTCGAACCAAGGTCGTAAATTTTAAAATGCTTATAAAATCTGTCCTATTTAAGATAGAAAGTTGATATTTGGTCAGTATATAGGTCTCTAGAAGTTTTAAACATTTTGTGAAAATAAATGTCATATGACGTCACGTGACGTCATTATATGATAATGTATTTCCAATATTAACAAGAATATTTCTATATGTTGAAATTGTCGAAGGCAATGAAAATTTAATGACAAATGCTTCAAAGGCGGAAATTTTGATTTCTATGATTTTCATATGCCTATGACGTCATATGACGTCACACTTGAAATATGCAACAAAAGTTTTGTACGCGGTCTACAGCCATTGTTTATGAACCGATTTTCATCAAATTTTCACAGAATGTGTATATTAAGTTCTAGTTGTGCATCTCGGTGTCCGTTTTTCAAAATTCGAAAAGTCCATGGTTCTATAGCGAATTCAAGATTCGAACCAAGGTCGTAAATTTTTAAATGCTTATAAAATCGGATTTATTTGAGATAGAAAAGTGATATTTGGTCAGTAAATAGGTCACTGGGAGTCACATTTTGTGAAAATAAACGTCACATGACGTCACTTGACGTCATTATATGATAGTGTATTTCTAATATTAATAAGAGTATTTCTATATGTTGAAATTGTCGAAGGGCAATGAAAATTTGATGACAAATAATTCAGACGCTGAAATTTTGATTTCAATGATTTTCAGAAGCCTATGACGTCATATGACGTCACATTTGAAATTGACTACGAAAGTTTGTACACGGTTCAGAGCCATTATTAATGGGCCGATTTTTATCAAATTTTCACAGAATGTGTATATTACGTTCTTATTGTGTATACCGGTGTCCGTTTTTCAAATTCGAAAAGTCCAAGCATTTATGGCGGATCCAAGATTCGAACCAAGGACGTCAATTTTTAAATGCTTATAAAAACTGTCCTATTTGAGATAGAAAGTTGAAGTTTTGTCAGTTAGTAGGTCTCTGGGTGTCTAATAATTATGTGAAAATAAACGTCATATGACGTCACGTGACGTCATTTTTTTATTATTATTATTCTTTTCTTCTTCCTAACTAAACGTTTATTTTAATATGTTGCAATAGTCCTAGGACCATGAAATTTTTATGGTTATTAGTCAGGTGAGGAAATTTTGATTTCAATGATTGTCAGCAGCCTATGACGTCACATGACGTCACAGCTAAAAATAGTGTAAAATGGTGTTTGCGCTCTACAGCCGTCATTTATAGTCGGATTTTCTTCAAATTTTCACAGATGGTACATCTTGAAACTAAGGTGTGCATATCCTGTCAGCTAACCGAAATTCCGAAAGACCGAAGTTCTGTGGCTGAAATAAGATTCGAACATAGGACCGAAAATTTCATTTTAGGATTAAAGAGCTTCAGGATGAGATAGAAAGTTGAAACTTACACAGTTTGCAGTTCTGCAGAATTTCTACATATATTTTGATTCCTGACGTCATATGACGTCATAAGCATACTTCTTAAATTTTATTTTAGGGCAATGATTTCGACATGATGCCATTGTTCAGAATAATGAAAATTTCAGAGTTATGACAGTAAAGTATGCGCTTTTGAACAAAAGCATCTTCAGCACCTTATTTCGTCATATGACGTCAGAGCTAAAATAGTGAAAAATGGTGTTCACGCTCTACAGCCGCCATTTATGTCGGATTTTCTTCAAATTTTCACAGATGGTACATCTTGAAACTAAGGTGTGCATATCCTGTCAGCTAACCGAATTTCCGAAAGACCGAAGTTCTGTGGCTGAAATAATATTCGAACATAGGACCGAAAATTTCATTTTAGGATAAAAGAGCTTCAGGATGAGATAGAAAGTTGAAACTTACACAGTTTGCAGTTCTGCAGAATTTCTATACATATTTTGAGTCGTGACGTCATATGTCGTCATGTGACGTCATAAGCATACTTCTTAATTTTCATTTTAGGCAATGATTTCGACATGATGCCATTTTGTTCAGAATAATGAAGATTTTAGAGTTATGACTGTAAAGTATGCGTTTTTGAACAAAAGCATCTTCAGCACCCTATGACGTCATGTGACGTCAGAGCTAAAAATATTGAACAATGGTTTTCGCGCTCTACTGCTGCCATTTATGGTCGGATTTTCTTGTAATTTTCACAGATGGTACAACTTGAAAGTGTACATATCCTGCCAGCTTACCGAAATTCCGAAAAACCGAAGTTCTGTGGCTGAAGTAATATTCGAACATAGGACCAAAAATTTCATTTTAGGATTGAAGAGCTTCAGGATGAGATAGAAAGTTGAAACTTGCACATTTTGCAGTTCTGCATTATTTCTACAAATATTTTGAATCGTGACGTCAGAGGACTCATAAGCATACCACTTATTTTTAATTTGGGGCAATGATTTCGACATGATGCCAATTGTTCAGAATAATGAAAATTTCAGAGTTATTGCAGTAAAGTATGCGCTTTTAAGCAACAGCATTTTCAACACCCTATGACGTCACGTGACGTCAGAGCTAAAAATAGTGAAAAATGGTGTTCGCGCTCTACAGCCGCCATTTATGGTCTGATTTTCTTCAAATTTTTACAGATGGTACATCTTGAAACTAAGGTGTGAATATTTTGTCAGCTAACCTTAATTCCGAAAAACCGAAGTATTGTGGCTGAATTAAGATTCGAACATAGGACCAAAAATTTCATTTTAGGGCTAAAGAACTTCGGGATGAGATAGAAAGTTGAAACTTACACAGTTTGCAGTTATGCAGAATTTCTTAATATATTTTGAGTCGTGACGTCATATGACGTTATAAGCATACTACTACTACTGCTACTTTCTTTTTTTTCTTCGTAACTAAACGCTTACTTATAATATAATGTCAATTAATCACCATGAACATGAAATACTACCAGAGATGATACATTACATGAAACTTCTATCTCCTGATTTTTGCATTAACACAGGTTACAGAAAGTCCTATCATTCGTTTAGACGAATGACATCTAGTTATTATTCTTTTTTTCCAACCTTTTCATTTGTTATTTCATTAAGTGCTGAAGGTCTAGGACAAAGAAATTCTACCAACAGACACCTGAAGCAATGGCATTTTGGAATATATTATCTTTATCTTCACATGACGTCACATGACGTCAGAACTAAAAAAAGCTACCAAAGTTTGTACGCGCTGTACAGTCGTCATTTATGGACGGATTGTCATGGAATTTTCACAGGAGTTATATATTACGACCTCATTGTGCAGGATTATATAGGTTTGCCAAGATTCGAAAGAACTAAGGTTCTTTGGCGAATCCAAGATTCGAACCAAGGACGTCAAATTTCAAATCCATATAAATCGATTCTAGATGAGATAGAAAGTTGATATTTGGCGAGATTATATGTCTCTGTGTTTCCTTTGCATTTTGTAAAGATGAACGTCATATGACGTCATCAGTTGTATAGAATTTCCGATTTCTTGATGTCAATTTACTCATGTTGCAAAGGTTCATAGACATTGAAAATTTAATGTCCTATGTAGGTAATCATGAACATTTAGATTCAATGCTTAAAATTTTCATATGACGTCACATGACGTCAGAACTAAAAATAGCTACCAAAGATTGTACGCGCTGTACAGCCGTCATTTATGGACGGATTGGCATGGAATTTTCACAGAAGTTCTATATTACGACCTCATTGTGCAGGATTATATAGGTTTGCCAAGATTCGAAAGAACTAAGGTTCTATGGCGATTCCAAGATTCGAACCAAGGACGTCAAATTTCAAATCCATATAAAAAAAACGTTTCTAGATGAGATAGAAAGTTGATATTTGGCGAGATTATACGTCTCTGTGTTTCATTTGCATTTTGTAAAGATGAACGTCATATGACGTCATTTGACGTCATCAAGTTGTATAGAATTTCCGATTTCTTGATGTCAATTTACTCATGTTGCAAGGGTTCATTAACAATGGAAATTGAAAGTCCTTTGTAGTGATCATGTTCATTTTGATCCAATGTTTAAAATTTTCATATGACGTCACATGACGTCAGAACTAAAAATAGCTACCAAAGTTTGTACGCGCTGTACAGCCGTCATTTATGGACGGATTGCATGGAATTTTTCACAGAAGTTAAATATAACGATCTCATTGTGCAGGATTATATAGGTTTGCCAAGATTCGAAAAAGCAAAGGTTTTATGGCGAATCCAAGATTCGAACCAAGGACGTCAAATTTCAAAAACGTATAAAATCGTTTCTAGATGAGATAGAAAGTTGATATTTGGGAGTTATATATCTCTGTGTTTCTTTGCATTTTGTAAAGATGAACGTCATATGACGTAATATAGAATTTCCGATTTCTTGATGTCAATTTTCCTCATGTTGCAAAGCTTCATAGACAATGCAAACCTTTAACATTTAGATTCAATGTTTAAAATTTTCATATGACGTCACATGACGTCAGAACTATAAATAACTACCAAAGTTTGTCCGCTCTGTACAGCCGTCGTTTATTGATAGATTGGCATGGAATCTTCACAGAAGTTATATATTACGACCTCATTGTGCAGGATTATATAGGTTTGCCAAGATTCGAAAGAACTAAGGTTCTTTGGCGAATCCAAGATTCGAACCAAGGACGTCAAATTTTAAATACGTATAAAATCGTTTCTAGATGAGATAGAAATTTGATATTTAGCGAGCTTATACGTCTCTGTGTTTCCTTTGCATTTTGTAAAGATGAACGTCATATGACGTCATCAAAATGTAAGAATTTCCGATTTCTTGATGTCATTTTTTATCCTTTGTAATAATCAGGAACATTTAGATTCAATGTTTAAAATTTTCATATGACGTCACATGACGTCAGAACTATAACTAACTACCAAAGTTTGTCCGCTCTGTACAGCCGTTGTTTATTGATAGATTGGCATGGAATCTTCACAGAAGTTATATATTACGACCTCATTGTGCAGGATTATATAGGTTTGCCAAGATTCGAAAGAACTAAGGTTCTTTGGCGAATCCAAGATTCGAACCAAGGACGTCAAATTTTAAATACGTATAAAATCGTTTCTAGATGAGATAGAAATTTGATCGTCTCTGTGTTTCCTTTGCATTTTGTAAAGATGAACGTCATATGACGTCATATGACGTCATCAAATTGTAGAGAATTTCCGATTCCTGAATGTCAATTTACTCATGTTGCAAAGGTTCATAGACAATGGAAATTTAATGTCCTATGTAGGTAATCATAAACATTAAGATTTAATGAGTAAAATTTTCATATGACGTCACATGACATCAAAACTTAAAAAAGCTACCAAAGTTCATCTGCGCTGTACAGCCGTCATTTATGGACGGATTGGCATGGAATTTTCACAGAAGTTAGTTATTACGACTTCATTGTGCAGGATTATATAGGTTTGCCAAAATTCGAAAAACACCGGGTTTGTCATGGTTTGCAGTGCAGAAAGCCCTATCTTTTGTTCAAAACAAAAGAAGTCTAGTTATTCTTATTCTTCTTATTCTTTTTTTCTTCCTCTTATATTTGTGTTAATTTCGATGTGTTGCCATTGGCCCAAAACAATGAAAATTTTATGGTATATATTTCAAACCATGATCTTTCGAATGCAATGAATTTCATATTTATATGGCGTCATATAACGTCAGATTTGACGTCAGGTGAAAAAGTTTGTACGCGGTCTACAGCCATTATTATTGGGCCGATTTCATCAAAATTTCACAGAATGTGTACGTTAGGCTCTAGTTGTGCCTTCCGGTGTCCGTTTTTCAAAATTCGAAAAGGCAATGGTTCTATGGCGAGTCAAAGAATCGAACCATTAACGTCAAATTTCAAATGCATATCAAATCGCTTCCAGATGAGCTAGAAAGCCAATATTTAAATAGAATATAAGTCTCTAAGATTTCTTTAGATAACGAGAGAATGAACTTCATATGACGTCATATGACGTCATGAAGTGAAAAGAAATTTCTAATTATTACGTGTTAAATTCTATATGTTGAAAACGTCCGAGGACCTTGAAAATCCAATAGCTTATGCTTCAGATAGAACATTTTGCATTTCAATGATTTTCATTTGCTTATGACGTTTCTTGACGTCAAACTTGACGTCGTCTTAAAATGTTTTTACGCGGCCTACAGCCATTATTTCTGGACCGATTTTCATCAAAATTTCACAGAATGTGTATGTTAGGCTCTAGTGCATCCCTGTGTCCGTTTTTCCAAATTCGCAAAGGCAAAGATTTTATGGCGAATCCAAGATTCGAACTTTTGACGTCATATTTCAAATGCGTATAAAATCACTTTCAGATGAGCTAGAAAGCTTTTATTTGGACAGATTATAAGTCTTTAAGGTTCCTATATATTCTGTGATAATTAACGTCAGTTGACGTCATATGACGTCATAAGGTCAAAAAGATTTTTTGATATCTACGCATTAAATTAAATATGTTGTTAAGTTCTCAGGACCATTGAATTTGAATGGCATATACATTTATCCATGTACGTTTGAATGCAATGTATTTCATATTAATTTGACGTCATATAACGTCAGATTTGACGTCAGATCCAAAAGGTTTTAAGCAGTATACAGCAATTATTTCTGGACCGATTTACATCAAAATTTCACAGTACGCATATGTAATGCTCTAGTTGTGTATCCTGGTGTCCGTTTTCCAAATTCAAAAAGGCAATGGTTCTATGGCGAATCCAAGATTCGAACCATTGACGTCAAATATCAAAAACGTATAAATTCGCTTCCAGATGACTTAGAATGCTGATATTTGGACTGAATATTAGTCTCTATGACTTCCTTCTATTCGGTTAGTGCGAACGTCATAAGGTCAAAAATAATTTCTGATAACTACGCGTTAATTTCTATATATTGCTAAGGTCCCAGGGCATGACACATTTTCTGCATATATTTAAGGTAATGAAGATTTCATTTTATTGATTTTCTTATGTCTATGACATCATATGGCATCAAACTTGACGTTGTCTACACAAGTTTGTCCGCGGTCTACAGACATTTTTTTCTGGACAGATTTTCATCAAAATTTCACAGAATTTGTATGTTACGCTCTAACCGGTGTCCATTTTTTTAAATTCGAACTGGCAAAGGTTTTATGGCTAATCCAAGATTAGAGGCATTGACGTCAAATTTCAGTATAAGTCTATAAGTCTTCTTTATATTCAGAGAAGATGAACGTCATATGACATCATGTGACCTCATAAGGCCAAAGTTATTTTTTTTCTGTTGAAATTAAATGGTTTTAAGACCTGAGGCCTTATTTTTTGTTTGATTTGCATGAATTCTTATTGAAGGTGTAGCATTTGATCCTGTGGAACAATGTCACTTCCATTTTGATGAAAATGTTAAGTTCAATCATTGTTTATATCTTGAAAACCTCTAAAGCTGGACCGAATTATGTGACAATCGAATTGTAAGCATTTACAATAAATTTGTTTTGTTACATAGATTATAAGAAAAGGACAAGTTAAATGAAATTTAAAAAAAAAACAATAAAAAAACAACAACAAAAAAAACACAATGATTTTCAGTTACTTTTGCCATACCCTCCAAGTTAATCGGTTTATTTTTCAAAGTTTATGGAGTTATGGCCCTACAAAACATGTTAAAAGTAGAAATTTGATATCCTTATACTTTCTTCGATTTTAGTATTTGACAAATGTAGCAGAAAGTCCTATCATTCGTATCAACGAATGAAATCTAGTTCTTATTCTTCTTATTTTTTTTTTCTTCCTCTTGTATTTGTGTTAATTTCGATGTGTTGCAAATTACTAAGAGCAGTTAAAATTTTATGGCATATATTTCAAACCATGACGTCATATAACGTCAGATTTGACGTCAGGTGAAAACATTTGTACGCGGTCTACAGCCACTATTGCTGGTCGATTTTCATCAAACTTTCACAGAATGTGTATGTTAGGCTCTAGTTGTGCCTTCCGTTGTCCGTTTTTAAAAATTCGAAAGGCAATGGTTCTATGGCGAATCCAAGATTCGAACCATTTACGTCAAATTTCAAATGCGTATAAAATCGTTACAAATGAGCTAGAAAGATGATATTTGGACAGAATATAAGTCTCAAAGGTTACTTTACATTCTCTGAAGATGAACGTCATACGACGTCATTTGACGTCATGAGGTGAAAAGAAATTTTTAATTTTTAAGTTTTAATTTTTATATGTTGTACACGTCCAAGCACCTTGAAAATTTAATAGCATATGCTTCTGATAGATCTGTTTACATTTCAATAATTTTCATTAGACTATGACGTGTTTTGACGTCAAACTTAACGTCGTCTAAAAATGTTTTTACGCGGAATACAGCCATTATTTCTGGGCCGATTTTCATCAAAATTTCACAGAATGCGTATGTTAGGCTCTAGTTGTGCCTTCCGGTGTCCGTTTTTAAAAATTCGAAAATGCAATAGTTCTATGGCGAATTTAAGATTCGAACTATTGACGTCAAATTTCAAATGCGTATTAAATCGCTTACAAATAAGCTAGAAAGATGATTTTTGGACAAAATATAAGTCTCAAGGGTTTCTTTACATTTTCTGAAGATGAACGTCATAGGACGTCATATGACGTCATGAGGTGAAAGGTAATTTCTAATTTTTACGCGTTAATTTTTATATGTTGTTCACGTCCGAGCACCTTGAAATTTAATAGCATATGCTTCAGATAAAACAGTTTGCATTTCAATAATTTTCATTTGACTATGACGTGTTTTGACGTCAAAATTGACGTCGTCTAAAAATGTTTGTACGCGGTCTACAGCCATTATTTCTGTGCCGATTTTCATCAAAATTTCACAGAATGTGTATGTTAGAGTCATGTTGTATATTCCGGTGTCCTTTTTTTTTATCCAAATTCGAAAAGGCAAAGGTTTTATGGCGGATCCAAAATTCGAACAATTGACGTCAAATTTCAAATACGTATAAAATCGTTTCCAGATGAGTTAGAAATCTAATATTTGGATAGTATATAAGTCTCCAAGAGTGCTTTATATTCTATGAAGATGAACGTCATATGACGTCATAAGATCAAAAATGATTTAATATATACGCGTTAATTTAAATATGTTTTTAACTTCCCAGGACCATGGCAATCTTATGGTATATACATCAATCCTTGTGCTTTAGAATGCAATGTAATTCATATTAATGTGACGTTATATCACGTCAGATTTGACGTCAGGACAAAAAGGTTTTACGCGGTGTACAGCCATTATTTTTGGACCGATTTTCATCAAAACTTCACAGAATGTATATGTAACGCTCTATATGTGTATCCCGGTCCCTTTTTACAAATTCGAAAAAGCAATGGTTATATGGCGAATCCAAGTTTCGAACCATTGACGTCAAATTTCAGATACATATAAAATCGCTTCCAGATGATTTAGAAAGTTGATATTTGGACTGAATATTAGTCTTTGAGACTTATTCATATTCTGTGAGGATTAACGTCATTTGACGTCATAATGTCAAAAAGAATGTTAATATATCTACGCGTTAATTTCTATATGTTGCAAAGTTGCAAGGAGCATGAAAAAATTACTTGATATATTTAAGATACTTTATATTTCATGTAATTGATTTTCTTATGCCTATGACGTCATATGACATCAAACTTGACGTTGTCTACACAAGCTTTTACGTGGTCTACAGCAATTATTACAGGATGAAATTCGAATTCTAAGCATTTTAAATAAATTTGATTTGTAACACAGATTATAAGAATAGTCTAAGTTAAATAAATCGATATAAAAATATGATTTTCAGTTACTTTTGCCATATCCTCCAAGTTAAACGGTTTATTTTTCAAAGTTATGGCCATACAAAAGCAAGTTAAAGGCTGGAATTTCATATCCTTTTACTTTTTTGCTTTTAAGTGTTTGACAAATGTAGCAGAAAGTCCTATCATTCGTATCAACGAATGAAATCTAGTTATTCTTCTTCTTATTTTTATTATTCTTTTTTTCTTCCTCTATATTTGTGTTAATTTCGAGGTGTTGCCATTGACTCAGAACAATGAAATTTTTATGGCATTTATTTCAAACCATGAGCTTTCGGATGCAATGAATTTCATATTCATATGACGTCACATAACGTCAGATTTGACGTCAGGTGAAAAAGTTTGTACGCGGTCTACAGCCATTATTTCTGGACCGATTTTCATCAAAATTTCACAGAATGTGTATATTAGGCTCTAGTTGTGCATCCCTGTGTCCGTTTTTTAAAATTCGAAAAGTCCATGGTTCTATAGCGAATCCAAGATTCGAACCAAGGTCGTAAATTTTTAATGCTTATAAAATCTGTCCTATTTAAGATAAAAAGTTGATATTTAGTCAGTATATAGGTCTCTAGAAGTTTTAAACATTTTGTGAAAATAAATGTCATATGACGTCACGTGACGTCATCATATGATAATGTATTTCTAATATTAACAAGACTATTTCTATATGTTGAAATTGTCGAAGGGCAATGAAAATTTAATGACACATGCTTCAAACGCTGAAATTTTGATTTCTATGATTTTCATATGCCTATGACGTCATATGACGTCACACTTGAAATATGCAACAAATGTTTGTACGCGGTCTACAGCCATTGTTTATGAACCGATTTTCATCAAATTTTCACAGAATGTGTATATTAAGTTCTAGTTGTGCATCTCGGTGTCCGTTTTTCAAAATTCGAAATGTCCATGGTTCTATAGCGAATTCTAGATTCGAACCAAGGTCGTAAATTTTTAAATGCTTATAAAATCGGATTTATTTGAGATAGAAAAGTGATATTTGGTCAGTATATAGGTCTCTGGGAGTCTTAAACATTTTGTGAAAATAAACGTCATATGACGTCACTTGACGTCATTATATGATAATGTATTTCTAATATTAATAAGAGTATTTCTATATGTTGAAATTGTCGAAGGGCAATGAAAATTTGAGGACAAATAATTCAGACGCTGAAATTTCGATTTCACTGATTTTCAGAAGACTATGACGTCATATGACGTCACATTTGAAATTGACTACGAAAGTTTGTACACGGTCCAGAGCCATTATTAATGGGCTGATTTTTATCAAATTTTCACAGAATGTGTATATTACGTTCTTATTGTGTATACCGGTGTCCGTTTTTCAAAATTCGAAAAGTCCAAGCATCTATGGCGGATCCAAGATTCGAACCAAGGACGTCAATTTTTAAATGCTTATAAAAACTGTCCTATTTGAGATAGAAAGTTGAAATTTTGTCAGTTAGTAGGTCTCTGGTGTCTAACAATTATGTAAAAATAAACGTCATATGACGTCACGTGACGTCATTTTTTTATTATTATTATTCTTTTCTTCTTCCTAACTAAACGCTTATTTTAATATGTTGCAATAGTCCTAGGACCATGAAATTTTTATGGGTTATTAGTCACGTGAGGAAATTTTAATTTCAATGATTGTCAGCAGCCTATGACGTCACAGCTAAAAATAGTGAAAATGGTGTTTGCGCTCTACAGCCGTCATTTATAGTCGGATTTTCTTTAAATTTTCACAGATGGTACATCTTGAAACTAAGGTGTGCATATCCTGTCAGCTAACCGAAATTCCGAAAGACCGAAGTTCTGTGGCTGAATTAAGATTCGAACATAGGACCGAAAATTTCATTTTAGGATTAAAGAGCTTCAGGATGAGAAAGAAAGTTGAAACTTACACAGTTTGCAGTTCTGCAGAATTTCTACATATATTTTGATTCCTGACGTCATATGACGTCATGTGACGTCATAAGCATACTTCTTAATTTTTATTTTAGGGCAATGATTTCGACATGATGCCAGTTGTTCAAAATAATGAAAATTTCAGAGTTATGACAGTAAAGTATGCGCTTTTGCACAAAAGCATCTTCAGCACCCTATGTCGTCATATGACGTCAGAGCTAAAAATAGTGAAAAATGGTGTTCACGCTCTACAGCTGCCATTTATGGTAGGATTTTCTTCAAATTTTCACAGATGGTACATCTTGAAACTAAGGTGTGCATATCCTGTCAGCCAACCTAATTTCCGAAATCCGAAGTTCTGTGGCTGAAATAAGATTCGAACATAGGACCGAAAATTTCATTTTAGCATTAAAGAGCTTCAGGATGAGATAGAAAGTTGAAACTTACACAATTTGCAGTTCTGCAGAATTTCTACATATATTTTGAGTCGTGACGTCAAATGTCGTCATGTGACGTCATAAGCATACTTCTTAATTTTCATTTTAGGGCAATGATTTCGATTTTAGGGCAATGATTCCGAAAAACCGAAGTTCTGTGGCTGAAGTAATATTCGAACATAGTACCAAAAATTTCATTTTAGGATTTCAGAGCTTCAGGATGAGATAGAAAGTTGAAACTTACACAGTTTGCAGTTCTGCATTATTTCTACAAATATTATGAATCGTGACGTCAGAGGACGTCATAAGCATACCACTTATTTTTAATTTGGGCAATGATTTCGACATGATGCCAATTGTTCAGAAAAGTTAAAATTTCAGAGTTATTGCAGTAAAGTATGCGCTTTTGAGCAACAGCATTTTCAGCACCCTATGACGTCACGTGACGTCAGAGCTAAAAATAGTGAAAAATGGTATTCGCGCTCTACAGCCGCCATTTATGATCAGATTTTCTTCAAATTTTTACAAATGGTACATCTTGAAACTAAGGTGTGAATATTTTGTCAGCTAACCTTAATTCCGAAAAACCGAAGTATTGTGGCTGAAGTAAGATTCGAACATAGGACCACAAATTTCATTTTAGGGCTAAAGAACTTCGGGATGAGAACACAGTTTGCAGTTCTGCAGAATATCTTACTATATTTTGAGTCGTGACGTCATATGACGTCATAAGCATACTACTACTACTGCTATTTTTTTTTTCTTCGTAACTAAACGCTTATTTTTCGCGGAATATAATGTCAATTAATCAGCATGAACATGAAATACTACCAGAGGTGAGTCATTACATGAAACTTCTATCTCCTGCTTTTTGCATTAACACAAGTTGCAGAAAGTCCTATCATTCGTTTAGACGAATGACATCTAGTTCTTTTTTTCTTCCTCTTATATTTGTGTTAATTTCGATATGTTGCCATTGACTCAGAACAATGAAAATTTTATGGCAAATATTTCAAACCATGAGCTTCCAGATGCAATGAATACCATATTTATATGACGTCATATAACGTCAGATTTGACGTCAGGTGAAAATGTTTGTACGCGGTCTACAGCCATTATTTCTGGACCGATTTTCATCAAAATTTCACAGAATGTGTATGTTAGGCTTTAGTTGTGCCTTCCGGTGTCCATTTTTCAAAATTCGAAAAGGCAATGGTTCTATGGCGAATCCAAGATTCGAACCATTAACGTCAAATTTCAAATGCGTATAAAATCGTTACAAATGAGCTAGAAAGATGATATTTGGACAGAATATAAGTCTCAAGGTTTTTTTTACAATCTCTGAAGATGAACGTCATATGACGTCATGAGGTGAAAGATAATTTCTAATTTTTTTACGTGTTAATTTTTATATGTTGTACACATCCGAGCACCTTGAAAATTTAATAGCATATGCTTCAGATAGAATTGTTAGCATTTCAATAATTTTCATTTGACTATGACCTGTTTTGACGTCAAACTTGACGTCGTCTAAAAATGTTTGTACGCGGTCTACAGCCATTATTTCTGGGCCGATTTTCATCAAATTTTCACAGAATGCGTATGTTAGGCTCTAGTTGTGCATTCCGGTGTCCTTTTTTCCAAATTCGAAAAGGCAATCGTTCTATGGCGAATCCAAGATTCGAATCATTGACGTCAAATTTTAAATGCGTTTAAAATCGCTTACAAATGAGCTAGAAAGATGATATTTGGACAGAATATAAGTCTCAGGGGTTTCTTTACATTTTATGAAAATGAACGTCATATAACGTCTTATGACGTCATGAGGTGAAAGGTAACTTCTTATTTTTACGTGTTAATATTTATATGTTGTTCACGTCCGAGCACCTTGAAAATTTAATAGCTTATGCTTCAGATAGAACTGTTTGCATTTCAGTAATTTTCATTTGACTATGACGTGTTTTGACGTCAAACTTGACGTCGTCTAAAAATGCTTGTACGCGGTCTACAGCCATTATTTCTGGGTCGATTTTCATCAAAATTTCACAGAATGTGTATGTTTGAGTCTAGTTGTACATTCCGATGTCCGTTTTTTCTAAATTCGAAAATGCAAAGGTTTTATGGCGGATCCAAAATTCAAACCATTGACGTCAAATTTCAAATACATATAAAATCGTTTCCAGATGAGTTAGAAATCTAATATTTGGACAGTATACAGGTCTCCAAGAGTGCTTTACATTCTATGAAAATGAACGTCACATGACGTCATATGACGTCATCAGGTCAAAAATAATTTCTGATATATATGCATTAATTTAAATATGTTGTTAACTTCCCAGGACTATGGAAATCTAATGGTATATACATCAATCTATTTGCTTTAAAATGCAATGTAATTCATATTAATGTGACGTTATATCACGTCAGATTTGACGTCAGGACAAAAAGGTTTTACGCGGTGTACAGCCATTATTTTTGGACCGATTTTCATCAAAATTTCACAGAATGTATATGTAACGCTCTATATGTGTATCCCGGGTCCCTTTTTACAAATTCGAAAAAGCAATGGTTCTATGGCGAATCCAAGTTTCGAACCACTGACGTCAAATTTCAAATCCATATAAAATCACTTCCAGATGATTTAGAAAGTTAATATTTGGACTGAATATTAGTCTTTGAGACTTATTCATATTCTGTGAGGATTAACTTCATTTGACGTCATAAGGTCAAAAAGAATGTTAATATATCTACGCGTTAATTTCTATATGTTGCAAAGTTGCAAGGAGCATGAAAAAATTACTTGATATATTTAAGATACTTAATATTTCATTCCATTGGTTTTCTTATGCCTATGAAGTCATATGACATCAAACTTGACGTTGTCTACACAAGCTTTTACGCGGTATTCGGCAATTATTACAGGATGAAAATTCGAATTGTAAGCATTTTAAATAAATTTGATTTGTAACATAGATTATAAAAATAGTCCAAGTTAAAGGCAGGAATGTAGCAGAAAGTCCTATCATTCGTATCAACGAATGAATTAAAGAAAAAAAAAATCGATATCAAAAAGTGATTTTCAGTTACTTTTGCCATATCCTCCAAGTTAAACGGTTATATTTTTCAAAGTTTATTTAAGTTATGGCCATACAAAAGCAAGTTGAAGGCTGGAATTTCATATCCTTTTATTTTTTTTGCTTTTAAGTGTTTGACAAATGTAGCAGAAAGTCCTATCATTCGTATCAACGAATGAATTCTAGTTCTTCTTCTTATTATTCTTTTTTTCCTCCTTTTGAGGTTGTAATTAAACAAAGTTACAGTTGAGATAGAATCTTCAATTTGTTTCAGTGATCAGCTAAATAGAGTCCCTTTCGATCTGCATTGTTTCAACTATTAGTGACGTCATATGACGTCATAGCTGAAAACTACTACAAAAGTTTGTTCGCGGTGTACAGCCATTGGTTATGAACCGATTTTCATCAAAATTTCACAGAATGTGTATATTAATATCTAGTTGTGCATCCTGGTGTCCGTTTTTCAAAATTCGAAAAGACCAAGGTTCTAAAGCGAATCCAAGATTCGAACCCAGGTCGCAAATTTTCAAATGCTTATAAAATCCGTCGTATTTGAGATAGAACGTTGATATTTTTTCAGTTTGTAGGTCTCTGGATGCCTAAACGATTTTGTGAAAATGAACGTCATGTAACGTCAAATGACGTCATTACATGAAAATCTATTTCTTATATTTACAAGATAATTTCTATATGTTCAAAAGGTCCATGGAAATGAAAATAATAAGACTTTTGTTTCAAACGAAGTTTATTTGAATTCTACAGTTTTCATATGCCTATGACGTCATATGACGTCACATTTGAAATATGCTACAAAAGTTTGTACGCGGTCTACAGCCATTGTTTGTGAACCAATTTGCATCAAGTTTTCACCGAAGGTGTATATTAAGGTCTAGTTGTGCATCGCGGTGTCCGTTTTTCAAAATTTGAAAAGGCCTTGGTTCTATGGAGAATCCAAAATTCGAACCAAGGTCGAAAATTTTCAAATGATTATAAAATCGGTCCTATATGAGATAGAAGGTTAATATTTGATCAGTATATAGGTCTCTGGATGTCTGAACGATTTTGTAAAAATAAACGTCATGTGACGTCATATGACGTCATAACATGAAAATCTTTTTCTTATATTTACAAGATAATTTCTATATGTTTAAATGGTCCATGGAAATGAAAATTATATGACATTTGCTTCGAATACTGATGATTTAAATTATACAATTTTCATGTGGCTATGACGTCATATGACGTCACACTTGACATATGGTACAAAAGATTGTACGCGGTCTAAAGCCATTGTTTATGAACCGATTTTCATCAAATTTTCACCGAAGGTGTATATTAATATCTAGTTGTGCATCCCGGTGTCCGTTTTTCAAAATTCGAAAAGACCAAGGTTCTATGGCGAATCCAAGATTCAAACCAAGGACGTCAAATTCTAAATGCTTATAAAATCGGTCCTATATGAGATAGAAAGTTGAAATTTTGTCAGTATATTAGTCTCTGTGTGCCTAAAAGATTTTGTGAAAATGAACGACATATGACGTCACATGACATCATAAGATGAAAATGTATTTCTAATATTTACAAGAAAATTTCTATATGTTTAAATAGTCCATAGGCATGAACATTTTATGACTTATGTTTCAATTGCTGATTTTTTTAATTCTGCAATTATCATAGACCTATGACTTCATATGACGTCACAATTCACATATGCTACATAAGATTGTAAGCGGTCTACAGACATTGTTTATGAACCGATTTTCATAAAAATTTCACCGAAGGTGTATATTAATATCTTGTTGTGCATCCTGTGTCCGTTTTTCAAAATTCGAAAAGACCAAGTTTCTATGGCGAATCCAAGATTCAAACCAAGGACGTCAAATTCTAAATGCTTATAAAATCGGTCCTATATGAGATAGAAAGTTGAAATTTTGTCAGTATATTAGTCTCTGTGTGCCTAAAAGATTTTGTTAAAATGAACGACATATGACGTCACATGACATCATAAGATGAAAATGTATTCTAATATTTACAAGAAAATTTCTATATGTTTAAATAGTCCATAGGCATGAACATTTTATGACTTATGTTTCAATTGCTGATTTTTTAATTCTGCAATTATCATAGACCTATGACGTCATATGACGTCACAATTCACAAATGCTACATAAGATTGTAAGCGGTCTACAGACATTGTTTATGAACCGATTTTCATAAAAATTTCACTGAAAGTGTATATTAGGATATAGTTGTGCATCGCGGTGCCCGTTTTTCAAAATTAAAAAAATCCAAGGTTCAAAGGCGAATCCAAGGTTCGAACCAAGGACGTCAAATTTTTAAATGCTTATAAAATCGGTCCTATTTGAGATAGAAAGTTGAAATTTTGTCAGTGAATTGATCTCTGTAAGTATTAAAAAAATTGTGAAAATGTACGTCAAATGACGTCACGTGACGTCATTTTACAAATTTAATTTGCAGGAACATTTTTATATGTTAAAATGGTCAAAAAGCAATAAAAATTTAAGTACTTTTTCTTTAGAATCTGAAATTTCGATATCAAAGATTTTATAGGTTTATGACGTCATATGACGTCACATTTGAAATATGCTACAAAGGTTTGTACACGGTCCAGAGCCATTATTAATGCGCCGATTTTCATCAAATTTTCACAGAATGTGCATAATAGGTTATTTTTGTGTATCCCGTTGCAGTTTTTCAAAAATCAAAAAGTCCAAGGTGTAATTGCGAATCCAAGATTCGAATAAGGACGTCTTCTTTAAAATGCTTATACAATCGGCCCTATATGAGATACAAAGTTGATATTTTGTCAGAAAATAGGTCTCTTAGTCTCATTTGACATTGGCTTTGAATATGTACATGTATATTTCTTCTTATTATTATTCTTTTTTTCCTCCTTTTGAGGTTGTAATTAAACAAAGTTACAATTGAGATAGAGTCTTCAAATTGTTCCAGTGATCAGCTAAATAGAGTCCCTTTCGATCTGCATTGTTTCAACTATTAGTGACGTCATATGACGTCATAGCTGAAAACTACTACAAAAGTTTGTTCGCGGTCTACAGCCGACATTTTTTGACGGATCTTCATGAAATTTTCACAGAATGTGAACATTAGGTCCTAGATGTTTAAGCATAACTTCGCTTCGAGAGGTGCTAGAAACCTGAAATTTGGACAGCATCTGTATCTTGAGGTTTCCTTTGCATGCTGAGAAGTACGACGTCACATAACGTCATATGAGGTCATAATTGCAAAGCAAACATTCTTTTTTCCTTCTTTTGGGGGT
This sequence comes from Solen grandis, assembly GCA_021229015.1. NCBI lineage: Eukaryota > Metazoa > Mollusca > Bivalvia > Adapedonta > Solenidae > Solen > Solen grandis. The sequence goes on from CM037785.1 coordinate 43,503,700, forward strand.
GTAATTAAACAAGAATACCGTTGGGATAGAACGTTCAATTTTTTTACAATGATCAGCAAAATAGAATCACTTTCGAGCTGCAGTGTTTTAATTTCAGTGACGTCAAATGACGTCATTACTGAAAACTGCAACAAAAGATTTTTCGCGGTCTACAGCCTACATTTTTTGACGGATCTTCATGATTTTTTTTACAGAATGTGTACATTAGGTCCTAGATGTGCATATTTCTTCCATATTTGAAAATATGAAAAGACCAGGAAACTATGGCTGAACCAAGATTCGAACCAAAAACGTCAAAATTCATTTAAGCATAACTTCGCTTCTAGATGTGCTAGAAAGCTGAAATTTGGATAGCATCTGTATCCTGAGGTTTACTTTACATGCTGAGAAATTCGACGTCATATGACGTCATAATTACCAAACATTTAATGTAAAAATAGTGGTTTTTTAGCCCTACAGGAGCTACTTTTAGACCGATTTGCATATTTTTTTCACAACATGTGCAGATACGTGTTCCATTGTGAATGGTAACTTCCGTTTCTGGAAAATATGAAAGGTCAAGGTCATATGTCAAATATCGTTTTTAGCTCACCTGAGCACGAAGTTATTGTGATGCCGCTTCGTCCGTCGTCAACAGTTAACATTCTAGAGGCCACAGATTTTACCCATTCTTCACCAAACTTGGTCAGAATGTTAATGGCAAGTTCGAAACTGGGCCATGTGGGTTCAAAAAGTATGTCATGAGTCCAAAAATAGGTCAATTTAAAGTAAAATCCTGTTTACACTCTAGAGGCCATATTTTTAAGCCAATTTTTACCAGACTTGGCCAGAATGTTAATCTGCATGAGAGCTTGGATAAGTTCGAAACTGGGTCATGTGGGGTAACAAACTAGGTCACTAGGTCAAATCATAAAAATTGTGTTAGCACTATTCAGTTTGCTTGTTAACACTCTACAGGCCATATTTTTGATCCAATCTTTACCAAACGTTATCAAAATGTTTATCTGCATGAAAGCTTGAACAAGTTCGAAACTGGGTCACGTTGGGTCAAAAAGTTACGAGGTCAAATTGATGTAAAATCTTGTTTACACTCTAGAAGCCATATTTATGATCCAATCATCACCAAACTTGGTCAGAATGTTTATTAGCATGAAAGCTTGAACAAGTTCATTTGGGGTCAAAAAGTAGGCCATTGAGAACAATGTTTCTCAGGTGAGCGATTTAGGGCCATCTTTTTTTCTTTGGAGCTTCATATCTCAAAAAGAAAAATATTTAAAGTTTTTTTAACTGATATCGCGTAAAGTATTGATTTTTGTTGATAATAATATGAGCAAATATTTTAGAGCACATTCTTATCTTTCTGCTGATGTGCAGCATTTTAAGATCGAATCAGAAATGACTATTTTTTCTATTGCAAATTTGCAGTTTTCTCGAGGTTTAACAGCTTATATCTCGAAAACAGTTAAACATAAGTTCATATATAAAGCGTACGATATGTAGAGAATTGAATTCCTTTCAAATGGTACCCAGCATTATAAAATTAGACTTCACTGAAGAAAGTTATTAGAAAAATAATAGATCGCAATAACCATTTTGTCTTGCTTTTCTGCAGTTATTCTTAACGTCTTTGCCATGTTGATATTGATTTTTTTAAATAACAATATGAACAAGTGTTTTAGAGCACATTTGTACCTTTCAATAGGTATGCAGCATTTGAAAATCAGTTCAGTAATGACAAAGTTATAGTGCAAAAACCATATGACATGGACATAATTTTGACTCGATGTTTGATGTTTTCTCAAGGATTAGCCGTTTTTATCTCGATAACTGTTAACAATAAGTTTATTCATAAAGCGTATGAAATGTAGATAATTTGAAGACCTTTTGAATGGTACCTAGCATTTTAAAATTAGACTTTATATAAGAAAGTTAAATTAAAAATAATAATTTCTGCATGCAAAAAGAGGAAGGCCTGGCATTGAACCTTGGAGGACACCATTTCCCTCCACTCTTTTATGCATTAATTTTTATGTGATGCAAAGTAACTACGGTCATGAAATATTAATGGGAGAAAATTAAAACAACGACTTTTGCAATGCAGTGATATTTTTCGTCTGACGTCACCAGATATTCAACTGACATTGTCAACAAGTATATGCTCAACAGCTGATACTTCTGTACTGATCTCCATAGTTTTTAAACAAATAGATTGATATCTTCTACAGGTGTATGTCATTTCAAGATTGTCTGGCATCCCAAGATGTTTAACTACGAATTGTGCAGGGCAGAAAGTCCTATCGTTTGTTCAACAAACGAAATTTCTAGTTATTATTATTATTATTTTTTTCTTCTTTTCTACGCTTTAATTTCTATATGTTGCTATGTTCCAAGGGCGATGAAAATTAAATAGCATATACCTTAGATGCTGATATTTTGATTTCTATGATTTTCATATTCCTATGATTTCATGTGACGTCACAGTTGACGTTGTCTACAAAAGTTTGTACGCGGTCTACTGCCATTATTTCTGGACTGATTTTCATCAAAATTTCACTGAATACGTATGTTAGGCTCTAGTTGTGCCTTCCGGTGTCCGGTTTTCAAAATTCGAAAATGCAATAGTTCTTTGGCGAATCCAAGATTTGAACCATTGACGTCAAATTTCAAATGCGTATAAAATCGCTAACAAAAGAGATAGAAAGATGATATTTGGACAGAATATAAATCTCAAGGGTTTCTTTACATTCTCTGAAGATGAACGTCATATGACGTCATGAGGTGAAAAGTAATTTCTAATTTCTACCTGTTAATTTTTATATGTTGAAAACGTCCGAGCACCTAGAAAATTTAATACCATATGCTTCAGATAGAAATTTTTTTAATAATTTTCATTTGACTATGACGTGTTTTTACGTCAAACTTGACGTCGTCTTAAAATATTTGTACGCGGTCTACAGCCATTATTTCTGGGCCGATTTTAATATTAATATTTCACAGAATGTGCATGTTAGGCTCTAGTTGTGCATCCCGGTGTCCATTTATCGAAATTCGTAAAGGCAATGGTTTTATGGCGAATCCAAGATTCGAACCATTGACGTCAAATTTCAAATTTGTATAAAATCGCTCACAGATGAGGTAGAAAGATGATATTTAGGCAGAATATAATTCTCTAGGATTTATTTACATTCTTAAAAGATGAACGTCATATAACGTCATATGACGTCATGATGTGAAAAGAAATTTCTAATTATTATGTGTTAATTTGTATATGTTGAAAACGTCCAAGCACCTTGAAAATTAAATGCCGTATGCTTCAGATAAATCATTTTGAATTTCCATCTTTTTTTTTGTCTTTGACGTGTTATGACGTCAAACTTGACGTCGTCTTAAAATATTTTTACGCGGTCTACAGCCATTATTTCTGGACCGATTTTCATCAAAATATCACAGAATGTGTATATTAGGCTCTAGTTGTACATCCTGGTGTCCGTTTTTCATTATTCAAAAAGGCAATGGTTCTATGGCGAATCCAAGATTCGAACCATTGACGTCCGAGCACCTTGAAAATTTAATAGCAAATGCTTCAGAGAGAACATTTTGCATTTCAATAATTTTCATTTGACTAGGACGTGTTTTGACGTCAAACTTGACTTCGTCTTAAAATATTTGTACGCGGTCTACAGCCATTATTTCTGGACCGATTTTCATCAAAATGTTACACTCAAGTTTTGCACCCCGGTGTCCGTTTTCAAAATTCGCAAAGGCAAAGATTTGACGTCAAATTTCAAATGAGTATAAAATCGCTTCCTGATGAGTGACAAATTTGATATTTGCCCAGATTATGTGTCTTTTACATTCTGAGAAGATGAACGTCATTTGACGTCATGTGACGTCTTAAGGTCAAAAGGAATTTCTTAGATCTATGCCTAAATTTATATATGTTTTTAAGTTTCCAGGACCATGGAAATGTAATTGCATATGCTTCAAACCATGTGCTGTGAAATGCATTTAATTTAATATTCTTGTGACGTTATATTTCGTCGTATTTGACGTCAGGACGAAGTTTAATGATTGGCCATAGATTCATGGAGTAATGGAAAAAAAACAACGAAATTTGTGCATATAGCTTTGGTGATTTTTTCATTTTACAGGAGGTTTAAGAGCTTGTATCTCAAAAATTTTCAGACGATTATTTTGGTACCTTAAGTTATGAAATTGATCAAAGTATAAGGAAGTTTCATTAAAAATAAGAATTTAAACATGTAGAATTTCAGCGATTCTGCCGTGTTGTCAAAGTTTTACGGCTAATATCTTAAAACTTTTCAAAATAAGGGCACTCATTAAGTGTGTGAGATGTAGAGAATTTCATGACGATTACTTTGGTACTTAGAGATTTAAGATTGATTAAAGTATAAGGAAGTTACATCAAAAATACAAATTTAAACCCAATTGTAGAATTTTCGAAAAAATATCCTACTTTCGCTTTCACCTTAATTGAAGCATTTCGGAAAATATAAGTTTACAGATATGTATTAGTCATATAAATTGCAAAATAAACTTTTTACTTATATCATATATATGATATTACTAGCTAAACAAGTGATGACAATAATTTAATTCAATTCTATTCTTTATCAATATAGTACAGTACATTACAGTACGCAGAGCAACCCAAAGATGTAAACAAAATGGTCGCCCTCGTGTAAAAGGGAGTTTGCAGATTAAAACTTTTAAAAATACAATGTTCTACCAATAATCAAACGGATTTACTTGGCATAAACCTTAATTATAACTTGTAAAAGTAAATCAAGCTGGAAATGACATCTAAACCACACTGAATATCTAAATACAGACATTACACAAATGGATTACGTTCACATCGAGACCGATTGCAAATGTGACACGGAGGTGAAGAGAAGATTCCTGGCGTAATGCATTAATTTGGCTAGTTTGCTGGCAGATAAGTCAGTCAACTGTCAAAATTTATGTGATTTGTCAAAGACGCTGCAAATCAGATACAAATAGATACAAATAGCAGATATAAATTGATCCAACCCAAGACAAATACAAAGGTAAGAAAAATTAGTAATGCTTGGGCATTACATTATTGTCTTTTTCAAAACCTGAATGCACTTTTTTCTTATATATTCTTATATGGTAAAATTTTTTTTTAAAATTATTTATTTTTGTTTATCAAAAAATAGGAAAAAAATGCTGAACAGATGTAGAAAAGATGGTATGTGTAGGCAATTTGAAATAATGTTTATTTTAACCCAAAACAGCATTGCTCTTTCTTTTTAGCTCACCTGAGCACAAAGTGCTCAAAGTGAGCTTTTGTGATCGCCCTTCGTCCGGCGTCCGTCGTCGTCCGTCGTCCGTCGTGCGTCGTCCGTCGTCAACAATTTGCTTTAAATGACATCTCCTCTGAAACCACTGGACAGAATTTAATGAAACTTTGCAGGAATGTTCCTTGGGTGAGGCTCTACAATAGTTGCTAAAATAAAGTTGATCCATGAAGAACTGTGGTTGCCATGGCAACAAAAAGAAAATAATTTGAAAACTTCTAAAATCATCTCCTTCAAAACTACTGGCCAGATTTCAAAATAATTTGGTACAGATGTTCCTTGGGTCAACCTCTACCAAAGTTGCTAAAATTATTCCGATCCGTAAAAAAACATGGCCGCCAGGGGCGGGGCTTATTTGCCTTATATGTATATAGAGAAACTTTAAAAACATCTCCTCTGAAACCACTGGACAGAATTTGATTAAACTTGGCAGGGATGATCCTTGGGTCAACCTTCACAAAAGTTACTAAAATAAACTTGATCCATGTAGAACTCTGGTTGCCATGGCAACAAAAAGGAAAAAAATATGAAAACTTTAAAAATCATCTTCTTCAAAACTACTGGCCAGAT
>CM037785.1:43509714-43535937 GCA_021229015.1 Solen grandis
AAACCCTGAAAAAAGAAACTGTTTCAATACACAACAAAACACGGGAAGAGAGTGATTATATCTTAAGTGAAACACAGAAATTCTAAATTGCATCTTTTGTAATATGAAATACTGATGTCGTTATGTGAGTGACTGTGAAGACAACTCTAATTAGCTAATTCTAATACGATTGTATCATATATGCGTTCCAGATAATGGGGATGTAAAGTGCTAAAAGACAAAGGAAATTTCGTTTATTAAGGAACGCTGATCCGGATAGGAAAACTGTTTTTTGCAGAAATGTAAGGACAAGTATTTAGAAGATAAACATTATGGTAAGAAGAAGATTGTACAGAATATAACAGCGCAAAAGAAGACAAACCATAAAAGAGTGGAAAATTCGTCAAAGGAATCGAAAAAAGAAACAGAAAGACAGTTTAAAAGCAAACCAGAAACAACAATTATAAAAAAAAAAAATTTAACAAGAAAACAAAGAAACATAACTTGGAAACATAAAAAACATGGTGGAAGGTGCAACAGAGACCATACAAGACGAACCTGAGAACATAGAAACGAGATCCATGAGAAATTGATCATTACAAACGATTTCTATAACAATGTTGTTAGCACATTTAAACATGATAAGTTTCTAGGACAGTATGCTTTGGTAAGTTATAATGGGAAACTTTACCCAGGGTAAGTAGAAAAATGTTTCAGTTTTAGTCAGGTATATGAAAACAAGAGGGCCATGATGGCCCTGGATCGCTCACCTGAGTATAGGGTTACCCAAGGTTAGTCTGTATTAAAACATGTTGAAATCTGGCCAGTAGTTTTGAAGGAAATGATCCCTGGAAAGTTTTATCAAGTTCTGTCCAGCAGTTTCAGAGGAGAGGTCATTTTAAGTTTTCAATATATACATTTAAGGCAAATTAAGACAAACATTCTGACCAAGTTTGAGGAAGATTGGATCAAAATTGTGGCCTCTAGTGTGTAAAAAAGATTTTTCTAAGATTTGACCTACTGACCTACTTTTGGATCCAACCTGACCCATTTTCGAAAGGGTTCAAGATATTATCAAGACAAACATTCTGACCAAGTTTGAGGAAGATTGGATCAAAATTGTGGCCTCTAGTGTGTAAACATCAAAATTGTTGACGACAGACAATCAAGTATCCCAATAGCTCACCCTGAGCTATGCTCAGGTGAGCTAAAAATCTGGCAGAGTGAATTGGAACTGTTTCATATGGCCAAGGACAAGTATTGACTTGAATTGGTACATGGTCCAAAATATTAACAGAACAATTCCAGTTCCCGAGAAAGGTAACGGGAGTAGTACTCGTTATATGTTTAATGAGGAGGTGTGTAATGACCTCCAGTGACTACTGACAGTATTGTCTTTTTACATCCCTGCTTCACAAAGTTAGGTGTGGGTTACATAGGGATTACGCTCGTCACATCCCGTTCTGTCACCTACCATCCTACTCGTAATACATGAAGTTTCATAACTGTTGTACTTAGAACATTGATTTATCATGCTAAGATAAGCAGGCATATGAATTATCATCAGGGATAGTTCTAGTTTTTTCTTTGTCAGTTATCGCAATGTTGCAATTAATAAAAAAAAAAACCCTTATGTTTTCTGTCTGCAAAGAAGCAGAATGAGAAGTATGTTTCATGGATTCTCTTTTGCTTGAACAGTGTTTTACATTATTTAAGCGTATTTCAAGACATATGAGCTTTTTATACATCTAAGGCCTGAATCGGTTTTTATTATTATATTATTTCTTTTCTGCCTATAGAGGGGCAGGCAGCTAACCTAAGCTGTAGCTAGTGGGATTGAAGGAAGAAGTTGAGCATTTCGTCAAATTACCGCTGTCTTAAAAAAAAACAACAAAAAAAAAAAACGATTGTAACTTACACTTAACTGACTAGCAATAAATTTTATTCAGAGATGTGAGCAAAAAAAAAATAGAAAGAAAAATAGGGGAATGCCTAAATAATGTATAACAGGATTAAGAGAATCCACTGATTTGGATTAAATTGCTATACTGGCAACCATAATAAAGACAACACACACATTTTGAAGAAAAAGTACCCGAACAAGAATTGTCTCCAACTGTATATAATGGTAACAGTCTGATCCATAACTTACATCCCTGTATCAAGATAATCATTATTTTCATATAATTAAAAGTGCATTCCATAACAGATTATATAATGGTCCAAGGGAGACAACTCACACAAATATGTTCAACGTCAAGCAAGAGTAGTCTTTCTTGAATTATAAAACCTTCACAAATGACTCATGCTTGTCTGTATAAACCACCAGTTAATCAGACTTTATCTGTAAATATGCTAAATAACATAAATAATTCAGGTACAAAAAACTACATGGCCCTATCATAGTCTCTCTTCATAATCACACTGTACAAAGAATTAAAACACACGAAACAATGCCTAAAATATTCACCAACAGTTTAATAGCCTGTCAAGACATGGGATCATCTTGGACACGGTAGCATTTTCAGGGAATATATGTGCGTTAGTACATATTTCTTATTTCTGACTCATAATTATACAAACATGTCTTTTGCTAAATCGCTGTTTTGCATTTCGGTTAACAAAAAGGCTTATACAAAGAAATACAGAAGAAAATATAAGGTCGGTACTTAATATAACATTCAATAATTCAGTAATTACGACCAAAAAATCTATAGGTACATGTTGACTACAAATCTGCTTGTGACAGAACACTCCCCGTCTGAAATGGTTATTTTACTCTTAACTAAATAATTGTGTAAAAAACATATACACAGCACATTAAATGTTGAACCACTCATATATCAACATCTAGCTAATATAAGCATAATGTAACCATGTCTCAGACCCTTCCTTTCTAGCATGTATATAACAAATACACAATCATTAAATATTAATAATTCAAAGTCTCAGACCATCTGTATATGCCAGTATCTTTTTTGTCTAGCATTTAGATGATATGAGCAAGACAACTTCATTTGCCCCCCCCCCCCCCCCCGCGAGGAATGGGGGAAAATGCCATGGCCCAAAAACATCAATACCAACATTTGTGAATGGAGGTGTTGGGTCGAGTCTGTCCAGTGGTAAATCTGCCATCATGGGGTTCACTGGTTTATTTCGCAATTTTCGACACTGAAAATAGTTACGTACACATGATATGACTTTTACACCCCACAAGCCAAAAGCCTGCACTACGAATGGCTCCTTCTGTGAGATGTCTACCATGATGTCCTTTCATGGAAATGTTGAACTAATAATGTTTTCAAATGAAGTTATGGGATAAGGACAGGGTTCATATATAGCTTTCTATTTTAGAGTTTCTCAATCGACCACCAACTCGCAAGATGCCTTCCGCATTAACGAATCTGACTGTTCCAAGGAATCGGCATTTCGCTATTTCCTCGGCATATCTTTCAGGTTGTAATACCATTATTACTACCCTTTCTGACTTATCGCGATTGTCTATATCACTTAGACTTGGCGGGCGATTGTGTATGGGACCTAATACACTTTCTAACGGATTAAACTGCCTTTATTATAGATGTCCAAGAGGAAAAACGCTCAAATCTATCACAACCTAACGAATCACTCTTTGATAGATGCAATTTAGAAGTTTGTATTTCAAAGTCAATTGACAATTTGGTCCAATATGTGTGTTGGGCCCTTGATCCATTTGCTGCCCGGGAGTTCATTTGCACTTATACCGCGTGTTGCATCATCAGCTGGGTTCAAGAGAGATGGTACGTAGTGCCATTGTTCTGGTTTGATAGAGTTCCTAATGCGGTCCACACGATTTGCAATATAAATATAGAACCTCTTTGTCTGGTTAAGAATATACCCGGGGCCTCCGTGGCCGAGAGGGTAAAGTCGCTGACTTTAACACTCACTCAGCCCCTCACCGCGTGGGTTCGAATCCCGGCAGGGTCATTCGGATTTTCATGTGAGGAAGCCTTCCAGCTGGTTTGCGGTAGGTCGGTGGTTCTACCCGGATACCTCCGTGCATTCGGGGTCTTCCTCCACCTGTAATTAGCTGGACGTCGCTATATGACTGAAATACTGTCGAAGCGACGGTAAACTGAAATAGTCAAGTCAAATCAAGTCAAGAATATACCCAAGAACCACTTTACTGTCAGTAAAGAAATGAGCCTGCCTATAGTCAATATCTAGTTCAGCGCGACAAATGTCATACACTTTTATGGCGAGTACGGCCGCACACAATGCTAGACGTGGTAAAGTACGGCCATGTTTTGGAGCTACCTTGGTCTTCCCATGATTGAAACAAATTTGTTTCTTGCCGTCTTTGTCTCTTGTAATCATGAATGCTACCGCTGCCTCTGCCTTCTCTGAAGCATCTGAAAACACATATATGTCCTTGTGTGCAATATCATTAGCAGGCATATCACTGTACATCCTTGGAACTTGCACTCAATAAATTCATAGAGTTTTTCCATGTTCTCCATTTATCTAGGAATTCCGGAGGCAGGGGTTCGTCCCAGTAAAGGTTTTCGGTGACACTCTCTCTAAGTATCAATTGCCAGCGATAGTGAACGCAGAGGCGAGACTTATTGGGTCATATAGCCCATTTATTGTGGATAGAACGTCACGACGAGTGAATGCATTATTGTCTGTTGTCACACTGAATGTGAATGTGCCATGTGACACATTTCAGCAAACACTCCAAGTTAATGTCGTCATCAGATCCTCTTTGACAAAGGCCACCAAAACTTCAGGGGAATTGGAACAAAACTTATGTAATCGAATATTACCATACTCTTGTAATGCTTTTTGAGTTTTATTCAATAGGTCATTGGCTTCTTCACAAGTGGAATGTGAAGATAGAGCATCGTCTACGTAGATGTTGCGTTCCAATAGTTCTCTTACATCAGAGCCAGCAGTAGATTCAGCACCTATTTTACGAAGCCCATTGGTGGCTACAGCTGGAGACGGACTATTTCCGAATAATTAGACATTCATTCTATAGTCCACCATTCTTTTGTCAAGGTCATTGTCTTCAGGCCATACAAATCTTAAATAGTTCCTATGCTCAGGGTGATCAAAAACTGTAAAACATTTGTTAGATATCTGCCATGACTGCCACCCTTTCCTTTCTAAATCTTATGACTACACCTAGAAGGCTATTTGTAAGGTTAGGCCCTGTCATAAGTACATTGTTTGAGAATGTTCCCCCAAATTCTGCTGAGGAGCCAAACACTATTCTTGTCTTTTTTTTCTCTGGGTGATACGCACCATACAGTGGCAAGTACAAAACCTCGTCAATTGGATCCAATGCATGTGCTCTTTCTGCATGACCGTTATCCATAAAGTCAAGGGTGTGTTGCTTTTTCATGGGGTTCCTATAAGGAGTTGAAAGGAACTGACCTGTGCGTTTAGCGGCATAATTTCTGTTATTCTGAAGAATTGGTCGAGTTTCCTTGAATGTAAGGGCGCTACCCAACTACCTTCTTTATCTCGTTTCATTTCTTTTCCCATTAGATGGACATATTCTTCCTGCGAGAAACCTACATTATTGTCATACTTAATCTTTTTTATCTTTTATTTCTTCCAGACATATAATATGGTTACGTTTTTTTTTGTTTTTTTTTTGTACATCAATATATTTTTCATAATGTGCTGGGAATAATATAAATATATGTGCTCTTTCACCTTATCTTTATTTATTTCTTTATCTCGATCTCTCTTTTTCTCTCTTTCCCGATTTTTTCATTCACTTATCAACAGAGTTTTATTTCCTTTCCTCATAAAACAGTGTCCATTGTATCTTTCCGTATGCTTATTTCAAAGTAAGTTTCGATATATGTTTAAAGCTAAATATTCTAATTATTTCATTTTATTTCTAGATCTTATCTGTTGGCTATGACTGACTTTGTTTGAAGTAATTTATGCATTAAACAAGGTGTGTTTCATGTTTATCTTTGATAATTGCTATTTTTTCTTCTATTAAGATATTCATGAAATAAGTTAAATGATGGTTTAATTTGATTTATTTTAGTGTAGAAGATAAAATATTTCATAACCATTACAAGGGTATTACAAGCATTAGAGTACAAACTATTAGATGTGATTCCTAACAATGCTTAGTCTTAACAAACAACATGTCACCTTGGAAAGGGTCCTCACATGGTTCTGTAATTGATAGCCGCCCATTGCTGTGAATGTAGGTTTTCATGGAATTTACCTCACGATGTAGATGAGAGCCATCTAAGCAACACTCTGCTATAATCACCCAACTTAACTTTAGTTTTTGGGCAGAAGGTTGGCTTTCGTTCCCTAATTTCTGATCTAAAACATAATGCGCTGGCATCACATCTCTACCTATTAGAAGCAAAATATCAGCAGTATTGTCTAAGGAGGGAATTGAGATCATGACGCTTGTGGGATGTGGGTGTTTTGCTGCCACCTGGAGAGTTGGAATTTCATTTCCTTTGTCAGGTATCATGTCACATTCTGTAAGTGTTGACAATGCAATATGTTCTTGTCCATCTACAGACTCTACAATAAACCCATTCGCTCACCTACCTCTCATCGTCACACGACCACAACTTTCATCAAGTATGGCGTTGCTGCGGAATCCACATTAAAGTAGTCAATCAGATCTGACCTTCAAGGGAATAATTGCTCTGGTCGTCAATAATCGCATAGGCGCGGATAGGGGGCGAATCACTGTCTTTTTTACTAATGTTTACTAATACTATCTTAGCGCAAGATTTGGCCGGAACATTTCCACATACTTCTGTACACCCACTGTCAACATTAACCTTAGGTCTTATCTGTTCATTGTTCTTTCGCTCCCCGGCATAGTTTACTGAACCCTTGGAACTTGATGTTATGTACATAGCAGAGACATGGGTTTGACCATTACATTCTCCACATTTGATAAGCCTATTACAATCCTTAGACAGCTGCTTGCCTGCACAGCATTTAAAGCAAATTCCTTCTTGTTTTAAGAGCTGTCTGCGATATTCTAGATCTTCTAGATCCTTGTGTTTAAATATTCTGCACTCATTAAGTGGATGCCTACCCTTATGTATGAAACACGGACACTGGTCAGTTTCTTTTATAAAGTCACAAAAGAAAGTGAATGGGGGGAATACTACATCTTTAAACCTTTTGTATGAAAATGCGCGGTCACGCCACGATCATATGGTTAATGCGCGCGACACAACTTTATGTTTGTAGTGTTTTATGAAAATCCATCCAAAAAAGTCCAAGTTATGGAGCGGACACGAAGCGGGACGGATGGACGCGCGCAAACCTATATAGTACCCAACCGGTTTCACCGATGGGGATTAATAACAGTAGGAGTTCCACGGAATCATTGAACGTGCATACACCTCACCACCTTTGGGCAAATCTACCTCCGGTTTTCAGGAAATAGGTCCTGTGTCTAGTTTTTTTTATATAATTTGGATTACAGATTTTTAGAAAATCGTATTTAAATTAACTCACCGTATTTTGTAGGTCAAACCGGAAGTTGATTTCTTATATCTTTTTCATTTGATCACCCAAAATAAGATACCTGTCATTTGTTGTTCATTGCGTAAAATAAGAACAATATGTGCAGAAATCAAACTAGTATGTGTTTTTGGATTGTTTCTAAATAAATGTCCCGAAATTCAGCCCCTTTTTCGTAATTACGGTACGTTTTACTCTTACGTGTAACAACTCGGAATCGGTGCTACAGTAAAGGTTTTCCAGGCTGTGATTAAAGCCAGCGTTCATATTTGGCTAAAATATTCTGCTACATTATCAACGAAATCATTAAAGGATTTGAAAATAAAGGTTAAGTACGTCTTCATGAACTACTTTGTTACACATAAACTGTTTATATTGTGAGTTAAATGTATATTTTTTTTTAGTTTTTTGGACTGTCTATCAACTGTCATGGTTCTGCGCGCGCCATTTTTATCGCACATGATATTCTTGTAAAATGTCAAAACTTTGAGGTTGTAATGGTTTATTTGAAAGGCACCTGTTTTGAAATTATACGTTTTCATCTAAAGAAGAAATGAATTATTTATTGAGACACCTTCCAAACTATAATTTATCATACGCATGGAGACGACTGTGTAAAGATTTGTAAGTTGGAAGATTATGAGATGTTTTAAACTCTTTTTTAGGTATAATAACTTAAATAATTTTGATTTTTCACTAGCAAAATTAATGCACAATCAATCCGTTCATCTGCCTCTTGTGTCAAATTTGTTTTCAACATGAATTTCTAACTTTTACTCAGTGACCCCGTGTATTGAAAGAGGGTTGTTTCAAAAGCATTATGAACAGTTTATATGAACAAATTCCACAGAACTGTAGTCATTATCTAACATGACATCCTTATATGTTTTCAACCTCATTTCATAATTATTACAATATTGAGCTTCTTTAAACCCACAGTAAATTAACTGCTATGAAATAAAAATAATTTTTATAATAAAATCAATTTTAAAATAAGATATTGAGCTCTACTCTAATAAAACTATATGCAGAATTAACAAGTTTTAGAAAATTGACAGATATACCAATGATTTAAATATTTTATTATAGAAATGTCACAAAAATATTTTGCAAAATCCTTATTGAAAATACTGAGTTCCAAATTAAGTCAAATTGTTGAATTGTCCGATTTAGGCCTGTTCCCCTCCCCGCTCTCTTTATTAATTGAATATAAATACATATTTAATATATATATATATAAAATATATTTAAATATCTGTATATATATATATATATATATATATATATATATATACACACAGTTATTTAAATATATGTATCGAATTATGCGGTTTTTATCTTACATTCACATAATACTGCTGTGTGACTAATTACACCATGGTTTTGTTTAACAAATCTTGATTTGGACCTGAAACAAATATTGTATTTTAAAAAAACGTTCATTTATGCAAACGCCTATTAATTTTCCACCAGGTAAAACTTTTAGATTAGGAACAAGAAACTATGCATAGAATGAAATGTTAAATTTGGTTTTTCTTCATGATGAAAAGTCATTGTTAAGATTATGTCACAAAAATGCACATGAAAAAAAATAAGATAGAAAGAAAAAAACATGTTGTCCAGACAGTCTGGGGAGGGGAACAGGGCCTTAAGCATCAGGACAATTCAACAATTTGACTTAATTTGGAACTCAGTATTTTCAATAAGGATTTTGCAAAATATTTTTGTGCACATTTCTATAATAAAATATGATTCAAATAGTTCTAGCATACTAATAAGGTAAATTTCATTGGTATATCTGTCAATTTTCTAAAACTTGTTAATTCTGCATATAGTTTTTTTAGAGTAGAGCTCAATATTTTATTTTAAAATTGATATTATTATAAAAATTATTTTTATTTCATAGCAGTTAATTTACTGTGGGTTTAAAGAAGCTCAATATTGTAATAATTATGAAATGAGGTTGAAAACATATAAGGATGTCATGTTAGATATTGACTACAGTTCTGTGGAATTTGTTCATATAAACTGTTAATAATGCTTTTGAAACAACCCTCTTTCAATACACGGGGTCACTGAGTAAAAGTTAGAAATTCATGTTGAAAACAAATTTGACACAAGAGGCAGATGAACGGACTTGATTGTGCATTAATTTTGCTAGTGAAAAATCAAAATTATTTGTTATTTTACCTAAAAAAGAGTTTAAAACATCTCATAATCTTCCAACTTACAAATCTTTACACAGTCGTCTCCATGATAAATTATAGTTTGGAAGGCGTCTCAATAAAAAGTTCATTTCTTCTTTAGATGAAAAAGTATAATTTCAAAACAGGTGTCTATCAAATAAACCATTACAACCTCAAAGTTTTGACATTTTACAAGAATATCATGTGCGATGAAAATGGCGCACGCAGAACCATGACAGTTGATGGACAGTCCAAAAAAAACTAAAAAAAAATATACATTTAACTCACAATATAAACAGTTTATGTGTAACAAACTAGTTCATAAAGACGTACTTAACCTTTATTTTCAAATCCTTTGATGATTTCGTTGATAATGTAGCAGAATATTTTAGCCAAATATGAACGCTGGCTTTAATCACAGCCTGGAAAACCTTTACTGTAGCACCGATTCCGAGTTATTACACGTAATAGTAAAACGTACCGTAATTACCAAAAAGGGGCTGAATTTCGGGACATTTATTTAGAAACAAGCCAAAAACATACTAGTTTGATTTCTGCACATATTGTTCTTATTTTACGCAATGAACAACAAATGACAGGTATTTTATTTTGGGTGATCAAATGAAAAAAATATAAGAAATCAACTTCCGGTTTGACCTACAAAATACGGTGAGTTAATTTAAATACGATTTTCTAAAAATCTGTAATACAAATTGTCTTTTTACTGTTTAATGTTTAGTAGTTTAGGAAATATCGTACTAATAAACAAAATATAAAGGAAATTTGTCTTACAGATTTTTAGCTTTTTGAAGGATAAAAGTGCGTATTTCACTAAAAAAACAAGAAAATAAAAAATATTTTCTGCAATAAAGTACTATTTCTTCGAATTAAATGGATGTCAGTCGAAATAAATGTTTCCTGAATTTGAAAAAATATATTCCTTATAAATTTCAATATATTTCAGTACAAGAACATAACGAAAAGGGGGCCTCCGTGGTCGAGAGGGTAAAGTCGCTGACTTTAACACTCACTCAGCCCCTCACCGCGTAGGTTCGAATTCCGGCAGGGTCATTCGGATTTTCATGTGAGGAAGCCTTCCAGCTGGCTTGCGGTAGGTCGGTGGTTCTACCCGGATGCCTCCGTGCATTCGGGGTCTTCTTCCATCCGTAATTAGCTGGACGTCGCTATATGACTGAAATACTGTCGAAGCGACGGTAAACTCCAAAAGTAAAGTCAAGTCATAACGAAAAGGGGTTGAAATATCCATTTTATTGAGGTTATTAAAATAGGCACTAAACCGGATGTAGAATTAGACAGGACCTATTTCCTTAAAACCGGAGGTAGATTCGCGCAAAGGTGATGAGGTGTATGCACGTTCAATGATTCCGTGGAACTCCTACTGTTATTAGTCCCCACCGGTGAAACCGGTTGGGTACTATATAGGTTTGCGCGCGTCCATCCGTCCCGCTTCGTGTCCACACCATAACTTGGACTTTTATGGATGGATTTTCATAAAACATTACAAACATAAAGTTGTGTCGCGCGCATTAACCTTATGATCGTGGCGTGACCGCGCATTTTCATACAAAAGCTTTAAAGATGTAGTATTCCCCCCATTCACTTTCTTTTGTGACTTTATAAAAGAAACTGACCAGTGTCCGTGTTTCATACATAAAGGTAGGCATCCACTAAATGAGTGCAGAATATTTAAACACAAGGATCTAGAAGATCTAGAATATCGCAGACAGCTCTTAAAACAAGAAGGAATTTGCTTTAAATGCTGCGCAGGCAAGCAGCTGTCTAAGGATTGTAATAGGCTTATCAAATGTGGAGAATGTAATGGTCAAACCCATGTCTCTGCTATGTACATAACATCAAGTTCCAAAGATTCAGTAAACTATGCCGGGGAGCGAAAGAACAATGAACAGATAAGACCTAAGGTTAGTGTTGAGAGTGGGTGTACAGAAGTATGTGGAAATGTTCCGGCCAAATCTTGCGCTAAGATAGTATAAGTAAACATTGAAAAAAAAGACAGTGGTTCGCCCCCTATCCGCGCCTACGCGATTATTGACGACCAGAGCAATTATTCCCTTGAAGGTCAGATCTGATTGACTACTTTAATGTGGATTCCGCAGCAACGCCATACTTGATGAAAAGTTGTGGTCGTGTGACGATGAGAGGTAGGCGAGCGAATGGGTTTATTGTAGAGTCTGTAGATGGACAAGAACATATTGAATTGTCAACACTTACAGAATGTGACATGATACCTGACAATAGAAATGAAATTCCAACTCTCCAGGTGGCAGCAAAACACCCACATCCCTCAAGCATCATGATCTCAATTCCCTCCTTAGACAATACCGCTGGTATTTTGCTTCTAATAGGTAGAGATGCGCATTATGTTTTAGATCAGAAATTAGTGAACGAAAGCCAACCTTCTGCCCCAAAACTAAAGTTAAGTTGGGTGATTATAGGAGAGTGTTGCTTAGATGGCTCTCATCTACACCGTGAGGTAAATTCCATGAAAACCTACATTCACAGCAATGGGCGGCTATCAATTACAGAACCATGTGAGGACCCTTTCCAAGGTGACATATTGTTTGTTAAGACTAAGCATTGTTAGGAATCACATCTAATAGTTTGTACTCTAATGCTTGTAATACTCTTGTAATAGTTATGTAATATTTTATCTTCTACACTAAAATAAATCAAATTAAACCATCATTTAACTTATTTCATGAATATCTTAATAGAAGAAAAAATAGCAATTCCTTGTTTAATGCATAAAATACTTCAAACAAAGTCAGTCATAGCCAACAGATAAGATCTAGAAATAAAATGAAATAATTAGAATATTTAGCTTTAAACATATATCGAAACTTACTTTGAAATAAGCATACGGAAAGATACAATGGACAATGTTTTATGAGGAAAGGAAATAAAACTGTGTTGATAAGTGAATGAAAAAATCGAGAAAGAGAGAAAAAGAGAGATCGAGAGAAAGAAAGAAATAAAGATAAGGTGAAAGAGCACATATATTTATATTATTCCCAACATATTATGAAAAATATATTGATGTACAAAAAAAACAAATGTAACCATATTATATGTCTGGAAGAAATAAAAGATAACAAAGACTAAGTATGACAATAATGTAGGTTTCTCGCAGGAAGAATATTCCATCTAATGGGAAAAGAAATGAAACGAGATAAAGGTAGTTGGGGCGCCCTAATATTCAAGGAAACTCGACCAATTCTTCAGAATAACAGAAATTATGCCGCTAAACGCACAGGTCAGTTCCTTTCAACTCTTTATAGGAACCCATGAAAAACAACACACCCTTGACTTTATGGATAACGGTCATGCAGAAAGAGCACATGCATTGGATTCAATTTGACGAGGTTTGGTACTTGCCACTGTATGGTGTGTACCACCCAGAGAAAAAAAGACAAGAATAGTGTTTGGCTCCTCAGCAGAATTTGGGGGAACATTCTCAAACAATGTACTTATGACAGGGCCTAACCTTACAAATAGCCTTCTAGGTGTAGTCATAAGATTTTGAAAGGAAAGGGTGGCAGTCATGGCAGATATCCAACAAATGTTTTACAGTTTTTGATCACCCTGAGCATAGGAACTATTTAAGATTTGTATGGCATGAAGACAATGACCTTGACAAAAGAATGGTGGACTATAGAATGAATGTCTAATTGTTCGGAAATAGTCCGTCTCCAGCTGTAGCCATCAATGGGCTTCGTAAAATAGGTGCTGAACCTACTGCTAGCCCTGATGTAAGAGAACTATTGGAACGCAACATCTACGTAGACGATGCTCTATCTTCACATTCCACTTGTGAAGAAGCCATAGACTTATTGAATAAAACTCAAAAAGCATTACAAGAGTATGATAATATTCGATTGCATAAGTTTTGTTCCAGATCCCCTGAAGTTTTGGTGGCCTTTGTCAAAGAGGATCTGATGACGACATTAACTTGGAGTGTTTGCTGAAATGTGTCACATGGCACATTCACATCCAATGTGACAACAGACAATAATGCATTCACTCGTCTTGACGTTCTATCCGCAATAAATGGGCTATATGACCCAATAAGTCTCGCCTCTGCCTTTCACTATCGCTGGCAATTGATACTTAGAGAGAGTGTCACCGAAAACCTTTACTGGGACGAACCCCTGCCTCCGGAATTCCTAGATAAATGGAGAACATGGAAAAACTCTATGAATTTATTGAGTGCATGTTCCAAGGATGTACAGTGATATGCCTGCTAATGATATTGCACACAAGGACATATATGTGTTTTCAGATGCTTAAGAGAAGGCAGAGGCAGCGGTAGCATTCATGATTACAAGAGACAAAGACGGCAGGAAACAAATTTGTTTCAATCATGGGAAGACCAATGTAGCTCCAAAACATGACCGTACATTACCACGTCTAGAATTTTGTGCGGCCGTACTCGCCATAAAAGTGTATGAAATTTGTCGCGCTAAACTAGATATTGACTATAGGCAGGCTCATTTCTTTACTGACAGTAAAGTGGTTTTTGGGTATATTCTTGACTTGACTTGACTTGACTATTTGAGTTTACCGTCGCTTCGACAGTATTTCAGTCATATAGCGACGTCCAGCTAATTACAGATGGAGGAAGACCCCGAATGCACGGAGGTATCCGGGTAGAAGCACCGACCTACCGCAAGCCAGCTGGAAGGCTTCCTCACATGAAAATCCGAATGACCCTGCCGGGATTCGAACCCACGCGGTGAGGGGCTGAGTGTGTGTTAAAGTCAGCGACTTTACCCTCTCGGCCACGGAGGCCCCGGGTATATTCTGAACCAGACAAATAGGTTCTATATTTATATTGCAAATCGTGTGAACCACATTAGGAACTCTACCAAACCAGAACAATGGCACTACGTACCATCTCTATTGAACCCAGCTGATGATGCAACACGCGGTATAAGTGCAAATGAACTCCCGGGCAGCAAATGGATCAAGGGCCCAACACACATATTGGACCAAATTGTCAACTGACTTTGAAATACAAACTTCTAAATTGCATCTATCAAAGAGTGATTCGTTAGGTTGTGATAGATTTGAACGTTTTTCCTCTTGGACATCTATAATAAACGCAGTTTAATCCGTTAGAAAGTGTATTGAGTCCCATACACAATCGCCCGCCAAGTCTAAGTGATATAGACAATCGCGATAAGTCAGAAAGGGTTGTAATAATGGCATTACAACTTGAAAGATATGCCGGGGAAATATCCGCGTTGAATAGCGAAATGCCGATTCCTTGGAACAGTCACATTCGTTAATGTGTGCCCCTTCCTCAATGCGGAAGGCATCTTGCGAATTGGCGGTTGATTTAGAAACTCTAAAATAGAAAGCTATATGTGGACCCTGTCCTTATCCCATAACTTCATTTGAGTACATTATTAGTTCAACATTTCCATGAAAGGACCTTTCACCAAGGTAAACATCTCACAGAAGGAGCCATTCGTAGTGAGGCTTCTGGCTTGTGGGGTGTAAAAGTCATATCATGTGTACGTAACTATTTTCAGTGTCGAAAATTGTGAACCCCATGATGGCAGATTTACCACTAGACAGACTCGACCCAACACCTCATTCACGAATATTGGTATTGACGTTTTTGGGCCATGGCATTTATCTGCCAGTAAGACTCAAGGTGTACAGCCCAATTCGAAACGCTGGGCTCTTATGTTCACTTGCCTGGTGGTTCGTGTTGTTCATATAGAATTACTCAAAGAAATGTCATCGTCATGTTTCATAAACGCGCTTCGTCAATTTTGTGTATTAAGAGGTGAAGTGAATTTTATATGAGCTAGATTTTGATATTAATTAAGTAAATACCACATTCATCATTAGAGATATATGAGTGGTTCAACATTTAATGGGCTGTGTATATGTTTTTTACACAATTATTTAGTTAAGAGTAAAATAACCATTTCAGACGGGGAGTGTTCTGTCACAAACAGATTTGTAGTCAACATGTACCTATAGATTTTTTGGTCGTAATTACTGAATTATTGAATGTTATATTAAGTACCGACCTTTCTTCTGTATTTCTTTGTATAAGCCTTTTTGTTTACCGAAATGCAAAACAGCGATTAAAATACATGTTTGTATAATTATGAGTCAGAAATAAGAAATATGCACTCACACACATATATTCCCTGAAAATGCTACCGTGTCCAAGATGATCCCAGGTCTTAACAGGCTATTAAACTGTTGGTGAATATTTTAGGCATTGTTTCGTGTGTTTTAATTCTTTGTACAGTGTGATTATGAAGAGAGACAATGATAGGGCCATGTAGTTTTTTGTACCTGAATTATTTATGTTATTTAGCATATTTACCGATAAAGTCTGATTAAATGGTGGTTTATACAGACAAGCAGGAGCCATTTGTGAAGGTTTTATAATTCAAGAAAGACTACTCTTGCTTGACGTTGAACAGATTTGTGTGAGTTGTCTCCCTTGGACCATTATATAATCTGTTATGGACTGCACTTTTAAATATATGAAAATAATGATTATCTTGATACAGGGATGTAAGTTATGGATCAGACTGTTACCATTATATACAGTTGGAGACAATTC
Source organism: Solen grandis (assembly GCA_021229015.1). NCBI lineage: Eukaryota > Metazoa > Mollusca > Bivalvia > Adapedonta > Solenidae > Solen > Solen grandis. The sequence continues at coordinate 43,526,023 of CM037785.1, forward strand.
TTGTTCGGGTACTTTTTCTTCAAAATGTGTGTGTTGTCTTTATTATGGTTGCCAGTATAGCAATTTAATCCAAATCAGTGGATTCTCTTAATCCTGTTATACATTATTTAGGCATTCCCCTATTTTTCTTTCTATTTTTTTTTGCTCACATCTCTGAATAAAATTTATTACCAGTCAGTTAAGTGTAAGTTACAATTCTTAGCATGATAAATCAATGTTCTAAGTACAACAGTAATGAAACTTCATGTATTACGAGTAGGATGGTAGGTAGAACGGGATGTGACGAGCGTAATCCCTATGTAACCCACACCTCACTTTGTGAAGCAGGGATGTAAAAAGACAATACTGTCAGTAGTCACTGGAGGTCATTCCATACCTCCTCATTAAACATATAACGAGTACTACTCCCGTTACCTTTCTCGGGAACTGGAATTGTTCTGTTAATAACTTGGACTATGTACCAATTCAAGTCAATACTTGTCCTTGGCCATATGAAACAGTTACAATTCACTCTGCCAGATTTTTTTCATATACCTGACCTGACTAAAACTGAAAAAAAAAAAACATTTTTCTACTTACCCCGGGTAAAGTTTCCCATTATAACTTACCAAAGCCTACTGTCCTAGAAACTTATGTTTAAATGTGCTAACAACATTGTTATTGAAATCGTTTGTCATGATCAATTTCTCATAGATCTCGTTTCTATGTTCTCAGGTTCGTCTTGTTTGGTCTCTTTTGCACCTTCAACCATGCTTCTCGTTCCTATGTTCTCGTGTTCGTCTTCTATGGTCTCTTTTGCACCTTCCACCATGCTTCTCATTTATATACTCTCATGTTCGTCTTGTACGTTGTCTGTTGCACCTTTCACCATGTTTTTTGTTGTTTTTTTTGTTTCTAAGTTATCGTTTTCGTCTTATTTGGTCTCTGTTGCGTTCTCTAAACTTCTATTTTTAACATCTTTACATATTCTCTTCTGACTTTGTGATTTAATTCTGTCATCAAGATTCTGATTCTGACAGTCACTTATTAACATAGTTGTTTCTGGTTTGCTTTTTAAACTGTCTTTCTGTTGTTGTTGTTTTTTTTCGATTCCTTTGACGAATTTTTCACTGTTTTATGGCTTGTCTTCTTTTGTGCTCTGTTATATCCTGTACAAACTTCTTTTTTCCATAATGTTTATCTTCTATATACTTGTCCTTACATTTCTGCAAAAAACATTTTTTTTTCCTATCCGGATCAGCGTCCCTTCATAAACGAAATTTCCTTTGTTTTTTGCACTTTACAACCCCATTATCTGGAACAAATATATGATACAATCGTATTAGAATTAAATAATTAGATTTGTCTTCACAGTCACTCACATAACGACATCAGTATTTCATATAAACAAAAATTGCAAAACAGAATTTCTGTGTTTTACTTAAGATATAATTTATCTCTTCCCGTGTTTTGTTGTGTATTGAAACAGTTTTCTTTTTAGTTCAGGTGAGGATTATTGTATCACGACGGCGTACCGCTGCACTGCTCTCTTAATTACATGACCCCCCTTCCACACACACACACACACACACACTACTTGACTACATACGAGTAAATTATGGGGAATGTGACAACAGAATAGTTTACCTTACAAATGATTTCTCATATCGCCAACAATTTTGTATATTAAATAAAGACTTTGGCTTAAATTACTTGTGTTGATGCGTGTTGCACGACTTGCACCTCGTAACTCGCGCATGTAATATATTTATCAAATCAAATTTATGCCAAAGTCTTTATTATTCAATTTTTTTTCGGCAGTATGAGAAATCATGCATACACTTGTGCTGTTGGGAATGGATTTCTGAAATGAATCGTTTCATAAAATAAAAGTTTATTGCAAACATTAAACGCATTCTTCCCTTACTGAACTTTACCCAGTCGTGAAATGCAGTTAGTTGGTGACACTGGTACTATGTATATATAGCGTCGTCAAAAGAGCTTACCTTCATTTCCCTGACCCTCCGAAGGTTGTGGATTCGATCCCCGTAAGGGCAAATAATCTTCCATGACCATCTCAGGTGTAAAGTACCGGTCAAACCCAGGAGACATATACGACATTGTCCCAGAGTAGGTCATACATGTATATACATGTGTAGTGGCCTACGTGACTTTCTGCAGCAGACGCCGTGCGTCGTTAAGCAATTTAATGCACGTGTGAAAAATATGTATTAGAAAGCATTAAATCGGTATTGAAGTAAACGCTGGGCTACATACATTCCTATATGTTTATTTGATGTGTTTGATCAAAATTTTTATGATTAGCAAGTCTGAAAATTAACAATTTAAATCATTATGTTTTAGATCAGAAATTAGTGAACGAAAGCCAACCTTCTGCCCCAAAACTAAAGTTAAGTTGGGTGATTATAGGAGAGTGTTGCTTAGATGGCTCTCATCTACACCGTGAGGTAAATTCCATGAAAACCTACATTCACAGCAATGGGCGGCTATCAATTACAGAACCATGTGAGGACCCTTTCCAAGGTGACATATTGTTTGTTAAGACTAAGCATTGTTAGGAATCACATCTAATAGTTTGTACTCTAATGCTTGTAATACTCTTGTAATAGTTATGTAATATTTTATCTTCTACACTAAAATAAATCAAATTAAACCATCATTTAACTTATTTCATGAATATCTTAATAGAAGAAAAAATAGCAATTATCAAAGATAAACATGAAACACACCTTGTTTAATGCATAAAATACTTCAAACAAAGTCAGTCATAGCCAACAGATAAGATCTAGAAATAAAATGAAATAATTAGAATATTTAGCTTTAAACATATATCGAAACTTACTTTGAAATAAGCATACGGAAAGATACAATGGACAATGTTTCATGAGGAAAGGAAATAAAACTGTGTTGATAAGTGAATGAAAAAATCGAGAAAGAGAGAAAAAGAGAGATCGAGAGAAAGAAAGAATAAAGATAAGGTGAAAGAGCACATATATTTATATTATTCCCAACATATTATGAAAAATATATTGATGTACAAAAAAAACAAATGTAACCATATTATATGTCTGGAAGAAATAAAAGATAACAAAGACTAAGTATGACAATAATGTAGGTTTCTCGCAGGAAGAATATTTCCATCTAATGGGAAAAGAAATGAAACGAGATAAAAGAAGGTAGTTGGGTAGCGCCCTAATATTCAAGGAAACTCGACCAATTCTTCAGAATAACAGAAATTATGCCGCTAAACGCACAGGTCAGTTCCTTTCAACTCTTTATAGGAACCCTATGAAAAAACAACACACCCTTGACTTTATGGATAACGGTCATGCAGAAAGAGCACATGCATTGGATTCAATTTGACGAGGTTTGGTACTTGCCACTGTATGGTGTGTACCACCCAGAGAAAAAAAGACAAGAATAGTGTTTGGCTCCTCAGCAGAATTTTGGGGGAACATTCTCAAACAATGTACTTATGACAGGGCCTAACCTTACAAATAGCCTTCTAGGTGTAGTCATAAGATTTTGAAAGGAAAGGGTGGCAGTCATGGCAGATATCCAACAAATGTTTTACAGTTTTTGATCACCCTGAGCATAGGAACTATTTAAGATTTGTATGGCATGAAGACAATGACCTTGACAAAAGAATGGTGGACTATAGAATGAATGTCTAATTGTTCGGAAATAGTCCGTCTCCAGCTGTAGCCATCAATGGGCTTCGTAAAATAGGTGCTGAACCTACTGCTAGCCCTGATGTAAGAGAACTATTGGAACGCAACATCTACGTAGACGATGCTCTATCTTCACATTCCACTTGTGAAGAAGCCATAGACTTATTGAATAAAACTCAAAAAGCATTACAAGAGTATGATAATATTCGATTGCATAAGTTTTGTTCCAGATCCCCTGAAGTTTTGGTGGCCTTTGTCAAAGAGGATCTGATGACGACATTAACTTGGAGTGTTTGCTGAAATGTGTCACATGGCACATTCACATCCAATGTGACAACAGACAATAATGCATTCACTCGTCTTGACGTTCTATCCGCAATAAATGGGCTATATGACCCAATAAGTCTCGCCTCTGCCTTTCACTATCGCTGGCAATTGATACTTAGAGAGAGTGTCACCGAAAACCTTTACTGGGACGAACCCCTGCCTCCGGAATTCCTAGATAAATGGAGAACATGGAAAAACTCTATGAATTTATTGAGTGCATGTTCCAAGGATGTACAGTGATATGCCTGCTAATGATATTGCACACAAGGACATATATGTGTTTTCAGATGCTTAAGAGAAGGCAGAGGCAGCGGTAGCATTCATGATTACAAGAGACAAAGACGGCAGGAAACAAATTTGTTTCAATCATGGGAAGACCAATGTAGCTCCAAAACATGACCGTACATTACCACGTCTAGAATTTTGTGCGGCCGTACTCGCCATAAAAGTGTATGAAATTTGTCGCGCTAAACTAGATATTGACTATAGGCAGGCTCATTTCTTTACTGACAGTAAAGTGGTTTTTGGGTATATTCTTGACTTGACTTGACTTGACTATTTGAGATTACCGTCACTTCGACAGTATTTCATTCATATAGCGACGTCCAGCTAATTACAGATGGAGGAAGACCCCGAATGCACGGCCTACCGCAAGCCAGCTGGAAGGCTTCCTCACATGAAAATCCGAATGACCCTGCCGGGATTCGAACCCACGCGGTGAGGGCTGAGTGTGTGTTAAAGTCAGCGACTTTACCCTCTCGGCCACGGAGGCCCCGGGTATATTCTGAACCAGACAAATAGGTTCTATATTTATATTGCAAATCGTGTGAACCACATTAGGAACTCTACCAAACCAGAACAATGGCACTACGTACCATCTCTATTGAACCCAGCTGATGATGCAACACGCGGTATAAGTGCAAATGAACTCCCGGGCAGCAAATGGATCAAGGGCCCAACACACATATTGGACCAAATTGTCAACTGACTTTGAAATACAAACTTCTAAATTGCATCTATCAAAGAGTGATTCGTTAGGTTGTGATAGATTTGAACGTTTTTCCTCTTGGACATCTATAATAAACGCAGTTTAATCCGTTAGAAAGTGTATTGAGTCCCATACACAATCGCCCGCCAAGTCTAAGTGATATAGACAATCGCGATAAGTCAGAAAGGGTTGTAATAATGGCATTACAACTTGAAAGATATGCCGGGGAAATATCCGCGTTGAATAGCGAAATGCCGATTCCTTGGAACAGTCACATTCGTTAATGTGTGCCCCTTCCTCAATGCGGAAGGCATCTTGCGAATTGGCGGTTGATTTAGAAACTCTAAAATAGAAAGCTATATGTGGACCCTGTCCTTATCCCATAACTTCATTTGAGTACATTATTAGTTCAACATTTCCATGAAAGGACCTTTCACCAAGGTAAACATCTCACAGAAGGAGCCATTCGTAGTGAGGCTTCTGGCTTGTGGGGTGTAAAAGTCATATCATGTGTACGTAACTATTTTCAGTGTCGAAAATTGTGAACCCCATGATGGCAGATTTACCACTAGACAGACTCGACCCAACACCTTCATTCACGAATATTGGTATTGACGTTTTTGGGCCATGGCATTTATCTGCCAGTAAGACTCAAGGTGTACAGCCCAATTCGAAACGCTGGGCTCTTATGTTCACTTGCCTGGTGGTTCGTGTTGTTCATATAGAATTACTCAAAGAAATGTCATCGTCATGTTTCATAAACGCGCTTCGTCAATTTTGTGTATTAAGAGGTGAAGTGAATTTTATATGAGCTAGATTTTGATATTAATTAAGTAAATACCACATTCATCATTAGAGATATATGAGTGGTTCAACATTTAATGGGCTGTGTATATGTTTTTTACACAATTATTTAGTTAAGAGTAAAATAACCATTTCAGACGGGGAGTGTTCTGTCACAAACAGATTTGTAGTCAACATGTACCTATAGATTTTTTGGTCGTAATTACTGAATTATTGAATGTTATATTAAGTACCGACCTTTCTTCTGTATTTCTTTGTATAAGCCTTTTTGTTTACCGAAATGCAAAACAGCGATTAAAATACATGTTTGTATAATTATGAGTCAGAAATAAGAAATATGCACTCACACACATATATTCCCTGAAAATGCTACCGTGTCCAAGATGATCCCAGGTCTTAACAGGCTATTAAACTGTTGGTGAATATTTTAGGCATTGTTTCGTGTGTTTTAATTCTTTGTACAGTGTGATTATGAAGAGAGACAATGATAGGGCCATGTAGTTTTTTGTACCTGAATTATTTATGTTATTTAGCATATTTACCGATAAAGTCTGATTAAATGGTGGTTTATACAGACAAGCAGGAGCCATTTGTGAAGGTTTTATAATTCAAGAAAGACTACTCTTGCTTGACGTTGAACAGATTTGTGTGAGTTGTCCCCCTTGGACCATTATACAATCTGTTATGGAATGCACTTTTAAATATATGAAAATAATGATTATCTTGATACAGGGATGTAAGTTATGGATCAGACTGTTACCATTATATACAGTTGGAGACAATTCTTGTTCGGGTACTTTTTCTTCAAAATGTGTGTGTTGTCTTTATTATGGTTGCCAGTATAGCAATTTAATCCAAATCAGTGGATTCTCTTAATCCTGTTATACATTATTTAGGTATTCCCCTATTTTTTTTTTTGCTCACATCTCTGAATAAAATTTATTGCTAGTCAGTTAAGTGTAAGTTACAATTCTTAGCATAATAAATCAATATTCTAAGTACAACAGTTATGAAACTTCATGTATTACGAGTAGGATGGTAGGTAGAACGGGATGTGACGTGCGTGATCCCTATGTTACCCACACCTCACTTTGTGAAGCAGGGATGTAAAAAGACAATACTGTCAGTAGTCACTGGAGGTCATTCCACACCTCCTCATTAAACATATAACGAGTACTACTCCCGTTACTTTTCTCGGGAACTGGAATTGTTCTGTTAATAACTTTGACTATGTACCAATTCAAGTCAATACTTGTCCTTGGCCATATGAAACAGTTCCAATTCACTCTGCCAGATTTTTTTCATATACCTGACCTGACTAAAACTGAAAAAAATCATTTTTCTACTTACCCTGGGTAAAGTTTCCCATTATAACTTACCAAAGCATACTGTCCTAGAAACTTATGTTTAAATGTGCTAACAACATTGTTATTGAAATCGTTTGTCATGATCAATTTCTCATAGATCTCGTTTCTATGTTCTCAGGTTCGTCTTGTTTGGTCTCTTTTGCACCTTCAACCATGCTTCTCGTTCCTATGTTCTCGTGTTCGTCTTCTATGGTCTCTTTTGCACCTTCCACCATGCTTCTCATTTATATACTCTCATGTTCGTCTTGTACGTTGTCTGTTGCACCTTTCACCATGTTTTTTGTTGTTTTTTTTGTTTCTAAGTTATCGTTTTCGTCTTATTTGGTCTCTGTTGCGTTCTCTAAACTTCTATTTTTAACATCTTTACATATTCTCTTCTGACTTTGTGATTTAATTCTGTCATCAAGATTCTGATTCTGACTTTGGTTTGCTTTTTAAACTGTTTTTTTGTTGTTTTTTTTCGATTCCTTTGACGAATTTTTCACTGTTTTATGGCTTGTCTTCTTTTGCGCTCTGTTATATCCTGTACAAACTTCTTTTTTCCATAATGTTTATCTTCTATATACTTGTCCTTACATTTCTGCAAAAAACATTTTTTTTTCCTATCCGGATCAGCGTCCCTTCATAAACGAAATTTCCTTTGTTTTTTGCACTTTACAACCCCATTATCTGGAACAAATATATGATACAATCGTATTAGAATTAAATAATTAGATTTGTCTTCACAGTCACTCACATAACGACATCAGTATTTCATATAAACAAAAATTGCAAAACAGAATTTCTGTGTTTTACTTAAGATATAATTTATCTCTTCCCGTGTTTTGTTGTGTATTGAAACACAGGGTTTTAGTTCAGGTGAGGATTATTGTATCACGACGGCATACCGCTGCACTGCTCTCTTAATTACATGACCCCCCTTCCACACACACACACACACACACACTACTTGACTACATACGAGTAAATTATGGGGAATGTGACAACAGAATAGTTTAACTTATAAATGATTTCTCATATCGCCAACAATTTTGTATATTAAATAAAGACTTTGGCTTAAATTACTTGTGTTGATGCGTATTGCACGACTTGCACCTCGTAGCTCGCGCATGTAATATACTTATCAAATCAAATTTATGCCAAAGTCTTTATTATTCAATTTTTTTTCGGCAGTATGAGAAATCATGCATACACTTGTGCTGTTGGGAATGGATTTCTGAAATGAATCGTTTCATAAAATAAAAGTTTATTGCAAACATTAAACGCATTCTTCCCTTACTGAACTTTACCCAGTCGTGAAATGCAGTTAGTTGGTGACACTGGTACTATGTATATATAGCGTCGTCAAAAGAGCTTACCTTCATTTCCCTGACCCTCCGAAGGTTGTGGATTCGATCCCCGTAAGGGCAAATAATCTTCCATGACCATCTCAGGTGTACAGTACCGGCCAAACCCAGGAGACATATACGACATTGTCCCAGAGTAGGTCATACATGTATATACATGTGTAGTGGCCTACGTGACTTTCTGCAGCAGACGCCGTGCGTCGTTAAGCAATTTAATGCACGTGTGAAAAATATGTATTAGAAAGCATTAAATCGGTATTGAAGTAAACGCTGGGCTACATACATTCCTATATGTTTATTTGATGTGTTTGATCAAAATTTTCATGATTAGCAAGTCTGAAAATTAACAATTTAAATCTGACCTAATTATGCATAATCAAACTCCGATTTCGTCCAAGATGTTGCTTCCTTTGAATAACTTATTTTCCGGGACCTTTTTCCTCTGCAGTGTTCGCTCGCGTGCTCTTATTTAAAACATTGAAAGAGATGATCGTAACTTCGCATATACCTACATTATAGTTCTAATGTGTATTTTTTTTATTTCCTACTTTATTTACTCCCCCCCCCCTTCTCTCTCTCTCTCTCTCTCCACATATGCAAACGTCATAATTCGCACAGAACATATTTCGTTTTCTTCTCTCCCTCTCTTTCAGTTTGAATAAGCAATATAATATCAGGAGGTCTTGGATTCAAAACCCAACCGGGGTACATTTCTCCGGTGATAGCGTCAAGACGTATAACATTTGTACTAGATTTGCCCTTGTCTTGCACTCGGCAAATTGGGGTTGCTATGGGAACTCGGAGAACTCAGTACTGATTCTAAGCAGGAACTTCTCTCCCGTGTATCTGTCGGTGCTATTCCCCTGACACGTAAAATAACCAATGTGTCTTTTTGCGAAATGAGCTAGGGTATCGCACCCAGACTCACTTGTATCCAACCACTGTCTTTTCCGATGTTTTTTTTTTTCCAGCAAACAAAAAAAACAAAAACAAAAAACAAAAACAAAAAAAAACAGGACCCCTACAATAGAAGATTAACATACTGCCTTTGAGAATAGAGGCATACGGTTTTAGTCAAATTACCGATCTCTCCTTGTCCGTGAAAACACAAATTCACTACATGATAAAAGTTAAATGGGGAAAAAATCGATAAATTCCATATTATTACATGTATAGTTCGCTTAAATTATATGTCTGATTTTTTTTTCTCATGTATGTACATTTAAGCATGAATGTGTATATTTAACCAACGTAATTGTATTTCACCAGACGCGTGTCATACCTTCTTATCAGCGGGCACAGCATGTGTTAATTTTGACCGGATATGTCACCTTTATGTAATGCCGATACCGATATACCGTCACTCACCCCCACCCCGAATCCCACCCCAAGGCGAAGGAGGGACAATCAAC
>CM037785.1:43536037-43586037 GCA_021229015.1 Solen grandis
AATAGAAAGTGAGTAGCAGAAGTGTAATGATTACGAAACAGAATTCTATCTGGTTCTTTTTTATTATCTCCCTTTATCTTGAGAATTACTCCATTACTATATAAAATCTAATATATAGGGATGTCAGATGTACTCGTATGAGCATACTGATGACAAATATAAATACTTAAAATAATAATTTATCATACTAGATGCCAAAGTGAAACATATGGAGCCATCGGACTAAGGTGTCCTTTTCACCTGTGGGTGTGACCTTGACCATGGAGTCTGGGAACCAAATGTTAAGCACGACACTTCATTCCATTGAGGCAAACAATTCTGCGAACATGTCTTCATTACAATCAGGACAACAAAACCAGAACCATGACCGTTCACCTTTAAGAAAACTAATTCATCGTACTGGTGGGGTACCGTTTGACAGGAAATGTATTAGGAAGGGCCGAGTTATTCAGAATTACTTAAACATTAATTTGTTTTATGAAACATGAGGACTTGCTTTTACGTAATTCTATTATCATTTTATATTTCTTCTTATCCATGTTAAAAGTAAATATCTTACGTTCCGACAGTTACAGTTTGCCGGAGTATCAAACTTCACTCCTCCCTACTGGTTCGCTTACGATTGCATCAACAAAAAGTATACCTTTTTAAAAAATAAACTTCATGCTAATCACGATTTTGTTCTATCTGAATCCTACCATGATGCACTCTCACGCCTAGGGTTTGGTTTTATTTATAATGAATCCTGACAATGATCAATAACTTAGGTGTCAAAATATCACGTCTTGTTCATTTATCAAAGCTTCATCCTAGGGTTATTGCAGCTCTGGGCACACACCGAACATCATCATGCCATAACAAAAAATATTAAAAAGGAATACTGACACGGCAAAACTTTTGTAAACCTGGACGTAGCTTGATCCAAACATATCTTGACTGAGCACCGGGTCATAAAATTCTCCAGAATATCAGATAGATTTCAGTTAGGTGTGTTTGTATTTGAAGCGAACGGTTCGTTTTGTTTACTCAAGTATATCTTATGTCTCAAACTGTAAACGAATCGCGTTAATATTTTGTGATTGTGTCTGACTTTAAGACATGTTTATACCTTGAACCGTGTTAGGAGTGTCACTTTAGAGTCATTGTTTAATTGACAAGCTATACATAGATTAAGCAAAGAAAAGAATATAAAAAATAATATAAAAAAAGACGGAAAAGGAGAAATTATCATTATATTTCATATATATATATTCGGTTACGATTTCGTCCTCAGAATGTTATCCATAATGATTGTGATCACAATGGGAGATGTAACAAAACCGTAACAGATTCACTGTAGGGCAGATGGTAAAGTGACAATAGGCTAATTGTTACCAACGTGTTCTTTCACGATGATATCTAAATAGATGCTATTTGCGCTGCGGCCCATGTACATCAGTCTCCAATTGTTTTACCAAAACAAACACAGAAATCGATGATCAAATCAGTGTGTCGTCAGCACTCGTAATATGAAAACTGATAGGCCCATTATTGCCCGACCTCCGACCGTATCGCTTGCTAATAACACGCTGTTCACGTGACGCGCATGTAGTTTGAATCTAGCACAACCATCACCATCAACGTTTGTGTTGCTTTAAACTCAATAAATCACGCCGTTGAATTCTGATCAGCCATCTTTTACGGAACAGTCCTGAAGTAAATTTAGTTTGTTATTTTAGCAATTGTGATGGTTGCCAGGATACAAAACTGGACATCAGAAGGACAGTTAATAGCCCCAGAACATGCATGTATTAGGTCAGATTTGTGCAAAGGTGTTTTATGCAGTAAATAATAAGAAATGAATAGTAAGTACATTAAATGGCATCATTAATATAAATCAATATCCCATATAGTCCATATACAATAAGCAGAATTTCCGTCACAAATATATATCAGTTTGACTTTTAATACATGTATAAAAAAAAGAGAAAATACTCAGTTTGAGATTAAATGAAACAGGTTATCAACATTCTGTTCACTGTACACGGAAAGAGGAAATTAATGAAGAGACGTTTTTGTTTTGTTCGACTCATCTGACATTACATTTCAGATCAAATGTAAATATTTGTTCAGATCAAAAGTTAGTCCATGTTAATATATGTGTGCGTTTTTAATTAGGCTTATTGTCCCACCGACAGTATGTCAGTCATGTTTTGGTCATTACCACATGAGACAGACGTAGAGTTGCCTACCTGCGATATAGACCATTTCACTTCGAAATGAGACGTAAACCTGCGTAAATCAACGAGCACTACCCGAACAAATAATCTGCATGCTGGTGTTAAATTTCACTAAGTGTTCAATGGGAAATAATCATAAGTTTGAGATTTTCCCCCAGTCACTGATTGGTCAGTGTAAATCAGCGAATTATATCGAGTATTGCCGATCCTATGAAGAAATGGTCTATTATGCCAAGACTTCCCATTCCGGGTAAGATACTTAAACAACTTCACCATCGGGACCAGTAAAATAAAAATAATATACATATACATGTAATTATATTTCAAATATTCTCAATTAAGTCATAACTGCAATACGATACTTCCTTAAGTGGTCAGTCAAATGAACACGAGAAAGTGGTCGTTAAGAAGAGGAGGTTGAATATAATGTCAGTTTGGTAATATTTCAGCTGGCCGCTACACACATGTTGTCCGTATAATACAGACGACAGCTTACATAGGTTTAACTATACGTTAATTTTTTTTTCAAATCATTTTTTAAAAGTACTTTTGAAAGTACGTCTTTTCTAAAACTATTACTGTAGATCTAATTTGAGACTTCACTTTGAGAAGTTGAATTTTATTACAGTTACCCCAGTCATTACAATAGACATTTATATCTGTTTTAGTCAGGATTAAACACTTTCTGTTTGCTCAGTATGCGGGAAAACACCGTTGGTGCGCTCAGTTTGACATTAATGGTGCCACGTAAACACCTTGGTTGATGTTATCTAGGAACGTAAGTTGTGATAACGTCTGCATCTGAGAATCCAACGGGTATATTAGAACAGTACGATTATAGAAATGCTCACTATCATTTTACTGACATGAATTTAAACGCCTGGAATGAGTTGACAGATTATTATTTTGTTTTTCTAAGGTAATCCATCCATTATTAGAATATATTAATGGTCCTCCAAATGCTTATCATAATAAATAGATTTCAATATACATGAAAACATCCATCGATTTGGAGTTAAAGGATATATTGCTCAAAGTCTATAAAAGCTTTTCTTTACTATAAACTTCCCACGATCACTTAACGGACCATGATAACATTTAAGTAATAAAAAAAGATCGCCTTTAATGAATGAGAGGCTCCATCACTTTTAGAGGATATTACCACGGATCGGTGGGATATGAGTTTGAACAACGATCATAATGGTAGCGCATTCAGGTCAAAACCAGGACAAATGCAATTATGGCATTATTGTTGTCCCTTTTGTCTGTGTAGCTAAATCAATAACGTTGGCCTGGCCGTACCTTTTTATTAATTCCACGTAGATTCCTTTCAATTTCACACATAATTACTGGTTCTCGATGTTGTCAGCTATTTTAAAAAATAACTTATTTTCATCAATATCATACCAGCCTGGTAAGAGTTTTATTAATATGTGTATTGCATTCTAACCATTTGTTTTATTCATTCCATGCTCTCTCTCTCTCTCTCTCTCTCTCTCTCTCCTTCATAGCACTGTGAGTCAATAAGTTAATAGGAGTTACCCTGTCGAGGCTTGAACACACGACCATGAGAGGATACATGATAGAATGGCATCTTATGTTAACACTGGGCCATGGATACCTCCATTGATAATACTAATTATAATTTAACTTAAAAGTGCACTGTGTGCAAAAACAATATCAATTTCAAATTCATAAATGAACTTTTGACTAACGTATCATTTATCTCAAGAGACGAACGAATCTGCCGCTGACGGTAACATTTGAATAATACGAATCATATGTGTTACTATTTCAATCATGAGGTGAAGATTAGTAATAAAATCTGACGGGAAAAGTCAATTTCATAAATGCATTTTTACATCGAATGAGAAATACATTTCATACATTGTACTAGAAACAGGCTCGCTTTCTAGTCGCGTTTTTGGTAGTCACCAAATATTTCTTTACAGCTTTGTGGTCTTCGACAAATTGTTTATATAAATTACTTGAACCACATGCACATTACATACTCAATTAACATGCACTAAATTGGCAGTTATTTGTTTTCTAAATTAGTAAAATTCATTTGTGTGAGTAGAATATCAAATGGAAACAATCGACAGGTCCAACAGTATCGGTTGTTCATGTTAAGTTGAAAATCATTTCCTCCTTATCATCATTTTTACCAAAATGAATATAAGTTGCAGCTGCAGTATATTCTAACAAAAAGGTTTCCGTACACATCCCATTGCACAATCTGTACAGCAATCAGTTAAATGTAATATACATACATATAATTATATCACATATCCAATTCAGTAAAGTGTCAACTTTGTCCTCTTCTACGTGTGCACTTAAAATGATATACCACAATAAATGGACAGACAATGAGATGTGATTATACGTCAGCGATATGATATATCAATATAAACGGAGAGACACTGAGATATGATCATACGTAAGCGATAGGATATATCACGATAAACGGACAGACATTGAGATGAGATTATACGTCAGCGATATGATATATCAATATAAACGGACAGACACTGAGATATGATCATACGTCAACGATAGGATATATCAATATAAACGGACAGACACTGAGATATGATCATACGTAAGCGATAGGATATATCACGATAAACGGACAGACATTGAGATGAGATTATACGTCAGCGATAGGATATAGCACGATAAACGGACAGACATTGAGATGAGATTATACGTAAGCGATAGGACATATTACGATAAACGGACAGACATTGATATATGATCATACGTAAGCGATAGGATATATCACGATAAACGGACAGACACTGATATATGATCATACGTAAGCGATAGGATATATCACGATAAACGGACAGACATTGAGATATGATCATACGTCAGCGATAGGATTAATACGATAAACGGACAGACACTGATATATGACTATACGTCAGCGATAGGATATATCACGATAAACGGACAGACATTGAGATATGATTATACGTCAGCGATAGGATATATCACGATAAACGGACAGACATTGAGATATGATTATACGTCAGCGATAGGATATATCACGATAAACGGACAGACACTGATATATGACCATACGTAAGCGATAGGACATATCACGATAAACGGACAGACACTGATATATGATCATACGTATTCGATAGGATACATCACGATAAACGGACAGACATTGAGATATGATTATACGTCAGCGATAGGATATATCACGATAAACGGACAGACACTGATATATGACCATACTTAAGCGATTGGATATATCACGATAAACGGACAGACACTGATATATGACCATACTTAAGCGATTGGATATATCACGATAAACGGACAGACACTGATATATGACCATACTTAAGCGATTGGATACATCACGATTAACGGACAGACACTGAGATATGACAATACGTCAACGATAGGACATATCACGATAAACGGACAGACATTGATATATGACCATACTTAAGCGATAGGATATATCACGATAAACAGACAGACACTGATATATGACTATACGTAAGCGATAGGATACATCACGATAAACGGACAGACACTGAGATATGATCATACGTAAGCGATTGGATATATCACGATAAACGGACAGACATTGATATGATTATACGTCAGCGATAGGATATATCACGATAAACGGACAGACACTGATATATGACCATACTTAAGCGATTGGATATATCACGATAAACAGACAGACACTGAGGTATGACTATACGTAAGCGATTAGGATATATCACGATAAACAGACAGACACTGAGGTATGACTATACGTAAGCGATAGGATATATCACGATAAACGGACAGACACTGAGATATGATCATACGTATTCGATAGGATATATCACGATTAACGGACAGACATTGAGATATGATTATACGTCAGCGATAGGATATATCATGATAAACGGACAGACACTGAGATATGATCATACGTATTCGATAGGATATATCACGATAAACAGACAGACACTGAGGTATGACTATACGTCAACGATAGGATATATCACGATTAACGGACAGACATTGAGATATGATTATACGTCAACGATAGGATATATCACGATAAACGGACAGACACTGATATATGATTATACGTCAGCGATAGGATATATCACGATAAACGGACAGAAATTGAGATATGATTATACGTCAGCGATAGGATATATCACGATAAACGGACAGAAATTGAGATATGATTATACGTCAGCGATAGGATATATCACGATAAACGGACAGACACTGATATATGATCATACGTCAGCGATAGGATATATCACGATAAACGGACAGACACTGATATATGATTATACGTCAGCGATAGGATATATCACGATAAACGGACAGACACTGATATATGACCATACTTAAGCGATTGGATATATCACGATAAACGGACAGACACTGATATATGACCATACTTAAGCGATTGGATATATTACGATAAACGGACAGACACTGAGGTATGACTATACGTCAACGATAGGACATATTACGATAAACGGACAGACACTGAGGTATGACTATACGTAACGATAGGATATATTACGATAAACGGACAGACACTGAGATATGGTCATACGTAGCGATATGATATATTACGATAAACGGACAGACACTAATATATGATCATCCGTAGCGATAGGATATATTACGATAAACGGACAGACATTAAGATATGATTATACGTCAGCGATATGATATATTACGATAAACGGACAGACACTGATATATGGTCATACGTAGCGTTAGGATATATCACGATAAACAGACAGACACTGATATATGATCATACGTAGCGATATGATATATTACGATAAACGGACAGACATTAAGATATGATTAAACGTCAGCGTTAGGATATATCACGATAAACAGACAGACACTGAGATATGATTATACGTCAGAGATATGATATATCACGATAAAGAGACTGACACTGAGATATGATTATACGTCAGCGATAACATATATCACGATAAACGGACAGACAATTCAATACGATTATACGTCAGCGATAAGATATATCACGATAAACGGACAGACACTTGGATATTATTATACGTCAGCGATCGATTTAGATTTAAATAGAATGTTACAGTACAACGTCATAAGAGCGTATTGTACATACTAAATGAAATTAGAAGTATTCCTACGCCGTAAATAGTATGCGTCCTTTTCCAGAAATTACGGGAAAATAGAATGCTTACAAAAATCGAGTTTGGTGAAGACATTTTGCGTTTGTGCCAAATAGTCGATCAGGCAACTCTTTTCTTTGGCTTCCTTTAAGTTTTGTCTATAATCGACTTGAAAAGGAGTCAACATTTTACGGTTTATTTTGGAAACCTGTCTAGGAGCACACTTTCACTTCGTAGCCATCTAACAAGAAGTGATGAGAAAATATCGTGCAGAATAACACCGTGTTTCCAATTCTACTTGCAGCGTATGGGATTTGTTGTGATATGGTATTCCATTAAAAACCGTGCCCTGGAGAGATGCTGCTTGTATCACGGGATGACTTGTTAAGCGTATTATCACCAAGATTAAAGTCTTAATCGTTCTCTGAAAATTGCGTTATTTTGATCATGAGAATTTGATTTTTATCATACTCAAAACATGTTAAAGGCATGGGATATATTTGTTAATATTTATTTTGAGATTGTCTGTTTTCATACACTTCAATATATCGATGTCAACATGCGATGACAGCAAAAATGAAATGTACCTCAATGGTGATAAACAGGTACCTCACTTTTAGCTCACTGGTACCTAGTGAGTACCTAACTCACATATCATTAACGTTGTCTCCGAGTTGTGGCTTATTGGTAACTTTCTTGTAGCTCTTTAGTACCCCAAAGAAGCTCAGTTTTGTCTTACTAGTACCTCACTGAAGCCCTGAGCCCTGAAGAAGACCTTGTTAACGATCGAAACGTCGGCATTAAATATTTGTTTACCATTCCATTATCTTGATATCGTTTGTTATACCCACTTACCTATTTTTAAAATTAGTACCTCACTTGTATATAATTTGTCTCTCACACACGGCCTACACCAGGCTGTCAAGAGTTGTGCAGGCAGTTGACCGTGGTGTTCAGGTCGACTGAACCTGACAACCATTCAGCCGAGACGACGGCCAGATATAATTGCTTCAGTACATTTACCTCAGTATCGATCTCAGATCTTGGGAAAAATACATTACTATGTATATAACATGATGCAAATCATTTCGTTTCCGCAACAAATGTCTCTGTATTAGTATCATTAATTAGTATATATGAAACAAGCAGTCAATCATTAAGATGGAGTGGACGTAACTAGGTGATATATTGCTTCCCTCCTCTTAAACCTGACAGAATAGATTGTGAGTTTGGTCAGATTAATAGTAAGCTCAGTGTAAACTAGATATAAAAAAGAACACCACGATAGCCGTTGCGAGATGTTTGGCTTTTATTATGGGTACTATATTGGTCTGACGGTCTGAGTGTGAACTCGTTGGCATTTGCTGTCATGTCATGATACTGAGACTATAATAAAATACTAACATTGGTGTAAGGATGGATGGCTTGATTGAAATATTCATGGAAAAAAAGAAATACTGTGCATATGTAACTGGTCTTCCCGTGTTTATTATCCATATCAGATCTACTTCTGATGGCACTTTTATTGGTGTGCAATATTCAAGATGTGAACTACTTCTGGAATAATTTCCTTTTGTTTCTGGTTGTAATTATATAAAATATTAATATTTTCATTTTATTGTATCTTAATATATTTAATGCTTCTGAATATCAGAAACGCTATGGAATCTGGTGAAAAAAAAAAGATCATAAAAGATATACTGGTTCTGATGTTCCGAGCGTTTTGGGATCGGATATATGAAAAATGAAAATTAAGCAGTTTGGAAGAACAACATTAATTTAATCATAACATTAATCGCTCAAGAGTATCGTTAGTTTGTACAGGCAGTTTAATGCTCCCAAATTGCATAATTCTTTTGTTTAAGTGAGTCAGATTAAAACTTAATATCCTGCATTTCAGCCAAACGTCCCCGATCACAGGAAGTTACAGTAGGTGTGTACCTCTAAACTTATTTAATTGGAAAAAAATCAGACAAAAGGAATATAATTTTAGCAGTATTAAATGGATTAATTCCATTCGTATTGAAGAAACCTGAAAAAAGGAAAATAAAAAACACTTGTGATATTTTTATCATTATTGTTTTTTCTTTGAAAGTTATTCGGAAAGGATACGTCTTAGATTTATTTCCAGGTTACTTCTAAGTTCCGACCCTATACATGTAGCATTTATATCTAGTTGAAAAAAAGAATATAGTTTTTATGCTGTGAGTAATCAAATGGTAAGTTGCTTTTTTACGTTTCTTTTAATGGAGTTTCATTCGAAAATATCATTCTTTTTCGACTGATAAAACTTAGATTTAGATGATGATGTTAAATTGTGGGTCGGGAATATATAAGACTTCAGCTCAACTCAAATCAGCTTTATTTCAGCCATATCGGCAACAAACATTTTCATTGACCAACATAAATATACAACAGTGCATGCAGAAACATAGCATATCAAATACATTCAAAATTAATACAAACCCGTGACGTGTGCAGAGAAACTGGTTAATATGAATACTTTGAACACCGCGTGTCTTTAATTGACCACGAGAGGAATGATGTGTGTCCTCCCATGCAATGTTTTATGATTGTCTGATATTGGGATCATATTTCGTGCCGGATCCCGATATAATTAGACAAACTCTTCATTGAATTCTTTGCAGGGATTTGCATGAGCTTTGTATTCCAGTAATGAAACCTTTGTATCAACGATATCTCCAAGTAATATTAAAAGACAGTTGATGTTATTATTCATTTTAATTATTCAATTATTTGAATACTATGTATAATATACATGAATACATGAATATACATGGCAATAAAACGTGCCATGAACGAGTAGTAACATTGTATGTGTGTGCCTCTACTTCACTGCAGAATATTGACGTTGATGTTTTTGTTTTTGATAGACGATTTCACATATCTGTGTGGCGTGCTAGATATACATATCAAAGCGATTTACCAACTTCAGATTCGGTCATTTGTAATAAGAAAATCTCCGTGTTGTAGACAACTACACGTTCTGCATTGGCGGCCATGAGATCTAGGTACATAACTCTATCAGCTTCGCAGCTGAAAGTCAAAACTATTTTGGAAAAATATTACTAAATACAATCTTGTTTTGAAGATAAATGATCGAATTAAATATAATTGTACTCAATAAAAATACTGTTTTCCCCCGACTAAATCCACATCTGAACCCCAAGGATGTTCAAAACCTAACATGTTTGTTTTAAGCAAAGTAAATTATATCGAAATAAATTTTAGTAATTACTAGATCTCTTGATACCTCAATTAAAGTAATTGAACATTTCATAACCAGATTATAAAGTTAAGTTTGGTAAGCGCCTTCCACCTTTTCTCCGCAATGATGGCTAACCATGTTAAATTAAAGTTTTGAACAGCTCTTAAAAAATTTAGCTAAGTTAATGATGCAATTTCAAATTTGATTGCATGTTTCATTGGAATTGTTCACAGTGGCGGTTAATTCTGTTAATTGAATATCTTACTATCTCTATCATGGATCAAAAGTGGTTTAGGCTGGCCCGGTAGCCTATGTGGTAAAAGTGTTTGCCTTGAAATCGGATGTTTGTGGGTTCGATCCCATATTACGGCATACCACAGTCGTTAAAATGGAAATGCTACTAGTATCGACCTGCCTGGCTCTCATTATTCCAAGATTGGTTTGACCGGGGTCAGGATATCAGAACTGGGGACAACATGTCTACGATGTATGATACTGAACTGTGTCAACAGTATATGTGTTAAAGGGAGACCTTGTCCCCAAATGCCCTGAAAATTATGAAAAATATTTCGTTTTTCATAAAATACAGATATCAAGAATGATCTAAAAATATATATTTGAATGGACATTCATTGTTAGTCACTACTGATATCAAAGAGTACTTCTAGTATACAAAAACAAGAGAACGATGACTTGTTAAACAACTTACGTTCGAATGAACCCCATGCCCCCAAGAAGGGGACTTAGACCTTGATGGTCAAGGTCATTTGAAGGTCAAGGTCACCTGGCGGGTAGAGCTCATAAAGGTGCATGCACCTGTGAAGTTTGGAGGTTGTAGGTGGAAGGACTTCCGTGATATGATCAAAATTAAAGTTTTGTGACAAACAGACAAATAAACAGACAAATAGATAGACCAAAAACAATATGTCTGATTATCGATCCGGGGACATAAAAACAGAATGATAAACAAATACTGATTAGGTGGGAGTCATGCAATATTTTCAATTCTTCTTCAGAAAACAGACATTATACAAGAGTGCTCATTTTAAGAAAATGGTCCAATTGCATTTTATTTCAAAATGATAACTGCGGACGGACTACGTGAATAATTACACAGTGTAGTGTTTTCTTATTTCGAAATCTTTTTAAACGAATATAAAGACATATTAATAGGTCTCTGACGTATACAGCTTGGTTTGTAGAATGTTCATATTTTTGGACTTAAGAGGCACGACAATATCTTGGAATATCTCTATGCCTTGTGTCTTAAAAACATTTATGCTCAGAGAGAAGGTGGTATTTGTCATCCAAAATTCTACAGACTGCATTTTCCTTCTTTTACAGATGTTATTGTGTATCATTGAATTTATTCCATCTTCCGTTTTCAATATCTAATTAACCCGAAGCCAGCATTTTCTGTATTTTTCAATGTTTGCTACATTTGAATAAAAATCAAATTTATTTCAATCGACCTTTTGATGATTCATTGTTATGCTAGAATTAGGATTCTGGATACAATTATCTGCACGTATCTGTTTCAAAATAGACATTAATGAATAATGATCTTCCTCACCTTGATGGAACCAGGCATAATGCTTCAATACTGCTCCCATTTGTCTAGCCCAGTTGCTTAAAGCATGTCGGTCTAAAACGATAAACATACCTTTATATATTATATTATTACATATTTGTGGTGATGACTTTTATCCAATAATAAATTACATGTATATTATTATTATGCAACTGCATAAGATATGATATTCCGACCTGCCTGTTCCTGCTAAAATAAAATCATTTTATGCCTCTGTATTGACACCTTTGGCTCTTTTAAACAATGAGTTTTATGTAATTAGAAAATAATAACGGCTAGTCGCCTAAATTAATTATGTCAATTTGTAAGTATGTATCATAAATATATGGACTTAATTATACTAAATTGTTTTTGACGAATGTCAAATCTATATTATATTTTTTCCATAAATCACCACTAACCATAAAATAAAAAGCAATAGTGTAATCAATACATACACAGAGTTATTCCTCTATAATGGCTATTCTATTGCATTGGTATGATATATCCCGTCTAACTTCCTGGAAAATAGCATAGTTTTAAAATTGTATCATAAGTTTGGGCAAAAAATGATTATAGTACATTTACCATATATAACATATTCGCTTAAAATCATATCTGGACCGAAGGTTTTGCCCTCATCAGGATAACACTTCCTTTCCTTTCATAATTTCATCAAGCGTGAATGGCAAACCAAGATAGGAAAACATACATTTTAATTCATTCTGTAATATGCTAGTGTTAAAATATAAATATATTTTTTTTCCGTCAGCCTGGCCATATTTATCGGATGCGTCATGTTTAGCCCAGAAATTATCAGTAAAACTGTCAATAACTATTTGTGAAATAATCAGTAAAACTACCTATTTGTAAATTTCTTACGGGTATGTAAATCCCCATTTAATAATGTCTAATTATAATAATTTGCATTTTTTATTTAGACTCATTAAGTTGTGAATTGTGGCTGCATTTTTTTATTTTTTATTTTTTTTTTATTTTTTTTTTTTTCGTTTTCTGAATGTCGGTGGGACATTATACCCAGGCAAGCGCAATAGATAATAAAAAATATGGGACCAACGTTTTTTTTGTTGTTTTTTTTCCTCCCTAAAATTTTTTTCAATCCTATGCACATTGGTTGTTACATATGGTACAACCAGCAATAATTCATTGTCAGAAAATGTATGGTAAACAGCTCATCTTAACAATTTTTTTCATTTTTTTATCAAAAAATTGAATCTATATTTTTTTGCTTCTAATACTTCTATCCAATGCTCATCCACATAAAAATCCAGAAATAAAGACTTTTAAAATAGAATTTCGAATCCATCATTATTTTTGGTTCTGCTTGAAAAAATATCGTCTGGACATTTTTCGACAAAGGCGCCAGTAAAATTTATTTTCAATGATAGCACAAGTTCATGTTGATCGTTGACAAAAGATGCCTTCCGCTTTACAAAATTTGGAATGTAGACAAGTGCAGATCTTCGCGTTATTTTACATTATTAGTAAATAATCAATAGAACAGCGTTAACAGAATAAAATAAAATGTGTAGTTGAACGCCTTTTCGACATCATCGATCCCTCAATGTTGGCATATACACGTACCGTTTTTTTTTTTGTTTTTTTTTTTTTTTTTTTTTTTTTTTTTTTGTTGTTTTTTTTTCACGCTTCTTTAGTCTAGTTTTCACTGCCATGTTAAAATTTTTAGTACTAATTAATTTATTGCTTGTTGCGTTGAACTTATAAAAACTCATAGCCTGAAAATCAGTGGTAAGCACTCTGCTTAGTTAAATATTACAAAAATAGCATTATCATGTTCCAGTCGTGTTCGATTGTTTGCAAATTCTGTTAAACGACTTTTGAATGCAAAATATATAAATTCTGATTAAAGTATTGCGGCCGTAAATTCTATATACAGTCGAACTTAGGATTCGACAACACTGAAAACTGGAACACCATACTTTACTCGAACACATTTCAAGGTCCCAGCAAAACTGTTCTTTACTCTTTATTGTTCCTGGGATGAGTCGAACACTGATGGCTGAACTCTCAAACTTAATTTCCGACCACGGGTTTAAAGTGCTACATGTATATGTATTTCACACGTATCGGTCGAACCAATTAACACCCTACATCTGATTTTCGCTGGCGATTTAATTGCAACCTGCGGTGCAACGTGTTTTTCCCACATTGTGAGATTGGCACATACATTGATTAATTATTCCTATTTAAGTAATTTAGTAAAATGTTACTTGTTTCATTTGAGCTGATATTTATATTATCTGATTGTGCTGAACAGAACAGAACTTTATTTCTTCCAAATACAAGATTACTGACGCCGCGTGGAAACGCGGCGTCAGTATGGAATAGTTGTTTTTTTTTGTTGTTGTTTTTTTTGCCAATGGAGCCGCATAATCAAAAAAGGGAGCAACCACTGTTGTTATTGTAAAATAAAATTAGTAATATGTTTTAAAGAAACACTTTATGAATCAGTTACTTGCATTAACTGATGAAAATAAATAACAAGATTCAAAATATAAAAGTCTTTAATCGTTATTAAAAAGATTCTGGACACATATAATGTGTATCTGATGACTTCTCCTTAAATTGTAGGCAACGGGTTTTAAAATTTGGTTAACGTACCCTGCAAGCAAACCGATTCATTAAAGCTCAGAATTTATTTCCTTAAAGATGTTTTGAGATCTTAAAATATTCAGAATTCAGGAGTAAGAAAGGAAGAGGGTGTCTTGTCATTAACGGAGATTCAGAATGAGAATTGTGCGTTAAATTTTAAATGATTTACGCCAATGTATGTGGTACATGTACGTGAACGAAATGAATATCATCGTTGAGGTTTGTGCTTTCATAATTTATTTTGTCAGCTGCTGTTTTATGGATTTATATCCTGTAATGCATATTCTGACCTGCGTCAGTATCTATCATTCTATGAATTTTATTTCATAAACTGTTTCCTTAGGATTGAAGCTAAAATTTTCATCCAGTGTTTGATCATCCTTATTTGACTTGGTACTTCCAGTGGAAATACGCCCACCTCTCCATATACAGCTGTCATTCTTTGACTTTTAACGCAATTAATCTTCTTTAAGCAGCTCGTTCACAGATGGTCATTGACTAAGAATTTGATTTCAACTTAATTAAGTCTTTCAATAATATCTACAGACTCATGATGGTCACCCAAATGCAACATTCCGTAATTGTAAGAACATTTGGTGGTGTCTCCATCACAGGCAATACCGTTACGAACGGTATTGAACCTATATTTAGAATCATCAAACCTATATTTAGATTTTATATTTTTAATGTGCCTTCAATTGACTGGTCACATTCACTCTTCGCGCATGCGGTCACTCCATTAACTGAACTTACGAATTCGCTACCCGAAACTTCTGAACACGCCATGTTGCGGAACGTGTCACGTGGTACCACAAGCCTGCTTCGGGGATACCGTATTCTATATTTCACTTATTTAGGCGTTTAAGAAAATAACATTTTCCCGTGCATGCCGGGTTTATTTGTAAGGAAACAAAGACTTCATCAACAATAACGAGGGAGAGTAGAATTGCTTTATTATTTCTACTGATCATCTGTTAACGAGAGCTGCTTTGAAATACAGTGTGTGCAAGTTCCAGGTCATTACATTGATATGTAGTTATGTAGTAGATATTTCATATGAAACGTTTAATACTGATGCAAAAAAAAAATATTCGTAAATCTCGTGTTTCAAGATAGTTCTTTTCAGGGCAAACTTAGCATGGTTTACTTAGATATGACCTTTTGCTGCGATGCCATAAACCGTTTTTTTTTTAATAAAAATACTAAAATGAGATTACGGCTACAAGTTTTGTGTCTTATAAAAACAGTCGCATAATATCAATCTCGTTCGAAAATCAAGACATTTGTTTTGTTTTGTATTTATTTTTAGCCTCCATGTAATTCAATATGATTCAATGTCATTTAAAATACGTTGCAGAGTTTTCGAGGTTAATGCAAAAACTGCTTGGTCGTCGGCGTAAAATATAAGAAATACTTAAAACTCATCTTTTATGAAAGTATCATCAATATAAGAACGCATATTGTCCATCAGATTGTAGACCATAACTAGATGGGTGGATTTGGTGACTCCTTGCTTTGAGCATTGAAAGGAAATGAAATATTCAGAACAATCATTTTGTATTTTACACCATCATGATTTTCCCGAGTTATGCATTCGCCGACGTGCGTGTATACTGAATGTATTTGTCTGTTTATGCATGTACTCCCATTAGAACTAGGTGTGAATGTATGCGCTTACATCGAAAATACAAAGAAATACTATCCTTCTCTATCTGTCCATTCTAATTTACATTTACTCTAAGGAACATTCATTCTTTCATACTAACGAAACAAACTACTTAAAAATGCCATCAACTAAAATCAAGAGACGTTTCTATAGTTTAAAATTCTACTTACAGTCGATTATATTTACCAACTTCAGTTGTGCACCAGACAGAGTGACGTCACTGCCGACTGAGGCCCGCCTGTGTGTCTTGACAGGATCCTTTAATACCCTGATTTTCTTTCAATGAATCTGGAAATCACGTATAATATATTACCCTTACATACATCGTTAGGATAATTAAGTCATATATATCGGAAATATTGAAGAGAACTTTTAGAATAATTGGTTTATTTTATTTTTAAGAATAACCATTACTGGTCTTGTAACGGGATATTAGATACAAATAATATCTGACAGTGAACATGTAAACTGCAGTAACTTGATACTGTCTTATTTAAACATAATTGGGTATTTCCGAGATAAATCCAATAAATAAAGAATAATTCCGAGAACATTAAGTATCACACACACACATATTCTGAACCACGCGGGATGCACGTGACTCTGATCTCCTATTGACTAAACTAAACAATCATTCTCTTCAGAATTTGTTTCTGTATTTTTTCGGCGTAAGCTGCATAAAATGGATGTTGACCTATTTCCTGAGGTTAACAACCGAAGATTTCGGAAAAGCACTCGTTTCAATGGTTTGCATAAACTATTTTACGATATTCCATCATTAAATGGGTGTTTCAGCTGCATGATTGTCAATTAGCAAATAACAATTTAATCTACCTATTAAACATAAAAAACATTGAGACAAAAAAGTGGACTCGTCCTTCTAAGTCGCAAAACTCACAGTGTATAAGTAGCTAACATAAGCTTCATGTAGCAACAGCCTCCGTGGCGTAATTGGTTAAGTGCTTGTCTGCTAGATCAAGGACCTGGACATCCTAATGACGGAATATTTTACTTAAATTTCGCTTAAATATTCACTTTTCCCATTCTTTCTTTTTTTTCCTCTGGCTAATATATTACATCCGGCCGCGAGATACCAAAGTCGTAACAAAGGTACTGGTATAGCTCTCTTGCTTGGAAGATATATAAGGGTATTCTAGGACTGGTTGTCCTGGTGTCAGAATAATATGACTGGGTGTGGTATCATGCCGCATGATTACTGCAGTGTGGCAGCACTATATCTATCTCAAGCAGACGTCGTCTCCAAATGACTGAAATACTGTCGAAGGGATGTTAAACACAACAAACAAACAATATATTACATCCCCTAACTTAAGCGACAAATACGTTTTCTTGCATTATTTTAAAATCACAGATCATTTAAAATTTGCCAGCATTATTTTATTAGATATATTGTAACACTTTTTCTTTCTATAACTTTCATATCTTTGCTGGGGGGTTTTTTTCTTACGCCAAATACATTGTATATTTTTTAAAGATATTTAATGTTTCTTAATGTCTTTTTAACACGTAATTTGTTCATAATGTAAACAAATTAAGGAAATATTCTTGCATTTTTAATGAAACATAACTTGTTCCAATAACTTCTCATTTGTCATTCTGGCGCTGTAAAGAAGACAAATTGAACAGAAAAAAATCATTTTTTCTTCTAAGCTAAATCACCAAGAGAGTTACAATCTGATACTTAGAAACTCATCCGACTTAATTAGAAAGGTAATGGATTGAAAGGAGACCACTATTATAAGCAATCATAATTTTCCTCTTGCATTTGAATATTGAATAACTAATTTTGATTCAAGGATAACATGCGAAACTCAAGTTATGTATAAGGAGATACAATTACTGGCATTAAATCAGCTCGATCACAGATGGTTAGTGACTACAAATTGGATTTTAGATATCTGTGTGTTTTTCGTCTATCAATACCCATCTACAGACGCAATGTCACCCTACTCAACCATCTGTGCTTGTAAAAAAAATGGTGGTTTCCCCATCACGGACAATACCGTCACGACGGTATTGAGGCATTGAAACTATATTTAGAATTATAAAACTTATACTTATATTTTCTATTTCCATTTGCTTTCACTTGGCTGGTCACATTCACTCCTCGCGCATGAGCTAATTTAACTAACGAAATCATATATATGAGCCGTCACACACATACCAGTTTGATGTAAAACCGATGCTCAACACAATTTCGTATCATGTAATAATTTTAAGTATCTTTATTATGAGAAACACGCAACACCTGAAGTTGTTACCGTGACAGTGGCAAAGATGTTATATAAAGTGGCCAAATAAGTCATCTTGAAAACCTCAGTATGTTATTTTTTTTTTCGTTGATATATAAAGTATACATTCTTCAAGTAACGCAGTGCTATTATTGTCGTTATTTGCTACCTTTTATTAAAGCATACTTGCAAAAGTGAAATTGAATTGTTTTTGCAAGTTTATAATCATAACTTGCTCGACACCGTGGTAATTGTACCATAATTTAAACATGTTTGTTATGAAAACCAGAGGAAATAATTTGCTTTTCTTTAAAGCATTTATTTTTCCTTTCGTCATATATTTCCTATTTGTATTTTACGCAATTAGTGGAAAACAGCAAGAAGACATTCTAATAATGGAGCAAAAAAACAACAACAACAACAAACAAGATAGTCCTCTCAAATTCATATTATTCTTAGACTGTATATTTGAATAGAAATTTGCATAATTATGTATGTCTTCCATCGTCCCTTTCACCCAAACAGCAATATGAAAAGTGTGTTAACCAGTCACATTACAAATAATGTACTCATTGGTTAATCTTATTTAGGGCCACTTTCATTTCACAATAAATATTTAAATATAAAAAGCAAATTGCTAATTTTTATAACAATTTTTTTTATAATTTTAAACAATGAGATTCACCTTATTGGATTTATACGTATATTGTTAAAAGTGTTATTGCAGATGATTAATTTCATTCAGAACATTGAAAAAGATTTTCGATCTGTGTTGAATTAGATTTCGTTTTCAATTCTCATTGCCTAATTAAACAACGAGATTGTACAATCTAAAACAGAGCTATAAGAAACTGGCAGCGATAAAAACTGGCAGCGATGATACGACTGCACCGAAGAAAATAATAATTCCAGAGCAAATTGCTAGGTAGAGACATGAACATTTTAGGATTAATAGTAATTCAAAATCGTTAGGATAACTTAATGACTTGCATGCATTATTTGAAGCAGAAGTGTGTTCATATTTAGAGCTATAGATTAACGTTTTCTTAATGGATAAATCACCAAAACCACAAGTAAAACGAAGTTTCATTTACATTTATTGTACCACAGAATCGTTAATTATCGTGGTGGATTAATTTTCGTTGATTTCATGAACGTCGTCATCTGCGAATATTAATCCCCACGAAAACTTCATTAAATATTCCCGTCATTTTTTGGAACATGAAGCCACGAATATATGGACCAACGAAACTGACTTACAGATTCCATGAAATTTAATGTCAACGAAAATTAATGATTTTACAGTTTTTGTGTTAATTTACTCACGACATCTATATACCACATCAATAAGAGTACATTTATAGTCCTAGCTCGAAATATCTTTCCACTTTATTCATTGGGATGCTCTCATATCGTCCATTGAAAGCCAGAAGCGGCTATCAGCCTTCTTTTTACATATGCTGATAGCCCATTCTGGCTTTCAATGGACGATATGTTTAGTATGTTATTGTTTTAAAATAATCTAAATATAATTGTGCTTCCCTCTAAGACTCTATTTACATCTAACACAGACCTGTTTATCAGCCCTTTATTCGCTGAATCATCGGGTGTGTAGTTCATTCCTGATATCCTTGTATAATATATTTTGATTGTTCGTTTGTTTATTGGATTTAACGTCCCACTGAGAGTATTTCTGTCATCCGGAGACAATGTCTATTTGAGACAGATATAGTGCTGCCACACTGCAGTATCGCGCCGTAGACATGTGACATGATACCACACCCAGTCACATTATCCTGACACCGGGCCAACCAGTCCTGCAACTACCCTTATATGCTGAGCGCCAAGCAAGGGAGCTATACAATATTTTACAACTTTGGTATGTCGCGGCCGCTAGATCTTGTAAAGATCGTACTTGATGCTCTTCTAAGCCATTCCATGGCAGCAACATTGAAAACTATACATATTTTCGTGTAAAATATGTTTTCCGATTTCTTGTCTGTTTGGTTCAATTTTATATGGACAATGAATTTTCCTGCATCGTTTCAGATCTTTCTAATTTAACACTTTATGATTGATGTCGTTATGAATTTATTTCAGGTTCCAATGTTAAGGCACCATCGATTTCAACTTTATTAACAGTCAAGAGCTTCCGAAGATATTACACGGACAGTTTTTCCAAGTGCGGCGAAATTAAACCATTTACAGGAAGGGATCGATAAGCTGAGCACTATCGTTGGAAATATTTACATGTTAATTTCGTATGAATTCGTGGAATTTTGCATAAGACAAGGATGCGCTGTAGGCATTACTGAAAACGAAGAAGAAAAAAAACTATTGCTGCAGCTACTGAAGACACTGTGGTATACACAGAGTATAAAACTATATATAGATATTTGTTTCCCCGAATGACCATGAACTCGTCTGTGAATTATTCCTCTTCCTCCCACATAATTTTGACATCGCCGTCTCTTACATTTTCTATATAATACGTTAAGACGTTTTAAACCAAATTTTACTGTTAGTTCCCTCACTACTTGTCAAATTTGAATTCTCTGATAATTTCTCCAACGTTAAAAAATAATAAGATACAATGGAGATCTCGGAGGAATATCTCAATAAGTCTATGAATTCTTCGAACGGTACGGCATTAGGCCCCTCCAACACGGCGCTCTATACTGGATCTGCCATCATGCTAATCGCTCTTCTCTGGGGACTGTTCGGTAATGCCTTGATAATGGCTGTTATTTTGAAGAAGAAGGATTTATCTAACATTATACATATTTTTATTGTCAGTTTGTGCATTAACGATATATTGAATCTTGGACTGAACAATACGCTCGTTTTGTCCTCTTACTTGAAAAATAGCTGGCCAACAGGAATGCTCGGCTGTGAACTGTCTACGCACTTTACAGTGATATTAATGGGCTCCTCCCTATGGCACACTGGTCTGATAGCAATCCATCGTCTGATTGTAGTTGTATTTAACACCTTCTACAAGAAACTTTCAAAGCAAGGATACACAATATTTCTCCTAGTGTTTTGTCGTGTGGTGCCACTTTTGTTCTTATGTCAGCCCTCCCTGGGCAACATGGCCTACTATGAACCAAAACTTGTACGGTGCATTGTGAAGAAAGACTATGGGGCGTTTATAATGCTTGTTGGCGTATTTCTGATGATGTTACCTTCTCTGATACTCATCATTTGTTACATTGCTATATTCGTCAAAGTACATCAGTCGTCGCAAGCTTTCCGAGGAAACAGACAAAAGGAATGGCTTAAGCGTGAAATTCAAATCACAAAAATGTTTGGCATGGTTTTCCTTCTAATTATGGTTGGTTACATTCCGTATGGTACTGTCCGAGCCATAGATAAGCCATTATTGCTGGATGCGGACTTCTATGTGGCAATAACGGTGTTTTTTGCCGTGGCGAACTGCTGTAACCCTGTTGTTTATGGTGTTATGGACAGACAAATACGCAAAGAATGTTTCCAGGCGTTACATATCCGGTGGCCGAGAGGCGACTCCCCGCAGTATCACAACAAAGAGACGATGACAAATCAAACCACCTGCAGATTGTCGGTGGATCTGGAGGATTCTACTGCAATACCTCTCAAGTCCACGGCAAACAACCAAGAATAATGCGAAATCGAACATGTAAAACATCCGCAATGATTGATTGTGACAATGCTCTTGTAGAATGATTGAACTATTTCTACGTGTTTAGAATATGCTTAAGACATTTTAATTCTTTATTGATGCCTTGTGTTTTGGGTAACGGACAACAGTTATTTGGTGTGGCGGAGTGCAATTAGGGATCGACTAGAATGCTTTAAAGAATGCCAGGAAAGCTTCATTTCTACCCTCAACTTACATCGACTGTTTGAGTTAAAGACAACAATTACGTCTATAGACCTGCGTAATAAAACTGACGTGGTAAACACAGGCATATGTTAAGATTTCTTAAGGTTACTTTTATTGACAATTCTGTGAGTAAATTCGATGAAAATAGATAATCAAAAATTTAATCCAAGTGAAACTCTAAAACCTCAAAAACATATCACTTGACGTGTAAAATATATAGAGATCTAACAATGTAATACTGGTTTTGTAAATAATAAACAATAATGAAAAGTTATTATTCTTTGACATATTAAGAACATCTTGCTGTACTTTATAAAAGGGGCATTTTATTAGCATTGCTTATTCTGGACAACTGTTCAAATGCAGTTAATTTCCTTTAGGTCACGGGAACATAACGTATTTAATGTTGTGATCACCCTCCGTTCGTCATCGGAAGTTGTGTACAATTTGGTTTAAAAGACATCACTTCATCCACCTTGCACTTGAATGGTTCTTCATAATATTAACTATAATAAACTTTATCCATGCAAACCTCTTGTTTGTTTAGCAATCAAATCACTACTTACGTTATTCTAATTCTGAAACAAAATATTACTTGAACATATTTTTCTTTTTCTACAACATGATATGAATCTATGCGGGTCGGCCACTTTCCAATTTTAATCAATATAAAACATTAAAATTTCTAAATCCGACGGCCTTAATTTAATCTTATATTGCACATGATCACCTTACCCCTTCTCCTTGCTGTAATTATTAAAACAAAGTTAACCCCTTTAAAAAATGGCATTGGTTAGTTTCCTTATATAAGAAGTTAGTTTGCTTTATGATTACCTTATGGCCTAAGGATTGCTTGATTGCTAAACCAAAGTTGATTCCTTGAAAATATAGGCTCCCAGGGGATTGTACCGCTAGTTCTCTACTAAATCTGTTAATTATAATTCAGTGCCATGTGGCTAAAAGCAATGATGGGTCTTTAAATTTGATGCCTCCAGGGAGTGGCTGGTCAATTACTGGTATGCAATAAGTTATATAATGAAAATCAGGTGGTCAAGTCTTGAATATGTTTGTTGTTAAAGATCATCAGGAAAGGTCAGGGGGGACCTGAATTGTTTTATTTAGGCTGATAATTCTCAGGTGAACGACATAGAGTCAATGTAACACTCTCTTGTTTTCTATCTATAAATGTAAAGACAAAATATGCATTCTGCATAAGGAAAAGAAATGTCAACCAAGTATGATATATACTGAATACTGTTCAGCTATTTATCAAATGACAAGGATTTTGTTATTTCCAATAAAATAAATCTGACCCTATAAATCGAGATACTGGTGGGTTAAATGCGGATATTAATTGTCATTTCTATCGAGGGTTGTCTCAAATATTTTCTAAACAATCCCTTTAATTTGCATGAATGCAAATACATTATAGCCGATATCTACAGCTCATGTTTGGAAACCCCAGATGGATTCCCAATATTATGTTACACTGAGCAGAATACGGAATGCCAATGATATATTGCCCTAAGTGGCACAATCTGACTGTAATATTCTCTATCAATAGACAGCTAAGAGACACATCCTCGGGACTGACAGACGTCTACAAAGGTGTAGATAGATAGACCCCGGAGAGTCCGTCGCCGTTATGTGTTTGTCAACTGAATGTTTTCAACTGCAGAGTAATGTTATACTAACCTAAGATTAAGTTTCATTTTCTATGACTTTCCAAAAGTTACAATCGATGTATTTCAATTTAAATGGGTCCTACTTAATGTATATTATCCTACTATTTTTAGGTATCTGGAATTTCTCTGGCATGTATGAAAGTCAGATTGAGTTTTATTTATCGCTTTGTAATTTTCTCAGGTATCGTATGTACTCTTTAAAGAATAGCAGAGAATCGTAAGAGAAGCGGCATCACTTATTCATTTCAAAAATGTTAATCGGTTAGTAATGATAAAAAAAAATAAATGTCATGTAAGTATTGTGTTATATTATGTCATTCAATGTTGTTTTGATAAGTATAAAGTATGTGTTTTCTCCCTGTAAATGAAAATAAAATGTGGATATTTGTTCTTCTATGAATGTCCGAATAAAATAATGTGCTCTTGTCACAATACATTGGTTTGTATTGCCATCTGAACAGGAAGGCAGAGGAGGAAATTATTTTTAAAAAATATTATTAGCCTAAATACAAAACTCTTTGTCGGAATCATCATGCATAAAATGCGATTTATAACTGTGTTACCATTGATTGTATGACTGTGGTACCATGGGTTTGTATGACTGTTACCAATGATTGTATGACTGTGTTACCATTGATTAAATGACTGTATTACCATGGATTGTATGACTGCGTTAGCATTGATTATATGACTGTGTTAGCATTGATTGTATGTCTGTGTTACAATTGATTGTATGACTGTGTTACCATTGATTGTATGACTGTGTTACCATTGATTGTATGACTGTATTGTCAGCAATTGTATGACTGTGTTAGCATTGATTGTATGACTGTGTTACCATGATTGTATGACTGTGTTATCATTGATTTTGTATGTCTGTGTATTACCAAAGAATATATGACTGTGTTCGCATTTGTATGACGGTGTTACCATTGATTGTGTGACTGTGTTACTACTGATTGTATGACTTTGTTACCATTTAATTATATGACTGTGTCACCATTGATTGTATGAATGTAATACCATTGATTGTATGACTGTGTTACTAGTAATTGTATAAATGAGGTACAAGTTAGTGTATGACTGAGTTTCCATTGATTGCATGATTGAGTAACAAGTGATTGTATGACTGAAATACCAGTTACCGGTGACTGTATAACTGAGTACCAAAGATTTTCTGACTAACTTACCGGTTAATGGATATTTTCATTACCAGTGATTGTATGACTGAGTTACAAGTGATTTTATGACAGATTTATCAGTTATTGTACTAAATTTCCAGTGACTGTATAGTTATTGTATGACTGAGCTGTTCGTGATTGCTTGACTGAGTTACCCGTGATTGGTTTGCTGAGTTAATAATGACTTAGTTACCAGTTATTGTAGGCTGGGGTACCCGTAATTGTATATCGAGTCGTGATTGTATGACTGAGTAATAAGCGATTGTGTGAATGATTTTAACGATCATAGTATTTGCAGTACTTAATTGTATAAACGGAGTAGCACGTGATTGGGAGACTGAGACACCAATGATTGTTTAGCCGAGTTACATGCTTAGTTACCATAAACTGTGTGACTGGGTAACAAATTGCTCGTATCATAGTTGTGTTGTTCTTTCCCTGATACTATGGCTGAAGCTTGGCATATCCAAATAATGTTATTCACACACTTACGTCTATTTATGCAGGAACATGAATTTCAAACGATCTGCTACTATCGCGTGAGTTTCAGACAACTGTCTAACTGAACATTAAACTATATCGGTGTTACGAAGTATAAATTAATGTATAGTCATTATTAAATTATTTACATAACTGATACTTTAAACTTTAAACCTAAGATATTGATAAGTTTCAATGAGGAGGAGTGCAGTGTACAGGATCAGTAACTCTGTTTTTGTTATTTTGAAAGTGTTTGCCATAGATTGCAGATTGCAGTTAACATTTCCAATAGTTGAATTTCAAAACAAGAGTCGCACGCAAACCACTTTGCAAAAATTGCAATTTGCTCTCATATTTAGATCTTAATTATATTTGCTCTTTACAGACTAAACGTTGCCCTTTTCAACAAGTACATATATGAAGGGCACGGACTACTACTGACGTCGTAGGAGTGATATGGAATGATAATTCACTTGTCGATATCTAGACCGTAGATCGCCCGAACATCTTACGCTCTCGAATCAGACTAATTATACGGGAACAATAAAAATATGAGTACATTTCGACAGTTTGAAAATTGCGTACATTTATGTCATGCTGCTCATACAAATGTTTGAGCATATCGTTTGAATAATAATGCAGACATCCTTCATCTTTCCATTAAAAACGATTTCCATGGCAAATGTTGCATTGTACAGCTTAGTTTATAAAGTGCATTATCAGAGAATAAGTCACCATCCTGATATACAGATTATACTCGCTGCATCACACCATTGGTTATTGCATCTTCGTCTGGATAGATCAAAGAAGGTAAAGTTCAATGTTGAGATAAAGTATGCCAATATATCTAGAAAGGGAAACATTAATATAAGGTTACTTGGAATGGCATGGTTTTCCTATCCTGTCGCTCAATTTCTTAGAAATCGATCTAGCAAAGTCTGTATAGAGAATTCAGGACTTACTGGTATCACAGAAGAGGCAACTAAACACGTTTCTATAGCTTATGTACGAGATACAATGTCACAGGGTGGCAGTATGACTGAAATACAGTTAATAAACAATCTTAAAAGTATTATGGAATTCTAAACTTACATCACATCCCAGCATTTCGTGTTTATCAAAATAGGGATTCTTTAACATGGAGGTTAATTGAATTTAAATATTACAAATCTTGGTGACTGTAACTCCAAAATATTGGACATCTTTTTGAATATATATTGATACTGATACTGTATTTGAAATGTTAGCTTTTTTATTTCTGTATATCTGACTTGTTTTCTGATACTTTGTCTGACATTGATTACGTTAATATATGAAACAGAACATTCGCACATTAAATTGCATTTTCAAAATTGCTTAATTTTCACGAAATGAAATTAGTTTCGTTTAGAGGAATTAAGAGGTAATTCAAAATGACAACTTACTTAAATGAGCAATGTTATATGACAGGATTTATTGTAAAAAACGTAAAAATCCATTACCATATATCCACGGTATTCTCCCCGTGACAAGGAGTAGCAGCGAACATAAGCGAAATTTAATTTTAGTTCTACTTTATGTGAATTTTAAATTATTTCATTTCCCAGGTCTTAATAAAAAGCTAGGTTCTTAAAATGATTGTACTTATTTTTAGATGCCATTATGAACATGTAAATGTATTATACCATTTAATGATTATGTAACTGAAAGTTTCATAAATGAGATTATTGTGGTACTCTATATTCACAAATTATATGTTAGGTTCTTAAAGCAACCAATACCTTCTCAGATCAAGTATGTTGTTTACCAAAAGGGCTGTGTTCATTTATTCTATACATATTTTCCATGCTTAGTATTAAATGGAATTAAAAAAAGCAAATCAACAAAGAGAAAAACACACACATACACAATGAAATCTACTTTAGGATAATATATGTAGATTGAAGACATTTCGACTGTCGGGTTTTCGGTTTTTAGACTGGCTGCATAGCCGCAGTCTTAACGTAGTGGGAAATCAAAAACAGGCATCGGTGATTTGCATAAATACCTGAGCCGGTTTAACTGCACTGTATCACATCGCGCAACGACACGCAGCAGCAGATAGAATGAACTACTGAGGTAATGTTATGACTTCATATCAGGTATGCAACTTATAAATGGAATCAGGGTCATGATCTTCATTTCGGATCATTATGGAACAAATCAAAACGCTCAAATCACTGAGAGACTGCCGAAAGGGTTATCATTAAACAAAGAGTGAGTTCAGCTGATTCACTAATGATAAGAATTGCAATAAAACATGGCACATAAGAGTTGCCTTTATCAAGTCGATGAAACGTTAGGTGTAGAATTATAGCTACTTCATAAAATTCCTACAAACAGTTTCTCTGTGCCTTAAGCGCTTTGATCAATCATCCTGCTCAAACTCTGCCACAGTGGATTGGCTCCGCATCAATCACTGCCACACTGAGTACCACGTGATCCGTGATTTAGCTGTTTCTCTGCTTTTTTCAACACACTCTGGCAGAGATCTGCGTTAGAGCTTGAGAAAAGTAACACAGTCTAGTGACTAAATTATTATAACAAATAGGAGTCGTCTTTTTTTTTTCCAAACTTTCTGATAGTCATAGTTTCACTGAACTATTCCTGAAATAAGAAATACAAACAAAATACATTCATATTTACTCATATTTTCCTTAATATTTCTTACATTGTAGTAAACAAACATCATCACAAAGTCTTTGTCTGAGTTAACATGAATCCAAAAAAAAATACCCTTGTGTAAAAATATCTTCAATAAATCTGAGCTGATTATACATGATCGGTATATCATATTTTGCAGTAAAGAAATAGTGTTTCTTTCACTTAAGTAAACAAATAATATTTCATATTTTCTTACTTTAGATAAACTGCATTAAGCTGTGTAAACATATACATGTACAGTATCCTCAATATATCTGACTTGAGATAACATATACTTAACAAAATTATCCGATTTCAAACTTGCATGACAAATCTTTTTTCCAAAACATATGCAATTCAATAAAGGAAATAGTATTGGCTAAATCTGTCGTCTTTTTAAATGATTTTGATGCATTATCAAGCATGCAAAACCAATGTTCGCGGACAGCCCCTGAAAACCGGAAAAAAATAAATCAGACACTAGATATTTACACTAGATATATATCCTGACACTATTACATTATAGTAAGCAAATTTTCTTAACACAATCGACACTGTAACAAACAAACAACCTCAGCATATCTTACACAGTCGCGAACATATGTCATTCTTATATCTGAACAAACATCTCAAGTAATCTTAGTAAATTTAACAAATATATCCTTAATTTGTCTTATACAGTAAAAAAAATACAACTACTTTACCTGACATTGTTGTGAGCAAATATATATAATTATAGTTAACAAATTTGCTCAATGTATCGGAGTTAAAACAAACATTATTCAATATAACTGAGTACACAAAAATACTCAATCTATTTTAATTTGTAGAAAGTAAATATCCTTCATATAATATTATCTGAGCTGAGACTATCCTACACAAAAGTAAACAAATGTTCTCAATATCTTACACTAAAGTAAACAAATGTCCTCAATATCCTAAACTAAAGTAAACAAATATCTTCGAGCTGGGTAGACAGATATCTTCAATACAATGTGAGCTGAGTGAACAAATATTCTGTATGTATCCTACTCTCTAGTAAAAATTTATTGAAAAATTATATTATAAAATAAATAAAATTAATCAATATAGAAATAAATATTCTTAATA
This sequence comes from Solen grandis, assembly GCA_021229015.1. Taxonomy (NCBI): domain Eukaryota; kingdom Metazoa; phylum Mollusca; class Bivalvia; order Adapedonta; family Solenidae; genus Solen; species Solen grandis. The sequence continues at coordinate 43,565,743 of CM037785.1, forward strand.
GATTTGACTTGATTAAAGACATATCTTAAATATATATGACAAAAAAATCAAAAAAAAATTTTATCAAAATAAATCCTTTATATTTTGACTAACAAAATGTTCTAATGTCGCTGAGCCTGGTAAGCAAATATGGTCAATATATCTGAGCTGAGTAAACAAATAATTTCAATATATCTGAGCTGAGTAAACAAATATTCTCAATAAATATGAGCTGAGTAGACAAATAATCTCAATATATCTGAGCTGAGTAAACAAATAATCTCAATATATCTGAGCTGAGTAGACAAATAATCTCAATATATCTGAGCTGAGTAAACAAATAATGTCAATATATCTGAGCTGAGTAAACAAATAATCTCAGTATATCTGAGCTGAGTAGACAAATATTCTTAATATCTCTGAGCTGAGTAAGCAAATATTTTTAATATCTCTGACCTGAGTAAGCAAATATTCTTAATATCTCTGAGCTGAGTAAGCAAATATTCTTAATATCTCTGAGCTGAGTATACACATTTTATCAATATATCTGAGCTGAGTAAACAAATATTCTCAATATATCTGAGCTGAGTGAACAAATATTCTCGAAATCTCTGAGCTGAGTAAACAAATATTCTCGAAATCTGTGAGCTGAGTAAACAAATATTATCAATATCTCTGAGCTGAGTTAGCAAATATTCTCGAAATCTCTGAGCTGAGTAAACAAATATTCTCAATATATCTGAGCTGAATAAGCAAATATTCTCGAAATCTCAGAGCTGAGTAAGCAAATATTCTCGAAATCTCTGAGCTGAGTAAACAAATATTCTCAATATATCTGAGCTGAGTAAGCAAATAGTCTCAATATATCTGAGCTGAGTAAACAAATATTCTCGAAATCTCTGAGCTGAGTAAAAAAATATTCTCAAAATCTTTGAGCTGAGTAAACAAACATAATCAACATATCTGAGCTGGGTACACTGATAATCTCAATATTTCTGAGCTGGATAAACAGTTGTTATCAATATATCTGAGCTGAGTGAACAAATTTTTTCACTTTATCTGAGTTTATCAAATATTTTTATTCATATGAGCTGAGTAAACACACTAATAAATGGCGTCTGATTGATGAATTTCATCTGTTTGTGTAATTGAGAAATTATAAAGACACAAGAGGAAGAAGGAAGAGGAAGAAGACATTATAAAATATTGTTAAAGGCGATAAATCAACATCAAACTAATACGCATGTAGAATAATTTGGCTGTTGTAGGATTGTATCTAACTCATGAACATAGAAAACTAATATGATTTTGCTAATCGTTAATAGTGGGGCCTCCAAGGCCGGGAGGGTAAAGTCGCTGACTTTAACACTCACTCAGCCCCTCGCCGCGTGGGTTCGAATCCCAGCAAGGTCATTCGGATTTTCATGTGAGGAAGCTTTCCAGATGGCTTGTGGTAGGTCAGTGCATTCGGGGTCTTCCTCCACCTGTAATTAGCTGGACGTCGCAATATGACTTAAATACTGCCGAAGCGACGGTAAACTCAAATAGTCAAGTCAAGTCTTATCGTAAATAAGTCAATAAATGTCTTATACAAATAAGACTTCTGCCGAAAAATACTTCTAATAGACTTCTGCCGAAAAATACTTCAATAGACTTCTGCCGAAAAATACTTCTAATGGACGTTTCATATTGAAAAATACAGAAAACCCTGCGGCTTTAGATTTTTTTATAGACATCTTTATTACTTTTTGTTGGTATGGAAAGAGATTAAAAAATGAAGTTCTTTTTTGTTCAAGAAACTGAATCTCCAAATGAAGTGTCAGTCCGAAATTAGGCTCCTCATTATTTCTGAAGATCATCAAATATTTTGCGAGAGATTCATTAGCTTGAAACAACATCTCGAGAAGTCTTACAAAACATCATGCACCCTTGTTCAGTAAAGAGCAAAAAACAGGACAATTTAAAATCAATTCCCGGAGGAAATATTTGTCTGTATTTCTCACAGCGTGTGTGGTTAAATTATGTTTAATAGTATTGAGGAAGAAAATCATTTAATCTCATAAATTTAATTAGCATCAAATTTCGACGAGTCCACGCCATGTGTCTGTGCTAATACTGGAGTTCACATGAGATGTGATCAGACCTTCGCTAAAGGTTGGGAGACACAGCTGAGGGATACATGGGCTGTCTTGTTTATTGTTGTGGGCAGAGCTGTACTAATTTATCACAGTTATAATAAATATAAAATCACAATCAACAGATGTTATGTTAAGAAATTCTTCAGAACAACAAATGTTATACTATAAACATTACAATACTTTTCAAAGGTAAGTATTTTTTATATTTCTGAATGAACTGATGATAAAAAGATTCTGACTCTAATGCATGGTACTAAGAATCTAGAAATCAAGAATTCTATTATATACCGAAAGTGTAATATATTCAACTAAAAATTTTATTATTATTAATCAGATTTCACATTAGATATGGGACCTATGGAAAGTATTTAAGCAAAATTACATGATGCTTGGTGATAATGGCATTATGAATCGTGACAATGACATTGTGTTTGTTGACCATGTCATTATGCCTTGTGACCATGCCATTATGCCATTATGCTTAGTGACAATGTGCTTTACGACAACGGCATTGTCTTTGATGACAGTGACATTATGCTTTGCCACGTGGTATATTAGGTCATTTTAAGCTATCACAAGTAGCAGAATTTACATCAATTCGAATATAAAAGCAAAGCTGCTGTATGCTTTTTATATCTTCACCTATTTCAATGGGATATAACGCATACAAAGCGGACAACTTGTGCACTGCACAAAAGTCCTAATGATTCTTTTCTCAGATATTTAGTATTTCCAAACATTCGGGAAAAACATTATTATTGATATGCTTTACAAAATTTCACGAGCTCGGAAGGTTTTCTCGAATGTCAGGAAAAGTTGTACATCTGACAAAAAATCACTAGAACCTATGTGTAGGGCACAATTTTCCGCTTCGAAAGCTATTAAACTACTATACTATTAAAATTGATAAAGATATAAAATACTTACAGCTGTTTTCCTTCTGAATCGATGCAGACTATGCTTCACGTGTAAACTTAAATGACGTCATATCCCACGTGGTATAGCAACATGTATTTGCTTGTTAATTTCTCCCATGTTCAGCATACGAAGATAGGGATTTCCCTCATGGAAGAAAACTCTATCTTCCATGTCACGTGATCAGCTTTCTTCCATGTCACGTAAATAAACAATGATGACTGTAAGTTATACATTTTATCAAGATATAAAACTAACTTGTTGTAATTCGTGTGAATAGATATACATGTATGTTTGAAAATATTATATATATCTAGTTAGTTATCCATTTATTATCATTTACTACTACGAATGTGAAATAAGGCTTAATATTTGGGGGGAATATTACGTACCGTCAAGGACTGGTAATTTTAACTAAGATATTTTAGCAAATGGTAATTCCCAGTTGAAAGAACATCAGAATTTAGGTACATACTTGCGTGTGAACTTTAAAGTACCGATTTCTTTCATGTTGTTATTGTGTTAATTTGTTAAGCGGCAAGAAAAAAAGTTCAAAAAAAGAAAAGAAAAATGGAAGCGCGATATGTTTATTAAATCGAGGCTGACGGTCTGTGGCAAGTAATAATCGTTCATGGGAGAAAAAAATCCATCATTCGTAAATTCATGAAGGATTGGAATATCTCACCCTCGGGTCAGAGCCTCGTCCCTGCCTGAAATTTCTGACCCTCGGGTGAGATATCCCTATCCTACATGAATACTCATGGTGGATTTTTATAATCTTTAATGATTTTGATGATTGTTTAATGATCTTTGTGTACCTGGATAGCGTATTGGTAACGCGCCTCGCGTCTTACCAATGCGTCCTGAGTTCGATTCCTCACGTACGTGAGAAGGTACAGTGGTCGCCCGTCCTGACACATGAGTTTTCTCGGGCTCTCCGGTTTCCTCCCACAATGATGACCACATACGCCGCCATCAGAGCCATCGAGAGTATAATATACGCTGTGATAATTTGTTCGCAATCGATGTAAAATAAATAAAGTTTAAACTAAGGATTTTGATTACTGCCTTGCGGATGATTGCAGAACATGCAGTACCGATTTACTTGATGACAATATTCTTAAAAAGCTATCCAACAATCAAAAAACGATGACCCGCACGCACCATGCAATGAAGGCAAGCACCAAGCAAAATGCAACAAACCAAATTGTGTTAAGCCGCATTTTAGCAAAAATATCGCTGTGGGTTTACGCGGTTACTTCCCCTTTTCAAATCTAAGAGGGAATGGCGCTGAGATGACTTTTTTTAATGGGTGCTTATTTATTGGGTGGGTTAAACGTCCCACCGACAGTTTTTCAGTCATTTGGAGACTATATCTCGAGACAGATAAAGTGCTGACACAGTGCAGTATCACGTGACATGTGGCATGATACCACATCAAGTCACATTATCCTGACACCGGACCAATCAGTACTTGAACTACCCATATATGCTGAGCGCGAAACAAGGGTGCTATATACCAGTACCATTTCTACAACTTCCAAATGACGTGGCCGGAGATTAAACCCACGACCTCCCGATTTTAGGGCGATGTTTTTACGTAATAATGTTGCATTTATTTCGTATATAATACTACTTTTAATAAACGAGCATGAAATTTCCATGCAATGCCAATAAACCCAAAGTTATTAGCTCACTTTTAAATTGCGTATATAAGGTCATAATAAATTAAAATAAAAACAAAATGTGTTTTAACTGACTGTTCACATTGCTTTCCGTTCTCTCTCTTTCGCTCTTTCCTACAGTTTATAAAGTATTCATAATTTGCATATTTTAATCAAAAGGAAGCACCGGTGGCCGAGTAGTTAGAACGTCCGCCTCGTGAGCGATAGGTCGTGGGTTCGATCCCCGGCCGCGACATACCAAAGCCGTAAAATATGGTACTGTTATAGCTCCCTTGCTGTCAGCATATAAGGGTAGTTGCAGGACTGGTTGGCCCGATGTCAGGATAATGTGACTTGGTGTGGTATCATGCCACATGTCACGGCGTGATACTGCAGTGTGGTAGCACTATATCTGTCTCAAGTAGACATCGTCTCCAAATGACTGAAATACTGTCGTTGGGACGTTAAACCCAACAAACAAACAAACAAACAAAAGGAAGCAAATATAAAACAAGAAATTCTCACTCTTTTATTTCTTTATGGTATTTTTACATTTCATTAATGTAATATAGGTAAATTGGAATAATATTTAATATTGAAAATATCGCTCAACTGGATTCGAACCCGTGACCTTCCCCTACAGCACACTGCGTAATGAAAGCTACCCTAGAAAGCCTATAAAATGAGATGTACAGCAACTTCTTAGAGACACGAATGCGTAAAGTATTTAGGTAATTTCAACTGATGATATTCTAGCCATTGGAGATTCAAATATCTCTAAATTAATTTAATTACGAATTTGCTTCTTTTATTACATTTAACACTTTATCTTAAGCATTAATCAGTAGCACATTTCAGTTAAATTTCGACCACCAAAATGCAGTCGTATTTAAATAAATATTAAAAATAACATCAATAAGTGATACGACAAACAACAGATACGGAGCTATATAACAATAGGAGGGGAATTTAAGGGTCAAAAGTAGCCCCGAAATGTTGTTCGATGCAGAAATGAGTGTTACCATAGAACAGAGTTGCATGCAATCATATTCAAAAATCTAAAATTCGGAGTTACGGAAATGTGAGAGGTCACCAAATTGTGCTCAAGTTCAAAAAATATGTGGATTTCCAGTGATACATACGGTTTTCATTGGACAGTTAGAATATAAACAAAAATCATTTAATGAAAACTTTTTGAGATTTCTCTCCCCCCCCCCCACACCCCCATTTTCAAATGCCCTATCAGGGAATATAAAAACGATTTCAAATACACCCCGGTATGAAGTTACAACTAATGATTTCAAATGGCCCCCGATTCAAGATATACTCCCGGGTGAGGCATATTGAAAACCTATTGAGACCCCACCACCCCATTATCAAATGTCCTTCCCAGGAACCTACATTTCATATAAATTCGATTAAGGAACATTAAAATAGATTACGTATAGATGCATAATGGGCTAACGACACAATTATATATAAGCTATATGTTATAAGATATAAACTTTCCCAACATAAAAAGGTATGTGGGGGGATCATATGAAATGTTTTTAAGTTCCCGGGTTGGAGGAGCTACACCAACCGTATCTTAATCGCATATAAATTCAATTTAAGAAAAGCGAGTACCAACAGAAATACATGTATCAATAATACATTACATATCTTTTATCTCATGAGTGTTTAAATTTCACGTTTTCCCGACTTAAAGGGAGGGGGTCATTTGAAAACGTTTTTTAAGTTCCCGGGGTGGAAGGTTAAATCGTGGTTGGGCATTTGAAAACGTTTTTTTTTTTTTTAAATTACCGGGGGAACTTGAAATGGGTTGGGGGTGTGTGGGGGGGGGACTTGAAAAACGTTACACCGGGCAAAAAGGATTTACAACTAATTTAATGGAATTATATACACCGTGACAGAATATCAGTCATAATGATGCATCTGTCATTTTTATCCAGGTTTTGAATTTTCCGCTGCAATTGCAAGATAAATTGAGAACTGAACCATTAATTCACTGTAAATGAAGCTGAAAGTAGCTATTTCCGGCACTTATCAAGCTCGATTGGAGCACAAAGAACACATGTTTTTATCATTTACAAGAATAAAACCAACACGGGAATAGTTTAGATCAATTTTAAATTAATTTCAAACGTAGGTAACTGAGCCAAATGAAAATGATTATTATTATGAGAGGAAACCGGAATGCCCGGAGAAAACTCACGTGTCTGGTCGGGCGACCACTGTATCAATGGTTATACAATGGCTATACGCATACTTAATCGTTAAAGGTGAACCGTTTATAATGTTTTGTAAATACTGTCAAATAGGACTTGCTTCAAATTTGCAGCCTTTTATTAATAAATATCTTAAGCTCGTTAACTTTAAACGTCCCTTCCACACGACAATATTTCAGTCATTTAGAGACGATGTCTACTTGAGACAAATATAGTCTGGACCCCGGTACCCATCCCCTCTAGTCCTGACCCCGGTACCCAACCCCTCTAGTCCTGACCCCGGTACCCATCCCCTCTAGTTCAGACCCCGGTACCCATCCCCTCTAGTCCTGACCCCGGTACCCAACCCCTCTAGTCCTGACCCCGGTACCCATCCCCTCTAGTCCTGACCCCGGTACCCATCCCCTCTAGTACTGACCTGGTACCCATCCCCTCTAGTCCTGAACCCGGTACCCATCCCCTCTAGTCCTAACCCCGGTACCCATCCCTCTAGTCCTGACCCCGGTACCCATCCCCTCTAGTCCTGACCCCGGTACCCAACCCCTCTAGTCCTGACCCCGGTACCCATCCCCTCTAGTACTGACCCGGTACCCATCCCCCTAGTCCTGACCCCGTTACCCATCCCCTCTAGTACTGACCCGGTACCCATCCCCTCTAGTCCTGACCCCGATACCCAACCCCTCTAGTCCCGACCCCGGTACCCAACCCCTCTAGTCCTGACTCCGGTACCCATCCCCTCTTGTCCTGACCCCGGTAACCAACCTCTCTAGTCCTGACCCCGGTACCCGACCCATTTATTCCTGACCCCGGTACCCAACCCCTCTTGTCCTGACCCCGGTACACAACCCCTCTAGTCCGGACCTCGGTACCCATCCCCTCTAGTCCAGATCCCGATACCCACCCCCTCTAGTCCAGATCCCGATACCCATCCCCTCTAGTCCTGACCCCGGTACCCATCCCCTCTAGTCCTGACCCCGATACCCATCCCCTCTAGTCCAGATCCCGATACCCACCCCCTCTAGTCCAGATCCCGATACCCATCCCCTCTAGTCCAGACCCCAGTACCCATCCCCTCTAGTCCAGATCTCATTACCCAATCCCCTCTAGTCCGGACCCCGGTCCCCACCCCCTCTAGTCCGGACCCCAATCCCCTAGTCCTGATCCCGGTACCAATCCCCTCTAGTCCGGACCTTGATACCAACCCCTCTAGTCCAGACCCCGGTACCCATCCCTTCTAGTCCTGACCCGGGTACCCATCCCCTCTAGTCCGGACCCTGATCCCAACCTCTCTAGTCCAGACCCCAGTACCCATCCCCTCTAGTCCTGACCCCGGTACTCATCCCCTCTAGTCCAGACCATGATCCCAACCCCTCTAGTCCAGACCCCAGTACCCATCCTCTAGTCCGGACCCCGGTACCCATCCCCTCTAGTCCAGACCCCGGTACCCATCCCCTCTAGTCCGGACCCCGGTACCCAATCCCCTCTAGTCCGGACCCCGATCCCAAACCCTCTGGTACGGACTCCGGTCCCAACCCCCTCTAGTCCGGACCCCAATCCCCTCTAGTCCGAGCCCCGGTCCCTACCCCTCTAGTCTGAACCCCGGTACCCAACCCCTCTAGTCCTGACCCCGGTACCCATCCCCTCTAGTCCTGACCCGGTACCCATCCCCTCTAGTCCTGACCCCGGTACCCATCCCCTCTAGTCCTGACCCCGGTACCCATCCCCTCTAGTCCTGACCCCGGTACCCAACCCCTCTAGTCCTGACCCCGATACCCAACCCCTTTAGTCCTGACCCCGGTACCCATCCCCTCTAGTCCAGACCCCGGTACCCATCCCCTCTAGTCCTGACCCCGATACCCAACCCCTTTAGTCCTGACCCCGGTACCCAACCCCTCTAGTCCTGACCCCGATACCCAACCACTCTAGTCCTGACCCCGATACCCAACCCCTTTAGTCCTGACCCCGGTACCCATCCCCTCTAGTCCTGACCCCGATACCCATCCCCTCTAGTCCTGACCCCGATACCCATCCCCTTTAGTCCTGACCCGATACCCAACCCCTGTAGTCCTGACCCCGGTACCCATCCCCTCTAGTCCTGACCCCGATACCCAACCCCTCTAGTCCTGACCCCGATACCCAACCCCTTTAGTCCTGACCCCGGTACCCATCCCCTCTAGTCCAGACCCCGGTACCCATCCCCTCTAGTCCTGACCCCGATACCCAACCCCTTTAGTCCTGACCCCGATACCCAACCCCTTTAGTCCTGACCCCAGTAACCAACCCCTCTAGTCCTGACCCCGATACCAACCCCTTTAGTCCTGACTCCGGTACCCAACCCCTCTAGTCCTGACCCCGATACCCAACCCCTTTAGTCCTGACCCCGGTACCCATCCCCTCTAGTCCTGACCCCGGTACCCATCCCCTCTAGTCCGGACCCCGGTACCCACCTCCTCTAGTCCTGACCCCGGTACCCATCCCCTCTAGTCCGGTCCCCGGTACCCACCTCCTCTAGTCCGGACCCCGGTATCCAATCCCCTCTAGTCCGGACCCCGATCCCAAACCCTCTGGTCCGGACCCCGGTCCCCACTTCCTCTAGTCCGGGCCCCAATCCCCTCTAGTCCGGACCCCGGTCCCCATCCCTCTAGTCTGAACCCCGATTCCTCCTCTGGATCATGAACTGATAATACTTAAGTACATATACAAAGCCATAAAAAACAAAGACATTTTACTTAGTCTGATCTGAGTAATAGAGAAATAATAGTTATAGAGAAAAAAAATGACCCAATGTGGTTCGAACCCACGGTGCTGTTCAAATGGAGTATTAAAAATATTATACGTATCAAATATTTGCAACTGACCCAGATAAGTTTGTCTAAATAAATCATCAGCTATCCTGACAGATAACAAGTTATGAACACTTGCTTTTCTTAAGAAACTAAAACATCGACACGATTAGTTGAGCGACCGGTTACCGAGGTCAATTCTGTGTTGTGACGCAATGAATTACACTAGTAATAAAGATTTCCTCTTTGTTTCTTCAGCTGCCTATATAAAAATAAGTGGACCCCTGGCTAGTCGATATAACGGCTTGGTTTGATACTAATAACGATAATTGGAAACTAGCCTAGTTCAACCATGCAACATGTGGCTTACACCGGGCCTCCAATAGTGTCAAATCTCAAACACACCAGGAGACAAGATTATTATCAAGAAAAATAAGACGAGTGTATATAATTGTGTTGCGTGTCTTCAAAAATGGCACGACACCTTCCAGACCTTCATCCCAGCCGGTCAGCAGTAGCCCTTTCCCCCGATGACCACGAACACTACCTGCACAATGAGCCGTATGATATGGGAACTGCAGTAATTAAATCTTGCTCCTGGAAGTATAACGCTTGATTTCCCGTTCCCAAGGTGATATGAAATTAAATTTATACATGAGGCAATAAAGCGCTCGTTACACTTACTGCGAAAATCGATAAATGTCAAATCATAAATGGATATAGCTTAAATGCAGACTCAGCAAATAGAACTGAATCTTAATGTTAATTAAAATCATCAAATGAACCTTTCGAATTTTTGCAGTCAGAGCTTAATCCCGACCTCTGCCGTTGTTAAGCGGATATCCTACTTTTGTAGCAACTACTCTCTGAAAGTATCACACACGGACAAATTTCGAATATCTAAGAACATTAACTGTTCGAGAATTCGCGAGGCTTGGTACACCGATAATGTCCTTCCTCTTGGACTTAATGTTCTGTTTAAGTGATCAGGATATATCGCAAGCAATAAAAAGAGAACGTAAAACAGCCCATTTGTTCAAGAAATAAAGACAAATATGCAACTTAGAAATAAAGAATTATACTGTTATCAATATTGAAGTTTGTGAAACATGTTACCCTTGATAAATCAACACAAATGTCTGCTACGAATGCATTAACAGACAACAGTTAATGATTTTAAATGTTCCGGTGATAAGATTTTTCATACACCAGAAAATCAACGAAAATGTTTTAAATCCATTAATTTTTGCATACAAATTCACCGTTACGGTAAAACTCATCCATAAATTTGTGAATTGATAAATAGGGAATTTGCATGCTTGCTCGTATCTTTTGGGTCAAATGAAATATAGGGGCCGCCGTGGCCGCCGAGCGGTTACAGTCATGGACTACAAATCTCTCAGCCCCTCACCGCTGCGGGTTCGAATCCCGGCAGGGACTTCGGATTTTTCATGTGAGGAAGTCTTCCAGCTGGCTTGCGGTAGGTCGGTGGTTCTACCCGGGTACCTCTGTGTACTCGGGGTCTTCCTCCACCTGTAATAAGCTAGACGTCGCTATATGATTGAAATACTATGCAGCGACGGTAAACCCCAATACAACAACAACAAAATGAAATATATGTAATAATGATACTTTGTGTGGTGATGAAACTTAATAACTATAATCTGTAAATATTAGTGGATGATTATATGTTTATGTTGAGTATTCTAAAAATCCTTTTATATTTAAGTATTTCACAAGTTTTGATAGGTACAAAAACATGATTATACAGCTCATGACATACACAACAAATATGTTTCATTTAGAATGAATGCAATACAATTCCCTATAAGACATTTCTATAGATATTAGAAGGCCGAAGCGAGAAATGTCCTATTAGATTCTATCCGACTAAGAAATCACCCTAAATTTGTTTAAGATACTTGATTTGTCAAATAAATCAATCTATTTTGTATATGATAAAATAAAAAAGTGTTTTATTGAAACTGTTAAATTTGAAATTTCAGAGCTTCTGATTGTCCACAAACTAAGGGTAACTTTTTAATAACAATATGTGGTTTGAATGATTATCAATAAAATAAATAGTTTGAGTTTTCGTCGAAATGCTGAAATTTACTTTTCTTTCTTTGTAAAGACAATTAATAATCATTTATAGCATAGTTTTGTGTAATTCTAGAATATTACACAACACATGGTCAGCCTATAAAACATATCTGTTCATAGCATTCAAATGCAATTTTAATTAAATTCAATGTTTAAATAATGTCATAGTTTGATGTTAAGAGCCGTGTCGTTCATTAATGCCATGGGGAATGTAGTGCGACTTTCTTTTCAAAAATCTATTCTATTCACACTTTCGTCTTCAAGCCTTGATGCTGTGTCCATTTATATTTAATACTGTTGATGATCCTCTGACGTCCTTCATTAACAAGTAGTGATGTTTGCAAATGTAAATTATGTTCACTTAACGTGTTCACGTGATGATTGTACTGATGTTGATGTGGTTTCTTTATCACGCTGGGTCGGTGTTAAGTAATGCTGAGCTCGAGGTAGTACTGGTCGTTGTATTTATTGATCATTTGTCGATCAAAGTCACTGTTGCTGCTCTCCACTCAATTTTCTGTACTACTGATGAATACATGGCGATTCTGGTGACATGTATTGATCTGGAAGTGTTTTTTGACCTGCGAAACATTGCTGACATAAAGAGATCACTTTGTCGCCCACTGCATCATTCTATGTCTCTTTTCCAACTTTTAAAACGTTCTCGTATAACATGGATATAGTGTTTTAGGAACAAGATCTCGGACGCGTTTGATTTTGAATTACATCCTTAAAAAGAAAATGTACTTATAGGTTTGTGTTAATAAAGTCTTTGTACCTAATTGAATGACAGATGTCTTTATCAAACTTTCATATAATATTTTAAGGACAATATCTCAGACACGTGTGATTTTCAGTGACTGTCATTCAAGGAAAATAATTCCGTTTGTTAATCGGCGAAGGCTATAATAAGCATGTTTTTACTTTTAATTCAAATATAAACATAAAAATAACGTTGCAAAATCGGATTTGATGTAAATAAGTTCAACAACTCAGAAGATTTTACTTTCCCACGAAGAAGTTGTAATATGACTGTGTTACGTGATACGGATAGTACGTGAAAAATGAAATGCTAACATATAACTTGTTCAATAAAACATGGTATTCAGAAAACTTAGATACTATGTTTATAAGTTTATATTCCAAGAGGAGCACTGTGAAAATCACGTTACCACTGTAATTTCTACATAAAGGAAAATCTTTCAAATCTGATACAGATAACATTTTGTTTTCTTCGGAAAATGATTTACGCTTGAAGAAATGAGTTAATTAATTTGATTTCTTGCAAAACAACCCTAGAATCTATTTATTATCCTTTCGAAATTACAACAAGTATAATGTCTTATTTAAACAAATATATCAAAACGTTAAACAATGAACATGTAAAGCTCCCTTGCATGAACGGTAGTTCCAGAAGGTTTAGCCGATATCAGATTAATGTGACTGTCTGGGCGGGGTATCATTCAACATGGCTACGGCATGATTATGCAGAGGTACAGCACTATATCCGTCTCAAGTAGACATCGTCTCCAAATGACTGAAATACTGTCGGCGGAACGTTTAACCTAATAAATAAACAAATAATAATCAAGAAACGTGTGTGGAGGCAAGACTTATGATACACTTGTGATCACTAATATACAAAGAAGTACAACCTGGATATAGTGTGGATATTGGAGAAAAGATTTGGCATGCAGCAATATTTTTACGAAACCAAATCATTTTTATATCAAAACGTATACGTTACCTTTACTAAAAACGTATTTATGTATCATAAATGTACATGTACAAACAGGTTCTATCCGACATGTATTTGGGCTTTAATAACTTTACACTGTATATTTTGTCCATTCTTTTAATATCTTATATTTGATTTTCATTTCTGATTCGTATTCAGAGCATTCATTAAAGAATTTGAAGTCAATATTCTCACATCACACTGCTAACAGCCAGTTTTTCTTTTACTTGAACTTAGTCTACTTCTTATTGCTGGCGAATATCAGAATTTGTAACTAAAAGTGCATGTAGCTTAGTTCTCTGGTTTCAATCAATAAAGCGCTTAATTGCGTTTATATATAGTCTGCCTGAAACTTCGTTATACTTTTATACACGAGTCATACAAGGGAATATAACGGGACTTGTAAATATAATGCGTTCAGTTTCATGAAATGAACCTGCTGTATGACTTCAACTCGACCACACACACACACACACACACACACACACACACATTCTTCTTAATATTTTAAAATGGCTGAAAGATAGCATCAGATTCATTAATAAATAATTCACTTTCGACATATTTTCAAACTTCATTATCAAATTTAAGAACAGAATGGCATCAGAGCTGTTCCGTTAACTTTGCTTATACCAATATAAATTAAATGTCGATTCTCTCTCGAACCCTTTTTTTTTACATACAAGCTAGGGTGATTCTAGATGTCTGTTACTCCGAAATAAAGACTTTTCACTCTTTCATGTTTTGCATCAGGTTTAAAACCAGTATTCCTAAAACACCGCTATAAACTATTTAAGAAAGGCAAAATTGGACCTGTATAGGGGACCCATATAAACCAACGCACCTATGCTGACATTTCAGCCAGTTTTCAAACCGATACAATAAATATTTCAACAAGCAGTATCTTTTCGTTTCGTCCAGTGTCGAGTCGGTATTTTACTGCCCAGTTTCATTAACGTTTAATAAGGCAGCAAAATCCTCTTTTTTCATTGTATAAACGCAAGTAAATTTAATATACCAGAAGCGATAGTTACATTGAATAACTTTTTCCTAATGCATTTCGTAATGTATGTGACGTGAGAGATAGTACAGGGCAACATAACCTTTATCGAGTTATTAAACAGTTGCAATTTTAGCAAGTAGACATGAAACTAATGAGTGTATGTTCACATTACAAGTCAACGTTTACATGGAAATATTGATTAATTTAGATATTTACTGTATTGAACTAATGAATATGTGTAAATTATAATGAACTAAGTAACAAAGACACATACTTAGGAAAACTAAACTTCTATTTTCATCATTTTCTTCATGCTTACTTGAATTAGGTTAATAACGTTTATTTCCATATCAGCATTTTTTGCCCTCTATTGCTTTTTTTTGTTGAGGACACAAGATTTTGACGCCATAACGATAAAAATAGCTGAGGATTAATGCATTGACATACAAGTATCATTTTATTAATAGAGGGATTAACTTTATACTTGTATATTGGGGTATATATTTTAACACAGATATGGCCATTTAACGTCTGTAGAGTTTTCTGCAAACGACAACTTTCTTGCTTACATTAGAGGCGACCGCCAAGTTTTTAAGCCTTGTGATTTCAGGGAATAAGAAAACGCCTGTATAAACCTAGACTAGAATAATACACATTACATGCCTCATTTAACCCTTTCCCTCATATAGACTCATTTTGACGCACTCAGTAGGTACCACATAAAGCCTGATCTGCAGAAAACCACAGTTAAACCTTACCAAATGTAATTATGAAGTCCTCATTTCCAGACCACTGAGGAGCAGCGAACAGCATAAAACCTGATCAGCCTGCGAGTTACTCGCAGGCTGATCTGGTTTTATGCTGTTCGCATAGGTCTTTTCATGGTTTCCTCTATGAGGGAAAGGGTTAAGCGCGGCCCTAGATAGATAGAGTTTATTTAGGCAACAATGTGCATATCACAGTGGCTTTAACAACATGTATACATCACCGCTGTGGGTTCGAATCCTGGTAGGGACTTCGGATTTTTCATGTGAGGAAGCCTTCCAGCTGGCTTGCGGTAGGTCGGTGGTTCTACCCGGGTACCTCTGTGTACTCGGGGTCTTCCTCCACCTGTAATTAGCTGGACGTCGCTATATGATTGAAATACTATCGCAGCGACGGAAAACCCCAATACAACAACAACAACAACATGTATACATACAATCAATTAATAAAAGCAATGCATACATAATGAAATGCTCCATTATAAGCACACCAAACCAAGGATAATTCAATAAATTTAAAGTAATTTTCTATTGTTTCAACAGTTGTCCTTGGTTTTTGTGGCTGAACCATGGAAAGTCATGTTATTAATAAAATAATTTCAATTATCTTAATACAATCTATTATCAGATGTAAGTTTAATTATGAATATATCACAGACAGTTGAATATTCTCATATACATATCACAAAAATGCCAATGATAACAGCAAAATGCAAATATATAAATATGACTACGAATATTTAATTAATATTATATACATTTGCTCCCAATTTAAAAAAAAATAATTAAGATATAAAATAAATAAATGATGAGAGATAGTAAAATAGAATGGTAAATTAATAAGATTACTCTATCAGTAAATGAAAAATATTATCTCATTTCTATGGAAAATCCTACCAGTTAGTAAATAAATCACTGTGACCTTGAATATCCCTGGTGGATTGAGGAAGCTATACCAAAGTTGAACACCAATGGATGAAAATGACCTTTCACCGAAACTACGAACTCTGGGCTTGGTAAATCACCTGTATCTTCAAAACTGGAAAAGGGGCGAGCAAATTTTTTTGACCTTGTGTTAAGTCCATGCACGGAACTGAGGGGTTTGAACTGTTCACCTAGATATGCAGGGACAGAGCCAAACATGATTTTGTTTAGGTGACTTATAAATGCACATTTCTCTTGTTTTAAGTTCATAGCTTTCCAACAGAAAATATATTGAAGACTAAAAGCATACAAAACTATATATAGAAAGGTCAAAGGAGAAATAGTAATAAAAGAGATAGTTCGTTTTTTAAGTGGAAATTTAATTTTGGAAATATCTTGTCCGCAATAGGAACCCTAATCATACTTACATTGCTTATGGTAATAAAATACATGCATTGTGAATTAGTAAATCATGGTTTCATTTTAACTTGCAAAACAGATCACAGATGTTGTTTTTAATTTTATATCCGTGATGCAAAATGCATGTTAACCCTAACTGAAGCGTATAAACAAACACTCTGTAACAGTGAACACACAAAAAAGGCGAACGAGATGCAGAACTATTTAAACAGAAAGATTTACATTTGAAATTCATCTCTAAAATGCAGACAAATATGAATCTGGGTGACGAGAGAAATTCCAGTATTGTCTCATACAGTATCGCTGAAACACCCTAAACTGTCCTATTTCAATTTAAAACTAACCTTAAATGCCAGTTTGTGTTTATTTTACTGCTGTCATGGTCTAGAATCAAGCGTGAAATGTATGTACATGTTACAGGGCATGAATGAAACAAAGTATAATACTATGGATTTAAATCTTAACCGAAATTTCTTCAGGTTAAGCGAATTTTTCGAGATTTTCCCAAACGTTTAAATGGCGATCATAAAATTTCATTTATTATTATTATCTTTTCTAATTCATCTTCTATAGAAAAAAAAATGCTCATTCAGCGTCATAAACATTGAACATATACTGAATTTATTGTTATGCGTGGCCTGCATTTGATCTGTCCAATGTTAGGTGTATTTTTCCTAATACTGAGCTGTACATTTGTCTTTATTTCAAAAAGAAGAAAAACGCATAAACCTTTACTTCAATATCTTATCATTGTTTTAATAACATTATCGAGATTTTGAACATATCAATGAAACACAAAACAAAGGGGCATCCACTAATATTAATAATAGTATGGTAATAATAATATATAATATCTTACAAAAATAAACAGAGCTTGTATGACCAATTAGCAATAGTTTTTCAACTCCCAAAAATAACATCATTTGATTCATCATGTTTTGATATTTCTGAAGACCAACATAAGTCAATGCTTCATCTAGAAACTGTAGCTGCATCGATGTCGTATCCCAATTCATACTTATTATATGTATTTGATTCGTTCCATGAAACATTCATTTTCATTTATAAGCATTTTCTACCATTTCAAAGTCATTTGTGTCCATTTTAAGTTAAATCGGGGGATTGCGTTGGTTGATCTGAAATGTGTAGTATCTGGTATTTTTGTCATCATATTTTCCAAACGAAAGCAAAAATAAAATGTTTAATATTTAAGGGCAGGATAAAATAATTTATTATGTAGTTACTTTTACAGGGATTCTATTCTCCTAAAATATGCTCAAACAATTCAAAAAATAAAGTAACGTCACAATTCATCTTAATGATGGAAAGGATGTAGATCCTTCAAAAAACATGAACTATTGCATAAGACAATAAGGCGCAGCGTGGGATAAATCTCTGCAGAAAAGTAAAATACATCTCTTTACATTACCAGACTATTTGTTTGCTTGTATGGTAAAGTCGAGAAGAGTGTGTACTGGAGTTATTGCTGGTAACCCTTCTAACGTTAATCATTTCGAAACACAAAATCAATTATAGTTTGGTAATCCAGTAAATTGGAATGATGCATGACTTTAAATCATTAAGGCCCATGTCAACTAACCATGTGATGGCAGTTGAAAATACTGATTTAGATCAAACAAAATTGGTTTAGATCATCAGCATTAGATATCCGCGGCAGACAATCAAAATTGGTTTATATCATCAGTATCGGCAGACAATCCTCGATTGCATGGCAAATATTTACAGCTGCAGAATCTAAGATAAACGAAATACATGTTGATGTTCAAAATCATGACTATTTCTGAAGTGTTTCCTAGACAGTAAAGGAATTGTTACAAACGGTTGCGTATTTTAGATGTAAAGGTCATTGTTCACAGGTTATTTTTCTAACGTGATGTCTATAAAACAATATTAATCGACAACCGTGTACAATATGTTTAAAATACGTATGTTGTTATTAATATGTTACTACTGCAGTAGAATTAGTGTTTTAAATATGTTACCTGTCAAGGTCGTAAAATGGTACCGGTGAAGTTCCCTTACTTGGCGCTCAGCATATACTCGTATAAAGTAGTTTCAGGATTGATTGACCCGGTGTCTGAATAATGTGGTATCTTGCCACGTATATAATGTGAAATACTGCAGGGTGGCAGCAATACATCTGTCTCAAGAAGACAAAGTCTCCAAATGACTAAAATATTGCCGATATGACGTTAAATCCAATAAACAAACATATATTGCAAAAGATAGAATTATGTCTAGGTGCCATAAAAAAGATTAAAAAATAGTTTAACATAAATTGCTAACTTTCCTTGTCTGAAATAGTAAATGCAAGTTATTGCTTTTACATTCAACACATACATAGGACTTGACTCAATGCGACATAATCCAGTTTTGACTATATGAAAATACTTTATCTAAATTCGGTTTAAATTGTTTATGAGACTCGCTATAAAATATTTGTCTAGACACGACAGACAATATTGTTATCCAACAATCATCCAATATAGGGCACACACACACACACACATGTATGTATCACCTATCAAAGCTAGTGACTGAAAAGGAATTGTGCAGATGAAGAACACCATCTACTCTTCACATACATTTAAAGAATTCGCATTCTATATCAAGGTATTAGCAAAATTTATAGCAATAAGAACGCCCAAAGAGCATGAATGGATATACGTCTACCTTGTAAATAATTAGAAGTCGTCATTAGATTTAGATAGACATGTTTTATTTGGAATGCTTACTGCTTGAAAATCTAAAATTCAGATTGGACCAAAATCCAATTACCTCGAACTATTACAATCGGTTGGCATAAAAATTTGGCTGAACCTATTCTCCTATACGCGATATTCAGTGTCTAGCTCCACTCATCCAGTAATGACAGGGCTACCTACCTCCAGCTCAGTTGATGATATTCCAGCAACAGCCAAACTTGACAGTTAACATTTCGATATGACCTCTGTCCACGCTCTGTCCATCTACTTTTCTGACGGGAAGACTATTCGTTAATGTCATCGCATATAGTGCGTCCTTCTGAATTATAAATAAAAGTCAGCCAACGTATTTTTTTAAGACAAAAGCAATTTAAAGCTAACTTATGAAATATTATTTATTTACTCTTAAAATGAAAAGATAATAAGACTAATTAATAATGATATATTGATTGATCTAGTGATTTTTAGCTTAAGCCTGTATTTAATAAACAATACCGGTCTACTCTCATATTGAAATTAGTCTGAAATGTGATTTATTTTGATATTAAATCAACAATTAAACAATAATTTACTGGAAATGTCCACAAAGTTTGAAATAATGTGAAATAAGAAGCAATAGAAAATCGAAAAGAAGACAACGCCGACAAAATATCATTTGCATCATTTCCTGATTAAAATGTCTAAACAAATTATTACATATAATATATGACTATATTGGAAATTGATTCCCGTTTCAGGCACGCTTTTCAATTTCGCCTTTGTTATTGACAACTTTACATTCCGTAATTGCATCATAAAGCCCTGCTTGCCTGGCTTACATCATGTCGATTACTGTATGACTAAACTGGATATAAAGGTCGCATAACAATTTTGTTCAGATGTACTTTACGAGGCAGATTCTGGCTAGACA
>CM037785.1:43586137-43613244 GCA_021229015.1 Solen grandis
CATGATCATTTGACTTATTCTTGTATCTTTCAAACCTCTGACAAGTCAGAAGGGAGTGACTGTTTATGTTTGTCATTATGGATTTTGGTTGAACAGGTAAGAATCAATTATGTTAACAGTTTGATGATCACCCTGCCACCTGATGTGATCAGATTTGTGTGATATTTGAGCTGGTCTCTTAATATATCCATGTATACACGTACATATATCTGCACATAAACACCTCCATTAACCGAGAGTAATGAAAGTTTAGTGACATTAATAAAATGTTTGACTGAACCAAACATTCTTCAAATTTAAGTATCAAAGGCAAACAAAGAAATTTCCAATATCTGGGATTAATCATGTAGATACCTGTATCTGAAAGGATTATTCTCTGTTTTGCTTTCAGATATTGCCTGATTTGGTAAAATATATGAAGTTGAAAACTATGAATTTTAGTGTTGTATTTGCTTCCATTTGAAGTCATATATTTATAAATTATAAACTCTTTCTGGAATCCACTGGAGTTATGGTAAATACATTTGTTACTCACAGATGGGTATTCTAGGCAATAAAACCATTTTATATATTATACATTTACAATCTGTGATCTTATACTACCTTACTGAAATTCAATAAATTGAATTCTATACATTTCTAAGATGGGACATAAGTATGATTTGATTTCTACAAGACATAAAATGTAATAGTAATAAAACCATTTTATATATTATACATTTCATTTTGACACACTCAATAGGTACCACATAAAGCCTGATCTGCAGAAAACCACAGTTAAACCTTACCAAATTTAATTACAAAATCCTCATTTCCAGACCACTGAGGAGCAGCGAACAGCATAAAACCTGATCAGCCTGCGAGTTACTCGCAGGCTGATCTGGTTTTATGTTGTTTGCATAGGTCTTTTCATGGTTTCCTCTATGAGGGAAAGGGTTAAGGTCTGTAAATTGTCCAGAGGTAACGAAACTTATCTAGAACCCTATATACCGGACAACTCATGATATCATACATTTCTGATTGTTGAATCAATCAAAGACATTAATTTTAAATTACTAATTGTTAAACTATGGAAATATAAAAACAGTTCTAATAAAAAATAAATATTCAGTGAGACTTTATAATTGGCAAAAACATATCAGAAATTTATATAAAATATACACAAGAAATTAAAAACTGGAAACTGCTTCAATGGTCCCTTTGGCCCAGTAGCTAATGGCTCACAGTTTCCCCAATAACTGGGAGGTTTAACTTAAAGGTTTAATCCCGAGCCGCAACATGCCAAAACCATTTAAAAATGGTACTGGTAGAGATCCCTTGCTTGGAATATAAGAAAATAGTCACACCTGTCTTAAGTGGCCAGTCAAATGAACAAGAGAAAATGGCAGCTAAACAGAGGTTGTTGTTAAATGAAGGTTAAACATATAACAAAATGCTTATGTGGTGATATTAAAACTGACGTTATAAACATGAAATGCAGTTTGACCACTTAATACAGGTGGCCGCTAAAACAAGTTCAACTGAAGTTCCAGGATTGGTTGGCAAAGTATCAAGATACTATGATGGGATATGTTATTATGCCACTTGTCTACAGCGTAATATGAAATAATCAGCACTATAATGAATATATGTCTAGCGCAGATGAAATTCCCCAAATGACTGATTTTAATACTGTCAGTGGGTTGAAACGCCATTCCCATGAAAACCAAAACCAAATTTTGCTCCCCTATTCAATCACAAAATGAAACTCGTACATGTGAATATTCATTTGATCATGATTCATGCATGCATGAAAATCCTTTAAATGTCAGCTATTGAACAAATTACCATGCAGGCTTTCAGAGGCTTTTATTGAACAAATATTTCTGCATCACAAACTCATCTGTAGTCATGGTATCATATCATTCAATAATCAAAGAGTTAATTAGAGTCTTTAAACAAATACCAGTAACATACCTTAAATAATTAAAAAAAAATTCACAAAATCTCCATTTCAAAAGCAGAAGATAAGTTGAACATAGGGTTGATTATGAACAGTAATTCAATAACAGTTTAATAACTTCACTGCTTCAAGAGTGATAGAAGCCAACTGTTCATATCAGAACTTAGCAGTCCCTGGGCTGAATGGTAAGAGCATCCTTCTTGTATGCAGAAGGTTTTTGGTTGATCCTCAACCATGACATTCCAAGTCATAAAAAAAAACTTGCCTGGTGCTCAAAGTCTTTGGACAGTTAGCAATTGGTCTACAGGGATACCACAATCAGTTGTTGTTGTATTAGGGTTTACCGTCGCTGCGATAGTATTTCAATCATATAGCAACGTCCAGCTAATTACAGGTGGAGGAAGACCCCAAGTACACAGAGGTACCCGGGTAGAACCACCGACCTACCGCAAGCCACCACAATCAGGCAGCACAATATTTATCTCATATCCACAAAAAATACCTGAAGACTGAAATACTCTTAATGAAATGTAAAGCAAAATTTAAAAAATATTAACACAAGAATTAATCAAGTTCTAAAAATGTTCAATAGGATATGACCAAATATTAATATTAGCTGAAAATTATAACTTTGATTAAGGAGTTAACAATCTTGAAAATTATTTTAAATCTTCCTAATTCAGAGACAATTGATCATGGCACTGTGAAAGTAAAAATGGTACTTAAATATGATATTCAAACTCAGACTCAATTATACCCGTTATTTTCAATATCCATCCAGTTTTGGAAATGAAAATCAGTGCATGATTTCTGTGAATACTGCTGAAATTTACATTACATTTGTGACTATTGTGAATGTTTCCAACAGATATTGTTCGTATACCTTTAAGCACTTTGTTAAAAAGTTTGTATACAACCAAGTTACACAGCTACATGACTTCATCACTGAACTTATTTTGCAATCAAGCTTAATTCATAAGATTTTTCAAAAGCAATATGCACTACATTTGATGTAGCATTATATGCCAGGTACCTAGACTCCTCAATGAAATCACCAGTAAGAGATTGATTACTGAAAAAATGCAAGTAATGGTTGACTAAATTGTCACTTCCATGGTATGGCAGAGTAATATCTAGACCTTAGAAACACAGCATTCAGACAAATATCGTGACTTATCTGAGAGGCAAGTTTTGTCCACATTGTCAGCAAGCAATACAACATAAGTGTGCTTTGAAGTGCTGAGTGAAACCTTCCCATGAATACAAGAGTCTTATTAATTCTACTGATAGCCTGATATTCTCCCTGTAGGGAAGTGTTTATCTGTATAAAATTGTATGTAGCTTACTGTTGCCAGTGGCACAGAAATAGTTTATTGAGCATGGATTATGTTTTACAAATATATGAGTTGTGATCTAACGGCAGGTTCTAATTCCATTTATTGTGCCTGTTGTGCCTTTATAAAAACATTCCATTGTGTGGGGAAGAATGCATTCATGATTAAACTCTGTTTTGAATCTACTACGACAAAATCTTTATATGGGTTCAATACTTCAGGTAAGGGTGGTAGGTTAATGGGAGGGTATTTAAATTGTATGCCTTGGGGGCAGAGGCTTTTACTGGGTAATTTGGTTGGGGACCATGTGTGAGAATGTCTATTTTTGTATAATGTGAGGGTAAATCAGAGCAAAACTTATTGTGACCAACTCGAGGGCTGACTTGTAAAACCGTTCTTTTTGTATAATATATATATAATTATATGCACTTAGAAAAGTGTTGTGGTCAGCCCTTAATTGGGTTGAGAAAATGTGCAAACCAGACTGAGACTTGAACCTGGGACTCTGCCAACACCATAACTGGACCATAAACACAAATCCCAAAGCATTACAGCTCACATGCAGACTCATAGGCATGTAACAACAGCCAATTTGAAATCCCATCATTAATAGACTTGAGACCAAAATGCTCTCAGAGGTGGTATACTAGTCCTGTATGGAGCTAGCTAGTACTATAGTATTATTACAGTACTGTGATTGTATCACACAGCATGGGCACCAAAAATAATCAGGTACTCATACTGGGACTCCAATCCCTGATTCTTTGCTTCTAGGACATATGTTCTACCAACTGAACTACCAAACCACTCTGAGAAATTTGAGAAATCTCCCACTGATGTAATGTAACGTCATTGAATTTATTCTAAACACTTATTATGAATAAACCTCATGATTCAAAACTGGTGAAGTCTGGGAAGTCTAATTTCCTGTTAAGCGACAAATGTGTTTCAGAAGTTCCTAATCCATTATAAGCCTAAATGTTAAGATTCTGTATCAATGTAAAATATATAGCCTAATTATATCATTTAACAAACCTGATTTATTCCTTGAAATGCTTCCAGAAGAACAATCCTTTTGCTGTTTATCATGTATATGTAATATCTTTCTGCAATTCAATGTAAATTTCAACTTTTAAAACTGAGGATGAAGCATTTAGTCATTAAATAAGCATGGTGTTTATTTATAGTGCCCTGTATAGAAGTATTTTACACAGATCTTGCAGTTGAACCGCCAGCACAGTCATGAATAAATGATTGCTATTGAGCTTATCTAGCATGTAAACAGCAATTAATACACATTCCTGTATTCAATTAGGGCCCCATTGTTCTGTAGACAGAAGCCTGGGCTAACCCATGGTTCAGAATGTATGAAAACAGATCTCTATATGTCATAATAACTGTCATGTTATCAGTATTGTTCTCTGGATCTCAGGAAAACTGACCCCCTGTATAACATGCAGAGTAGAGGACATCATGAAACAGTTTGTTCACAGATGGAGCTCAGATTACCATTGACACAAAACAAAAGATTTTCTGGCTGCAAGTTGTGATCAGATAGCACTGGGCGACCAACCTCTCCCGGTTCCCTCCTGGATGTACATTAGAGCCATCTGACACACTGGCGCTGCCTAACTTCCTATACCTGCCTTCCCATGTGAAAACTGCACTGTAACTGACATGAACTGCATTATTGCTGGCCCCTATTATTAATGCAGGGTAAATGTTGAGGCGGTATATGGAGAATTTTTTTTTTAATTCTTTCTCATAAGTCAAATCAACATCCTTTTTACATGAAAGTTTGGGACATGAATAACTGAGGAATTAAGATACCCTTCATATTCTTGTTTTGACTGTCCATTCATTCTTGAAATAAAAGAAAAAGCACATGAAACTTTACACTAAAGACTGGCACAATTGCCTGACATTTTCTTGCTTTCTCATGTCTCTAAAAACTGGCACAATATCCTGGTGTTTTCTTTCATTTGTCTCCTCATCATGACATGTCTGGCACAACAGCCTGGCATTTTCAACAGCCTGGCATTTTCTTGCCTTTTCCTTCTCATGTCTTTAAGCTATATACTGGCACAACAGCCTGGTATTTTCTTGCCTTTGCATTCTCAAGTCTGGCACAACAGCACAGCATTTTCTTGCCTTTGCCTCCTTAAGCCTTTAAGCTAAAGATTGGTACAATAGCCTGGTATTTTCTTGCCTTTGCTTTCTCATGTTTGGCACAACAGCATGGCATTTTCTTGCTTTTGCCTCCTTAAGCATTTAAGCTAAAGACTGGCACATTAGCCTGGTATTTTCTTGCCTTTGCTTCTCAGTTGGCACAACAGCATGGCATTTTCTTGCGTTTGCCTCCTTAAGCCTTTAAGCTAAAGACTGGTACAACAGCATGGCATTTCCTTGCCTTTGCCTCATTAAGTCTTTAAGCTAAAGACTAGCACAACAGCCTGGTACTTCTTGCCTTTGCCTTCTCATGTCTGACACAACAGCATGGCATTTTCTTGCTTTTTGCCTTCTCATGTCTGCCACAACAGCATGGCATTTTCTTGCTTTTGCCTTCTCGTGTCTGCCACAACAGCATGGCATTTTTTTGCTTTTTGCCTTCTCATGTCTGCCACAACAACATGGCATTTCTTGCTTTTGCCTTACTGTGTATCTGCAACTTCAGACTGACAGAACAGACTGTCGCTTTTTTGTAGTTTCGTGTCTCTACACTGAAGACTGGCACAACATCCTGTAATTTTCTTGCTTTCTTGTGTCTCTTAACAAAGGAAAGCACTTTAGCCCGGTATTTTATTGTTTCAAGGGTCTCAACATCAAATAATCTCTCCAATGTCATATATGGATTTTTTCACCTAGTTGGGAAAGAGCTCAGGATTTGTCCAATAAAGGATTGTAGTGATTAATTCATTTTTGAAAAATAACAGCATGCCAACCAACCATCTTTTTTTTCTTCTTTTTTTCATTCTGTTGAAGAATGTGTCATTTTGGATGTTCATTTTTTATTTTGTCAAAATTAGGAAAACTTTTAGATTTTAAGCT
The DNA here is from genome assembly GCA_021229015.1 of Solen grandis. Classification (NCBI taxonomy): domain Eukaryota; kingdom Metazoa; phylum Mollusca; class Bivalvia; order Adapedonta; family Solenidae; genus Solen; species Solen grandis. The sequence goes on from CM037785.1 coordinate 43,592,462, forward strand.
AGGAATGGAACCCTTTTTTGGTATCAATTACAGAAGGAAATAATCCTTCTAATCTTTAATCTCTCATTTATTTAGCCATATAACATAGATCGATAACATTGCCACTGCAAAATTATTCTTCTGATTAAACAGTACAAATAGCAGGGTCACTCTGACGCCACATGTTTTTTTTTCTTTTATACAAAAAAAAAAAAAAAGAAAAAAAAAAAAAGAGACACGAGATATCATTGGAATCAGGGGAACCCCCTCTGAGGTTTTATTGTAAAACATTTTCACAAAATCACACTCAATTTATAACGATTAAAAGAACATTACAACACTGTCCACTGTCACCTCCATTACTGCTCCAGAATCAATAACCTTTCCCTCATTAAGTTCTAAAATAACCCATAAGTCTCTGAGGAAATGTTTATTTAAATTTTTTGAATGGTTTACCCAATATCTCCAGTGTACTTCGAGAAAGACTAAGCTAAAATAAGAATGGCTAATAATTGTGTTGACCTTAGTGTCAAGTTCGTCTTTGATGTGAAAACTGAAGCCCTAGATCATTACCAACTTTCAGCTATGGGTTAGTTTCTGTTTATGCCTAGGTAAACTGCTCATAAGCAGAATTTGAAAAAAGCATCTGTGTTTTGTAAAAACTAAGTCAACAAGTGATCACATGATATCCATGATATTTCTACTGGATAACTGATATGTTAATTTGAATATAACTGTAAATATGGGAATGATCTATTATCAATTCCCATGTCTGTTTACGTAGCATTGTAGGCAGGCATACATGTATAATTCAAATGAAAGTTTTTTTTCTGTCTATTTGTAGGGTCCAAAAATCAGCCCCATTCCCAAACTGAAAATAGGTGGTAACTTTCCAAGTTGGCAAGATTTTTAAATTAAATATATATACAAATCAATAAAAAAAATCTTTTTCCAAATGAGGTTTGTCTTGTTTGTTATTAAATTGTGTTTCTGAATGAAAATACAGTCAAACATGTCTTTAAGTGGTAAGTCAAGGGAACAATAGAAAGTGACCACTCAACAGAGATGGCCACTAAATGTAGGATAAGCATATACTGAAATGCTAGTTTGGTAAAATTAAAACTGACTGCTAAATGCAGATTGACTGCTTAATACAGGTGGCTGATAATACAGGATCAACTGTACCTCTTTAAACATTATATTTATGCTTATGTGCCCAATTGTGGATGAAATAATGTTTAGATTTAAGTTTGTTCTTAGATGCCAAATCAGATCATCATCTGATACACTTCACATGTCCAGTTATCAAGTATGTCTAATTGCTGAGGAAATATTCTATTCCTACAATGGAATCTTCTCAGGTATCAAAGGAATTTAAAAGGACTCCTATGATTATGTAAACTTCATTTTTGGGGGAAACTGCATGGTATCTGCTTACTACAAAACTGAAAAAAATGCAAAAAGAAAAAACATATTTCAACTCCGCTGATGTATATTTACATATGACTGTTCAAATCCTTTTCTATAGCGTTTGAATCTTGCTCAATTTTGAGTATAAATCAACAAGCCATTAAGAAGCTGTGTCATCCTACTAAACATTATTAACTTGTGATGTTTGTGGATCCAACAACTTTATGTAATGACTTATTCAAATATTTTTAAAAAGTTTTCAGCTAAGAATGAAAAAAATAATGTACTTCAGGTTCAAAACATTTTAATATTTGACCAAAAAAACAACAACAAACAGTGTAATCCAATTCTGTAGTGGCACATCGATGCAGTAAACCAAGTAACAGCTCTTTAAAAACTGTAATTATTTGAGATCACAATCCATATAAAACTAAACAGTTTGCTCTATATGATACAAACTGCAAACAATGGTAATGGTGAAAGATAATAAATGGGGCCTCCATGGCCAAGAGGGTAAAGTCGCTGACTTTAACACTCACTCAGCCCCTCACCGCATGGGTTCGAATCCCGACAGGGTCATTCGGATTTTCATGTGAGGAAGCCTTCCAGCTGGCTTGTGATAGGTCGGTGGTCCTACCTGGATGCCTCCGTACATTTGGGGTCTTCTTCAACCTGTAATTACCTGGACGTCGCTATATGACTAAAATACTGTTGAAGTGACACTAAACTCAAATAGTCAAGTCAAAGATAATAAAGATTATAATATCAACAAAACAGGAGTTACAATTATAAATCTTTCAATTTCAACTTTCAACTTAATTCTTCATCATTAAGCTTATATTCACATACATAGTGAAAAAAATAAGCAATACAAATATACAGAAAAACATTATCTTCACCCTTTCCCTCATATAGACTCATTTTGACACACTCAATAGGTACCACATAAAGCCTGATCTGCAGAAAACCACAGTTAAACCTTACCAAATTTAATTACAAAATCCTCATTTCCAGACCACTGAGGAGCAGCGAACAGCATAAAACCTGATCAGCCTGCGAGTTACTCTCAGGCTGATCTGGTTTTATGCTGTTCGCATAGGTCTTTTCATGGTGTCCTCTATGAGGGAAAGGGTTAATTTCATGCATGCAGGGTAAACTGCCACATAGTTTTATGTTTCACGCAGAGAATAATCACACATACCTTTTGCATTATATAAATAAACATGCAATTTAACTACATGTACTGTAGATAATTCAATGTCAATACTGCCCCCCCCCCCTCCCACTTCCTCAAAGTATTTTATGACAAGAAGAAGAAAAATAAAATTAATTTGCATAGTAGTTATAATTGATAACGAAAAATTACATTTATGTTCTATATGTTTAAACCCTGAATTTAACGACACCTGACATACCCATTACCCGACAGTGTTTGCTGGTCCTGAATGAACAAACTATGTGTATTTCACTCTTGCTTAACCAACATTTTATTTAAGTCTTTGTTCTTGTATTCAAGCATTCTCAAGTGAAAACTTATTTGCGTTTTGAGAGTATCGTACAGACTAAAGACAAAATTGTATATAACTACCAGTACGATACAAAGACATAATTGTACATAACTTAAACTACCAATGTCATCATACACAATATGAAACATAATTGATTATAATGGATGATAGATTTCCTGGGCCTGTCCAAGGTATGCTGGACTTGACTGATAAGTGCATTCTTATGAAGCACCCATTAAAATATCAGAAAACAATTGACAGTTTTCTTTTCTCTAGAAAAAGATAAACTTTGCTTCCAGTGAAACAGATTTAAGTGGAACAAATTGTGTAAATTATGTACATGTGTTTGTAAAATTCAATGTATTATCATTTTATATACATGTATTAAAACAAGACTGTTTTGTATCTTTTAACACTCTTAATTCTTTTTTAACCATCATTTTATTGTTTTACCATCGCTTACATTCCTTTTTATAAATAAAAAATGCTAAATGTCAACTTTTGTTTCATTTTAAGCTCCAAATAATTAATTTCTGTGAGTACCAATGATATAACATTGAAAAGCTGGAACCTGGTTTTACCAACACCCTACTTTTTCAGACAAAGTCAAGTGGTACTTGCTAAGTAGCAATGTTGGATAAGTCAAGTGGTACCAAGCAATGTTGGATAAATCAAGTGGTACCAAGCAATGTTGGATAAATCAAGTGGTACCAAGCAATGTTGGATAAGTCAAGTGGTACCAAGCAATGTTGGATAAATCAAGTGGTACCAAGCAATGTTGGATAAGTCAAGTGGTACCAAGCAATGTTGGATAAGTCAGGTTTAACTTTAACTGTAATATAAAGGTAATTACCTGTCATAAGTTTGTTTCATCTTTTTGCACGCCCAATACGTGCCATCTTTTACGTTTTGGCATTTTAGCACCTCAGAAAAGGTGCCCTCACCTTTCTTGCCAAGTATCCGATATTCTGAAAAAGATAAATAATGAATCTTTATACAGTGTACATGATTATATAAATGTTAAAATGATTATAAACATTAACTGTATCATCCATTCAGTAAAGAGTCATCACTTATAGTATTTATGTTTTTTTCGTAAGACGTGCATACTCATACCACCGACTTCAAGGATTAGCGCTGTGGCTTGTGTGACAAAATGTGACAAAAGGAAAACCACTTATAGTTTTATTGTTGTTTTTTTTAAATATGGAACTTAACCCTTTGTTTGGCTTCACCTCACTTGGGTTAATTAAATTCCATATTTAAAAAAAAAATGAACTGTAAGTAATAATGTGAAACACATAAAGGTTAAAATACAAGGCTAAGAAATATTCAGCCCCACTTTCCAACCTCTACAGTGTCTGATGATGTACTGCACCCACATTAGAGGCCTGCAAAGTTATCCTAATAGACCATTTCATTCCGAAATGAGATATAAAACATAATGTAAATCAATGAAAATACCCAGTTTACAAGATGGTGTAAAATTTTACACATTGTTCGATGGGAAATAAACATACACTTCAATTTTTTCCCCAGTCTCTGATTGGTTAATTTGAATTAGTGAATTATACCAGTTATTGCCGATCCTCTGATGAAATAGTCTATGTACATAAAATTACTACTTGTTCATTTGTTTCTTCTTCTTTGCTAAGTAAAACCATAAACCAAAGGCAAACACTTTTGAAAGATCAACAATCCTAAATAATATAGAAAGATAGAATACAGAACAAGATCTAGACTCATACAGTTCTACTATGAAACCCATATCTACTGGTATAATGTTTCAATGCAGGGATTTTTTTCACTGAATTCAGGGAAGATGACCCACACTCCTTCAAGTCTGAAACTTTTGCTCAAATTCTCATAATTTGGGAGAAAAAAAAATGGTCAAGAAATTACAGCAAATCTAGGGAATGGAAGCAAAGGATACATTGAACAGTTTATCAACAATCTCTTTTTGTAGCTGCCTGTGTGGAAAAGTCTGTGAATTTGCCACCTTTTTAGTCAAATTTACCAATTTTCTTTTTTTTTCTTCCAAAAATAATTGTGAATTATTACATTCAAATTGGGGAAAACATATATTTTCTGGCATTTGGAATATAGGCAAATAGTGGCCATAAAAACAACTGGAAAAAACAAAAACAAAAAAAAACCACACTGCAGTGATGTTAACATCATAATACTGAGCCAGTGGCAAATGGAGACTGAGAAGTAACTAAGTAACCTGGGATTCTTACATTAAGTAGTAGTCTTAAAGAACACATTTTTTTTCCCCTTATCAGTCGGAGCCAAAATATTTTCTATGGCATAGAAATTGGAATCATTTGATGTTCAAATGCGTGATCAAGAAATATATTCTAATGACATAAAAGGGAAACTTATGCCAAAGATGACGTATAATATCACCAGCATCTTGTTCCAGGGACTTTGTAAGTGTAAACTACACTCCTTCACTTGGAGACTTTTCTGGTCAGCCCCTTAACCATTCAACTCCTAATAAAAGTTTAGCATTGTGTCTGTTGCACAGATTCGACTAACAACAGTTGGGACCTGCCTAGATTAACCAAATTGTTGAATGAGATCCATATGATAATACCTATTTACTCAAGTCTTGTAATAGATAAAGACATACTGAAGATTGAGACTAGTAACTGGCCTACAAATGCACTTTCAACAGTCTCATTGTTGGGCTAGCTCTTTCGTAAAGTAGTTATTATGTTAGTGTGTTGACCTAGGGTTCAAAACTATAAACACCATAGGTAAATGTGGTTGATACTAGTTCCAGGTGATTAATGGGGGTTGGATTGTATTAAATGGCCTAGAAAGGCACTTTCTCCAGCTTAGCGACTTGTCTAGCTCTTTGTTTTTTTGTGTATTGGATTTAATGTCCCGCCAACAGTATTTAGGTCATTTTGAGATGATGTCTACTTGAGACAAATATAGTGCTGACAAACTGCAGTTTTACACCATAGACATAGACATGTGGCATGATATCACACCCAGTCACATTATCCTGACCCCGGGCCAACCAGTCCTGGAAGTACCCTTATACATGTATGCTGAGCACCAAGCATGGAACCTAGTATACTAATGCCATTTTTTGCTACATTGGTATGTTGCGGCTTTAGATTGAACCCACGTGACATTTCCCGATTCCACGGTGGATGCTCCAAACTCTTGAACATTGAAATTGGCTATCTCTTTAGCAAAGTGGTTAGCAAGATGGTCTGCTGACCTAGGAACCCAGGATTCAATCCCCCAACAGGGGTCAGGTATTTTTTCACCTGGAAATAACATAAATAACTTAAGTAACAGGTCAGGATCTCAATCTTCTTACACTGATCCCTTCCCAAGTTTTTTTTTAAACTTCAATAGCTCTAAAAACTAGACTCCTAAATGTTCACTTTTTTCAGTCTAGTTCTTAGATATAAGGTAAGTCTTAATATGATTTGCTGCATCAGAAACCCACTGCATCTCCCAATGACAAATCATCAATTGTTAATGTATATTGATGTCTGACCTAATTTTTTTTTCTAGGTGAATATAGAAATAAAAGAGGATGGATCAACCTCTCATGACAAGCCTCTGAATCTTTTTTCTCCAGAAGTGTACAGTACATGAATATATGATATCTGGCACTCCTAAGATATCAACTGGTTCACCCTTCTTTAAAGTTATAGTTCAACATCCTATCTACTGAACCATAATATTCAAATCCAAAACTTAACAACACCTATGAAAAACAAAGTTAAGATTAAAACTGTTTTGTAATATGCTGGATACTGATAGAGTAACTTTTATAACCAATTCCATTGAATGACCTACTCTTTAAACTTCAAGTTACTTGGTTTACATGTACTTTCTGTATGAATACAGGCAACGACTAATCAATCATTTAATCTTGAATTCCATACTTAAACAAAGGTTTGCTAAACTAATTGTGGGGGGCGAGAGGAATACTATGACAGTTGCAAACTGTCCCTCCTCCCATATTGGAACCGTGGACGGGTATCTGCTTGTTTAGCGGCCATCACTTACTCTGCAGCAAGATGTTCATCCAGGCGATGTATGACCATTACTTCACTTTCAACCTAGATATAATTACAATCCCATTGATCTGAGAGAAATTTTAATCCACTAAACCCGAATTAAGTCGCCTAATACGCAACTTTATTTCATCCAATTCCACTCATTTCGCTGTTTGACAACTATGTCCACAATTTCGGAATACTCGGATCGCTAGGTTCATTCGATAGCTTCGGATTTTACCCTCGTCATTGAAAATGAGGCCCTAAAGAGGTGCCATGGGCTAGACACATTCTGCAGTACATGTAAACGCTAAATGATTCAACTTTTATTTTAAATATATACCAGATACGATTAGTAGATTTATTCGCACCATGACAGCTTTCCATTATCTCCCTCAAATTTATCTCTCTTTAGTTAATAACAAATATATTGTAGCTCTTTGATATCAACATATTTAGTAATTCACTGATTCGATAATTGGTCAATATATCGAGGAAAGATCCGATAGATCTGTGTGCGCACGAGTGTGTTTTTGTATAAATTAAAAAAAAATCAATTCAAATAAGAACATAAAAAGTGAGTGTTTTTTTTAACTTTTCAACCCTGTATATATTAAAAAAAAAAAAGAAAGAAAAGAAAATAGATAGAGAAGCAGAGATCAAAGACCTAAAATAATGCTTAATAGGTCTTTGCAGAGATATAGAATCTCCGTTTTGGTCACTTTTGAGCCGAAATCCTTTTAAGGCATATAATAAAAACAAATAATATCTTCAAATCCCGTTTGCTGAATAATTTACTGTTTGGTTTTCTAACTTGAATAATCAGACCACCTCATAATGATAATAGTGACGATGATGCAATAATAATTATAGTAGAACTAATAACAATAAAAGTTGACTGAAGTATATTGATTCTATATTTAACATAGCATTAAGGTAAGCTAAACTAAATACAGACACGCGGTGTTTCATGTAAAATTGTGGTAGTTTGTTTTGAGGCAGTATCACATTGTGTATCATCGTGCAAAACTGTCGTTATTCAAAATAAATAAATAAATAAATAAATAAATAAATAAATAAATAAATAAATAAATAAATAAATAAATAAATAAATAAATAAATAAAAAAATAAACCAATCAATCAATTAGAAAATATAAAGGTGTTCACTGACCCCTTTCAAGATTACAATATATGTTAATTAAATTAGAACCCATTTCTGTGGATTACTGAGTGACCGTATAAATTTCCACAGTACACAAAATACAATTGAGTTACATCTTAAGAATGAAAATATTTGTTATACAAAAAGAATATAAAGAATATGAATTGATTATATTGATCAGACATTGCATATAGGGAATGTATTGACCTGGACCGATCAACGGCGTATAACGGAAGTAGTAGTGGGAGTAAGACATTTTAAAGCAGGCATGTTGAATGTGTTCAATGTGTCAACACCGGTCTGAATGACTAGTGCTAGCTAGTGACGTCACATTCTCTATTTATAGATTGGAATGTGTTAAGATATACAGGAAGAGATGAAGACGACCTCGTATTATGTTGACTTATTATTTTCTGCTTTAAGTTATGTTTTGTTTTTAATGTCAATATTTTAGAAAGGAATGTCACACCGCAGGTAAAAATCTATTGTTACTTTAGTTTAAAACCCTTTCTCCCCGGGGTGCTGGGAAACCTCGCACCTCCACTGTGAGGCTGCGGAAAACGCAGACAGATTTCTGGGGACATGTTTCCGGCTATGTCTAGTCCCCACAAAAGCTGCTTGTGGGCCCTGTTCACTGTCTATACAGCGCTTGACAGAGTTCCGCCGGGAAACAAATACAACATGGACTCTAAGATAGACTTTCGATCCTGCAATACTGAACAAAGAATTCAAAGTTTCTAAATATTCGTAAAAAATACGTTCAATACCGTTCTGAGTTAATTTAACCCTTTCCCTCATATAGACTCGTTTTGACGCACTCAGTAGGTATCACATAAAGCCTGCCAGGTCAGCTAAAAATTCACCAGTGGTCGAATGATTCGTCGCGGGCCTCGGTGGCGACATACCAAAACCGTGAAGAAAACGTATATTTGACGCACAGCAAAAATTAAAAGATGATCAAATACTTACTGGCCCGGTGACAGTACCCTGTGACTGGGTGTGGCTTTATGCCGAATGTCTCTAAATGATTGCAATGCTACTGTCATTGGGATGTAATACACACTACATGTAATCACAAACATATCGTCAAATAATATCCAGGGGAACTTGTTTTAAATGAACAATTTTAGATAACACGACTGAATTATAAACAATACAGCCAACCAGACATATACAAAATGTAAGAAAAGTTTTGACCTCATTATTAACCATTTTTGATCTGTTAAATGTGCATGGACGAACAATACAGCAGGGTAATATTTTAAACGTTGATTAAGATATGCATGTAGACAACTTCTATCACACAGAAAACGACACCATCCCATCTCCCATGGTGTTTGATAGGATTTGTCATTAATTTTCATTGAAGTAGACTCATAAAAGCTAGGCCAATTCTCACCGTTTGAAAGAGTGAAAACTTGAATTCGTCAATATCAATAATTTCATACTATCTTTTTTTGTTAAACATGTTTTCACTGTAAATGCGCCACCTTAGAACATTTGTACTGCATGAATAATTATACCTGTATTGGTTGTCTGGAGGTCTCCCACAAGAGCGGACCGGAGGTCGTTGGTTTGATACCTAGTTATAAAATTCATAAATAAAGGTACTGTTATTTACCCCATTGGGTCTCGACATACATGGTAAGTTTCAGTACTGGCCGGACTGGTTTAAGAATGTGATAGTGCGTAGCATGTTTGCCGCAGGTACGTAAAATTGTACATGTCTAATGTAGAAACAAAAACAACAACAAAACAAAACGGTTCATGGATCTAGTATCAAGACATATTTATTAAGACTGCAGACATTAAATACCGTAAGTGATATTTAACTATTTAAACTAGACTTTTGCTTGATAACCAGAGACCCAATTACCTAATACGGATCTGCAACTCTAATATAGAGAAAGAACAAGTCAGGAGAAGCTCTCGTTCAGTTATGTGTACGATCATGTGACCGAGAGGACGTGAGATGTGTAAAATTGCTCATATCAATCATAGATATACTGAGTTTTCTCATCAATTTATTACCGATTAAACCAAACATATGTATTCTCTTATTAGATCGCAGATCCATTTTATGAATGATTCTGTAAAGCGTCTGTCTCTTAAGCGTCTGCAAGATGTTGAGCGTCTGTCTAGATCTCTCTCAAATCCCATTCACCTGTTTTGTTCTGTCCGTTTCATGTTTCATTTCTCCTCACCGCTGTTGGTTCGAATCCCGGCGGCATAACTAGGACCTTTCATACGAGGAAGCCTTTCAGCGGTTGGTCGGTGGTTCTGTGTACTTCCGGTCTTCTTTTCGACGAAATATTGTCGCAGCGACGGTAAACTCCAGTACAACACAAAGAAAATGAGAGGTTAAGAAAAGCATTACCATGCCATAGATTTGCATCAAAGTAAAGCACGTGTATCTGCTGCTTTTAAACTTTATATTTTCTGTAAAATATACGAAGAAATCATCCAAGGCCGTGTCATGCTGTCAACATACATTTGGTTTAACAGAATACTGTCCCATTAATTTTGGTTTACGAAAAGCAGGCGGCGTTTACACTATCATTCAGAACCCCATATAGACGAGATCTTAACGGCTGAAATGAAGAACTCTGACACACTTTACTGAACAGTAAAATATGATTGCGGGCGGTCGGTCCGCTCCCAGTACCCATTCTGTATGTATCAATACACTGGCTCGAGAGTTGTTCAATTTGTCAATACCAATAACCGGATATATTCAATTTCTTTTTAATAAACTTTACCAACGCTTACGAACAGGCGGATAGCTGTTTAGTTTTTCTCAACAAAATATTTATAGGAGGTATTTATTTGAAGAAAAAAAATACACAGTTTGGCGGGTATTTAAAACGTATAACAAACATGACTTGTTACAACGTTATACAGGTAGAAAAATAAAATGCAATCTATAAATTCATTGGATGAACGGATAGATAATAGACAACTATATTTTGACACCTTAAATGTAATCAAGTGCAATCGGGAATCGAATCCGGAATGTAAGTCAAATATTGCTGCGTCACCACAACAGTTATGATTTATTCTCTATATTACATAAATAAAAATGTAGTGAGAGACATCACTGCATAGCAACGACCTAACCTTAAATGCATGTATATGAAAATTGGCCGTTTGGTTATCAACTTGTACGTTTTGTGATACAATTTTAAATCGATTAAAGCTGAAAACTAGACAATTAACGCGAACAACAATGTGTAATATACTCTGTGTTGTGTCATGAAGGAAGTGTCTTAGATCGTATAATTGCTTATGAACATCCCGTTGCTAAAGTATATAATCTCATTCACCGAGTCATACTTATTAGGACGAGACTAATTTAATTCAAGATATTGTCTGTCATTCACGGACTTACTTATTCATTACTTGTTTCACACGATTGAAAGAACTCATTTTTGTCCATTTTATATATTAAATATTAACACGATCAAAATATGATATAAAAAAACATAGAAGGCATTACAACGTGAATTATTCTGCGATACAGAACAGAAAAGGAAACTCCATGCCCTTAGTATCATCAACACTGTATAACACGGGGGAGCATGGACAGGGAGCGGGCTAACAACTCCTTTATCCCCGTCCCGCCTAATTCTTGTCCGTACAGACATCAGTACAAACACACTCAGTCACTAGGTCAGCTCGACCTGTGCAGACAGACAGATCCGGGTACATACCTCCTTTTCCATACAACACATCCTTCCGTCTCTTCTCTCGCGGAGTTTCACTTATGTCATCTTTCTCGACAGCCTCCTTTTCAGATCCTTTTTCAGATTTAGCCATGACAACCTCTCACAATTCCAGACCTGCATTCACCCCATAGTGATCACTGTCCGGCACCAGAGAAATGCGCGCTCATGCTTTTAACAGGTGTGTTTAGTCCAAACACTCTTCTCCGAGATCGTGATTCTGTGTCATTAATCCGTTTAAATGTCAGGACCCTGTCCGAGTGATCGATATACTGAGGTTATACACCGGCCTAACTCTAAAGATCGACAGATTATCCTGTATTAGCCAGTATATATAAGTTTTAATCTAATTTGCAACTGCACTCCAACTTCTTAAGTTGAAAGGAAAACCAATGTACACTGGTTATGTACTGATCTGAATACTGACCTAGTCCTCAAGTAGTTTGTCTCATGTCTTGATTGAATACGAGTCACAGCGATTGCCACGTTAGAATATCACGCAGTAACCGCATACATATTCCAATGTTTTCAGGCTAATATTTTTAGCCAAATTCAAAATGGAAGGTATTACTTTTTTGGTTCGTTTAGGAGACTTAACTAGTATTAAAATGACGCATACAAAAATGTACCTGTAATCTATTTTAACAAAACCGGTACATTTTTGTATTTATACATTCAAGTGATTCCTTTGATCACATTTTTGTTTGGATATTTTTCATATATTTTAATTAAAAGAGTAACGCTTTTTCACTTTTAAAACAATAGTTTGTTAGGTCTTTATAACATATATACAATAAACAGTTTTATATTCCATAAATCAAGTCAAAATAATTTTAGATATAACTCAAAGACATATTCAAATCATTTGTAAGTTTCTCAATAATCCTCAAGCAATACGCAACTTTCATTTAAATACCCTATCAGGGTTGATTGAGAACATTTCTCTATAACACAAGAATGCTTTGTTTGCACGGTACAGTTTTGTTCGCAAGAAGCTAATTGGTTGTTGAAATGAGAAAAAAACGGACCAAAGTTTCACTCAATATTTTGCTAAGGTGTCTCCTGTGAGAAGTGTTTTTGAATATCTATATATTGAAGCTAATCAGTGATACTCACACTGAGGAAAATGCAGTTGGCTGAAGGTCGGGGGTCGGGCTAGTCTTGGGTCGGCTTATGATTTTACGATCGTACATACACATGTTCATGAAGATGAAGCATCCAGGTAGTGGATTAATCTTTAGAAATTTCTATAGTTTCAATTATATATATCAAGAGGAGTGAGGGAGAGAGAGAGAGAGAGAGAGAGAGAGAGAGATTTTTTAAAATATTTTACCATTGAGTCAGATATATAGAGGATATTTGTTTTGTGTGGATATGGAATATTATTTTATGCTCTCTGGTGAAATACTGAGTTCTGTCAGTGAGATAAAATCCATGTCTCACAGTGTGGGTGATATAATTTGCCGGGACTACTTTTTACATATAAAGGGTATGTATGCATGGTATGTAGCATCAGTTAGCACAAAATAAAAAGAAAATTTGTTTGTTTTGAGTGAATTTGGAATACATCTCATCTCGAAGTGATACAATTTCATATTTTCACGAGCGCGCAGCTCCATTTTCATTACAAACAAACAAGTATCCTTTATATCTCATCGAAAAATGATACAATTTTAATATTTTGAAGATGTGATTATTGTTTCCCTGCCAGATGAGATATATTCCATATTCACTCAAAGCAAACAAATTTTCTTTTTGTTTTATGCTAACTGCTGCTACATACCCTATATAAATAAATAAAAAAATATAGTTTCGACAGACCTATATCAGTCACACTGTGAGATATGGAATTCATCACACCAGTGAGCATAAAATAAATATGCTATATATGTTTGTCATACTGTAGGAAAGTGATATGGTACGATCAACATCTAGTTTCATTTTCTTGAACTCGGCCAAACCAGAATTGAATGTACCACGTAAGAGGTAAGCACCGTTCGAATGGCCCTAATCACTTAAATACCTTTCTCATGCCGCAGCAAAGTATCAAACCCGCGATCCCTCTCAAATGAAATACTCTTTCACCATAAGACTACCGAAGTAAGTGAGTTTCTCAAGATTATCAATTAACAAAATCAATGAAAGGACAAGATCCAGTTACATTAACGACATATCAGGTATATAAATTTTGCAAGGTACAGGGTCAGTTTTATGTCATACCTGATGTGTGCCAGATAATGGACGGTCACCTTTGTGTCATGTGTCACTGTTATTTTATTTACTTTGTATTGTCTTTTCCAATGATGATATACCTTTTACTGTACAAGTCTCAATAAATATATGTCCTGTTCCCATGGGTCGGTGAGATGTGAAATAAGTGGGATAGTGACCATGACGTACCCCCGGGGAATACACCATGGCAAAGTCTGGGTTGTTCCATTAAGTAATATATACGTGTGATTTATTCCGTAAGACTATTCAATCTACCATAAAGCCCGATTTAAAGTCGTTATTTTTAAATTTTGATGTCTGGTAGACACAGACAGTATTGGTTTAATGTATAAAAACAGCAATATAACGCCTGAACAATATTTTGTTAGTACTAGTTTTATGTTTGTTTCTTAAATTGTATTCTCTTTATTTCAGTTTAATACAGCACATAAATCCAACAATGGGCGTACAAAGTTTGACACATATATTTGAATTGCCCTGTTATCCTTGATATTTTCTCAACTTCATATATCCTAAAGGTCGACGGCATATACTTAAAGTTTCACCCCCCCCCATTACTATCATAATTAGCTTTCCATTATTTAACACATCCTGTCTTTCTCTGTAGATGATTCTTACATTTGTTTTAATACATCATTTGAACTAGCATTTGAAGAAAGTATCGGAGTGGTCAACCAAATGAACAACTGAAGCATGTTTCTGTTTAAAAGCATTTGAGCGTGTTTTTTTCCGTTTTTTTTAAGCAGACAATGTTTTCTAAAATTTTGCACATAAATATTTTAGACAATTACTACATGTATAACATATATGAATTAAAATTTGGGGATCACCTTGCTCGTTTTAGAGATTAAGCTTATGGTAGAACATCACTGTTCGCTAATATTTGAAAAAATGCCTTAAAAAATTGGAAAGACTTCTTTCTAACTTAAAGGACATTTTAAGTGTATATTTTATTTATCTTATAATTTTAGTGCTCATATACGTTGCGATTGTGGACTTAATCGATCCTTTTGTGAAGTATGTCGCAGTGGGTGGAGTAATGTTCGTTGACTTGTTATAGTAAGCGAAAATGCCTCAGTGTCAGGCAATCAACTGCACAAATAAGCCAGGAAAGTCCAGTAGAAGTTTTTTTTAAGTTTCCTGACCCCGAGAAAGGATTTGAAGAGCGAAAATTGTGCAAGAAATGGATTGACAATTTAAAAAACTCCGAATTGAATCGTTTCGCAGTCATAGGGCTATGTTGGTATGTGATGCTCACTTCACTGAGGACTGTTTCATTGGAAGTGAAAATGTTGCATCTTTGTTATGCATATTGAGACAAACATATAGCAATTCAAAATACAGAATAATCAAAGTTTCCTTGTCAATGTCACCATCTTCAAACTTAACAGCTTTTTGGAAACTATTTTAATGGTATGAAACAAATCCGTCTTGTGGTCTTCAAATGACCTAGAATTTAATATTATACATGTATTATGATGATGCAACTAATCAGAACTACAGATAAGAGGAGTATTTGCCTATTTATCCAATTAATTTTGGCAAAAAAGCAATAGTTTACAAAATCATGGGATAACAAAAAGCAAAAGAAATACTGAAACCCCAATTAAATGTTGATGGGAACTTCTCCCTGATTTTGTTCACAACGCATGCTGGAATTATCACTCTATGGTGCTTTCCTAGCTTCTCACCCTTCAGCATCCAGCAGGTGAATTGGCGATATGCTGCTAGCCGACTTTGTCTGTGAAAAATATTTTCCTATGCATAGAATGTAAATAACTATAACAAAAATAGTGAAAACAATATAGATGTACCATGAAAAGACCTATGCGAACAGCATAATACCAGATCAGCCTGCACGTAACTCATAGGCTGATCAGGTGTTATGCTGATCGCTGCTCCTTAATGGTCTGCTTTTGAGGATTTTACAATTAAACTTTGTAAGGTTTTACTGTGGCTCTCTGTATATCAGACTTTATGGGGTACTGGGGGTGTCAAAGTGAGTCTATATGAGGGAAGTGTTACCCACTTGTCAAATACTTTGTGTATTATATATATATAAATATATTACAGCAGAGAATCACTAGGCTTTGCATATTTACATGTAATTTATATCAAGGGGGTAAAATTAACATTTATATTGTTCTTATTATATTTGTTTGAAAAATGTTTATTATTTGAATATGATGAAAATATATTATTAAAAGATTAAACTATGATCATTTTATTGTTTTCTTACTCGTGAGTGAGAGAGTCTGGAGCCCTCGTCCTATGACCTTTGTATGCCGAATGGTAATGAATACAACTTCTAAACAGAATCATTCAGACTAAGGTGTGAAAGTCCGTATGGTCCGTAATGCACGTAAGTTCATCTAAATTTCCAACAACCAAGTCACTCGATTTGCAACATACATTTTCCATATTGGATGGCATCATAACACAGTTATCACACAGACAAAAGTCCTCAGCACATAAATATTCCTCCTCCCGTACGTCATTGTCTTGAAGCAGTTGCAGCTCTTCCTCAGTATATTCGGGCTCAAAGTCGTAAGGAACTATACACCCCATTTTAAGAAATATCTCAAAAACTTTATTAAACTTCCTGCTATAGTGATCGAACCATAACTAAAGTCAATACCCCTTGTCACGCAATCATTTAAGCACATTCTCACAAACATCGCTATTTTAATTGCGCAAATCATTACAGCAATTATCAACAATTTTTAAACAGTCTTTTAATCAAACATATAAATATATAAAAGGGGCGGTATCATGTAAGTATAAATCTAATTGCAATGACGGTAACTGTGAAATACTATAGAGACGAATCAAAGGGACACCGTGTTGTAATTATGATTAACACACCTAATTGCTCGCAATTTAGCAAAATAATGTAAATTATGCTAACTACTTTCTGTATATCACACTAACATGAGCTCATTGCGATACGATACTTTTACTTATATATATTTATTTTTAAACTTTTCTTTTTTTAAACGCATTTAGTATGTTTGTGGTGATGATTATACTCTACATGTCCGTTTCAGTAAAACGTGCACATCAATTGTCTGTTGACATGGTGACTCGGTCGCACGCTACGTTTTATGGCCGTGTTTTATGGCCCTGAGGTGCGATTTTATATGACGCTTATTCTGTTACAAAGGCTTGCCAGTGATTTCTTATCCAATCAGTTTAACACCACTCAACTTTTCAATAACCGCAGTTGCAAGCATTTCACGGTAAAAATGACAAAGATGTATTATAGAAAAATATCGCGGAGCAAATTGGTTTAAATAGACGTCTTTAACTTACAATTTCCTTCTTATTACGATTGATTCAATGAAAGGAGAAATTTAATTGGTTTATTTACATCAATATCTTTCAATTGAAACCTAGTTGTAATCAGCCGAGCGTATTCCTTTAATGCTTTTATCACAACCCCTATTAATCGCACTCATCGATCGGGATATGGTTCAATGGGTATTTGTGACGTCACAGAAAGGTAAACATGAACAAAGATGGCGGCGGCCATAGCCGATCGAAATCACAAACTTTAAACAGCTATATCTTCACAAATATAGCGTGTATAAAAATGAAAGTCGTGTCAAAGTGATCTACACTAAAAGGTTTGTTGATGGTTAAATTTTCATTTCAGCCGAGCGTATTCCTTTAAGATCACCCTTGGTACCAGTAATTTCTTGGACCCACAGTACGATTGCACTACAAGTCCGCGTACATCGCGTGCAACCTGACTTTTCTTTTTTAAGACGATGTATTATGACGTTAATATGTATATCGATATAGCTTGTGCTTAACAACGGATGTAGACGGACTGTAAACTGGCCATAACTGAACTGGGACTTCAGTTGAAACACAGGAGACGGTCATTTTTGTATCGGCCATTAGTCACATTAAAGTTACCGACGAAAGCCAAATGAAACATGAAACAAAATTTAGCAAACAACAACAAACAATAAAAATAATCAAGCGGATAAATAATAACAACAGCAAAGAAAGAAATAAAGAAAGAATTTAAATTTATAACAAATTAGACCCTTTATCGAGGATGGCCCATCAAAGTAACTACTTTGTGTTGTACTGTACTTACATCCAGTGAGTCACTTGGCTGTACACGAAGCAAATAGAAGATAGTTATCTTAAATGTCACGAAATTAAAATGTACATGTACTTGGAAAAGAGAGTATATCACTCGGAAAATTCTACAGATGAAGCCAAATTTCACCATTCTGTTTTGTTTATTTGCTTTGGTTTATCCCCAGTCAACACTAGTTCAGTTATTTAGGACCTTGCTAACTTGAGATAAATAATTTTGCTGCACATTGCGATATATCGTCTTAGACATGTGGCATGATACCTCACCCAGTCATATTATCCTGATACTGGACACAACTCTTATGGTGAGCATTAAGCAAACGACAGAGATACTAATGCCATTTACACGACTTTAGTATGTCGTGACCGTGGTTCGAATCTACAGCCTGTCGTAACCATTCAGCCACCGGCACCAGTCACTTTATCGAAATGATAACAAAGAGAAAATGAAAACAAAACACATATGTTTATTTCATGAATATTGATAGAATAGTAGTGCATGTGTTATTCATTTATGGTTTGAAAAAGAAAAAAAAGAAGAATATGAACTTTTTTGTATTGTTTTATAGCTTAATTTATGAAACTGCGATTTTCAAGAATTATCTGTAGAGGAAATTACACCATTACGTATTATTTTAAAACTCACATGTAATCATATTTGGTTAATTTTCTTATCTAGATCTTATTCTTGACATTTTAGCATACCTGCTGACAATTGTCTAATATGTCAATTATCCCTTAAAATTGTGTAATAAGTCAATTATCCCTGACAATTGTCTATTAAGTCAATTATCCCTTACAATTGTCTAATAAGTCAATTATCCCTTACAATTGTGTAATAAGTCAATTATCCCTTACAAATGTGTAATAAGTCAATTATCCCTGACAATTGTGTAATAAGTCAATTATCCCTTACAATTGTCTATTAAGTCAATTATCCCTTACAATTGTCTAATAAGTCAATTATCCCTTACAATTGTGTAATAAGTCAA
The DNA here is from genome assembly GCA_021229015.1 of Solen grandis. Classification (NCBI taxonomy): domain Eukaryota; kingdom Metazoa; phylum Mollusca; class Bivalvia; order Adapedonta; family Solenidae; genus Solen; species Solen grandis. The sequence continues at coordinate 43,611,612 of CM037785.1, forward strand.
TTATCCCTGACAATTGTCTAATAAGTCAATTATCCCTGACAATTGTCTAATAAGTCAATTATCCCTTACAATTGTGTAATAAGTCAATTATCCCTTACAATTGTGTAATAAGTCGTAAATTTAAAGCTTTTAATCATTTGTAAGTTTAGCGAATCGTGAATAATGAAAAACCTGTATCATCGCAATATATGATTCTCCGATCATGCCATTACATCTCCAAGACATAACAGCAGACAGCGGTATTGGCCGGGAATTACAGACGGCAGCCAGGGAGTCAGTCCTAGTCAACGTCAGGACTTCTTCAGAGGCTCAGGTGGGACTCGTTAGGCTCATCAAACCACTGGCTATGTAAACATTATGTCAGCCAACATTATTGTTTTTATGTACATATTCGATACGTTTCGTCCTTTATCTGAATATGCTTAAGTCTATAAGTGTAAGTAGTATTTCTTTATTAACCCTTTCCCTCGTAGAGGATACCATGAAAAGACCTATGCGAACAGCATAAAACCAGATCAGCCTGCGAGTAACTCGCAGGCTGATCAGGTTTTATGCTGTTCGCTGCTCCTCAGTGGTCTGGAAATGAGGATTTTGTAATTAAATTTGGTAAGGTTTAACTGTGGTTTTCTGCAGATCAGGCTCTATGTGGTACCTATTGAGTGCGTCAATATGAGTCTATATGAGGGAAAGGGTTAAAGTAACCTATATTTTGACTATATAATAACTAAAATACCTCCTCTATGTACAAATAGCAATAACGAATTTTAGATACCGACATGCTATATACAGTACCCAGAAAGACATGACATTAAACATTTACATTTCATGTGTTTGAGTCTAAGAAATAGACTTCATACATTTATGAACAAGGCTCCAGGATAAGACTTTTTTGTCATTTAGTTGCTTTAGCCTTATTTCGAAAAGGATAAATATTCATTGTATGGAACAACGTTATTATTATCGACAATATTGAAGTACACACAATATCTTCAAGAACTGGAAAACAAAAAGAAAAAACAACAACAACAACAACAACAACAAAACACACACACACACACACACACAAAAAAAATGGTACATCGGTATTTGTGACTTATGTTTATTTCAATCTTTGCGCCTGAAAAATTGACGAAATTTCATCTGTCACATCTCTTCCGCCACTTTCGTATAGCTTTGTTGCTAATATGAGACAATTTTAACACCATGTTGTGTTATATTTAGTTAAAGATCTGAATCTTTAAGGTCTTGGTCCATGGTCATTTGTATGAAACAGCTGACTTGCGGTTGATCAATGATGTAACTCAGATATATCTGCATGTGCGCTCGGGTTCTATACCTAGACGTCGTTGTCGTACTGCAATACTGTCACAACCACGGTAACAACACCAACAATAACAACACTACTTGGAAAACTAAAACAGACCACACGCTTTGCGTTCAAGTCGAGGATAAGTCGTTCAGCCTGTAAAAATCTGAGTTTTTCATCAATTTAGCTCTCTTATTGTCTTTGCCCGTGAAATTCCCGTCCTCAGCCTCTAAACTCGTGTATTAAGTAGATGTAGTTAATCGAATGTTTCTACTGTCAAATCAGCAATATATATATATGACTTGACTATTTGAGTTTACCGTCGCC
>CM037785.1:43613344-43663344 GCA_021229015.1 Solen grandis
TCTTTGAAATACAGGCGATATCTCGAGTTACATCATATGACATAATAAAAGCCCAAATAAAGGCTAAATATTCTAGATAAGAACTCTTGATGTACCTACTTAAAGGTAGTACTCCGCGTGATTTATATTTCGCCAACACTTTCACCTCGTGTTTATTACAGAGTTCTCTGGCACTGTTGCTCTTATTTGAAAAGGAATCGGCACATATATTCTGAGAAAAATTGTTTAGTTTCACTTTAATGAAATGTCGCAACGTAATTGAAATTTGAAAAATGGTGTAATAAAGATTTTAAATAAACAGTTTGAGATTTTTCAATCGGAGTCCCAGATTTGGTATCAGTGCCAGTAAATAGGACACGATATATATGTTTGACAGTTTATCTTTTTATCTACTAAAAGTATCTTTTTGGTGATTTTAATGGCAGTACTTCAACATAAAGCTGATATTACTGCTAGTACAGGTAACTTTCAAAGCGAGACCGTCTCCGGTGTTCGAGTGGGTAGAGCCTCCGCCTCGAGAGTAGAAGGTCGTGGTTTCAATTCCCAACCGCGACATACCAAAGTCGTAAAAATTGGTACTGGTATAGCTCTCTTGCTTGACGCTTACCATATAAGAGTAGTTCCATGACTGGTTGGCCCGGTGTCAGGAAAATATGACTGGGTGTGGTATCATGCCACATGTCTGCGGTGTGAGACTGCAGTGTGGCAGCACTATATCTGTCTCAACTAGATATCGTCTCTAAATGACTAAAATACAAGGGACGTTAATCCCAATAAACAAACAAACAAAGTTCCAAGACTGGTTGGCCCGGTGTCAGGATAATGTGACTGGGGGTAGAATAATGCCACATACCTACGGTGTGATACTGCAGCATGGCATCACTACGTCTATATCAAGCATACATAGTCTCTAAATGATTGAAGTATTGTCCGTTGGACGTTAAACCCAACAAACTTTCAAAATGAATGCGCATGAACATACCGAATGTAGAGAATACAAGTTAGTTACGGGAATGTAGGACGGGATGATTGGAAATTGTAGATCATTGAGATTGTTTTACTCTGATACTAGTAATACCAAATGCATTCAAGAAATAAATCTTTTCTAAACCAGAAAAATATTACAGCATTACATTATTTGGTAGCTTCATTACAGAATTTTCTCGATACCGTGAATCGTTCCCTCTCTCTCCCTGGTGTGAAGTGCTGTATTTGCCAGGCCTACCCATCAGGTCACATGCCCAGACATTTATTTTTCCAAGTCAATTTTGTGTTTGTCACACTTCACGTGAGTAGTATAGGTATTGAGAGTATCTAGCTCACTGCGGGTCTAACACACTTCAAAATCCAGACGCGCTAATCCGCGCGCCTGGCTTATCATGTGTAAACCCCCAAAAAGCAAACACTCTCAATACCTATACTACTATTAGTTAAAAAAAATCAAAAAAATCACACTAATGTAAAATAAAAAAAATCACATTAATGTAAAATTTAAAAAAAACAACAATGAAAAAAATAAAGAAAATTATGTTTTTTTCCTGAACCATTTTTTACCACTCTGAATATGGAGGAGGAGGGTTTTCTAACGTATTATAAAAATTCAATATTATACAGTTTTTATATTTTTGGATATTATCTAGAACTCAGTTATCTGTAATTCTTGTTCATAAAAACTACCTATAATGTCTTCATCTTTTAAATCTTTTATTTTATAAGTAACAGGATTTGTATTTAAAACTTCTTTAATTCTAGTCCAACGAGTAGTAAACCCTTTTAAATTTACCTTTCTTTTTTGTTATTCTTACTCTATCTCCAACTTTAAATTTAGGTTTCTTAATTTTCTTTTCTTCTTCTGGATATAAATTTTCATACACTATTAATGTATTTTCTGATTTACTTGCTTCAACAGGTGTCATTTTAATTGAAGAATGAATTGTATTATTATAATCTTTAACTAATTGATCTAATACATCATAATATTTATTAGTTTCATGAGCAGTAAAATATTTAAACATATGTTGTTTATTTTAAATGCTTCACTTACTGTTAATCCTGTTTTATTTTTTAAAGGAATTAACCAACCATATTTACTAAAAACATCTATAACTGCTAATAAATATTTATAGTGTTTATTTTGTTTTGAATATTGTTGCATATCTACCAAATCAACAGCCCATTTTTTATCTATTGAATCAACAAAAACACGTCTTTTAGGAAATTTCTTTATAACTCTATGATGTAATTCATCTGCTAATTTATCCCCTTTTGTTCCTATAAATCTATTTTTCTTAGATCCACACTCAGAACATTTACCTTTTAACATTTGTCTATTATTGGTTGTTGTTACTTGTTCTACTGAATTATTTTCAGTATTTTTTTTACAACGTAAACAATATATTTTTGGGTGATCCATTTTTAAATAGCTTAAAATTGTTTTCTTAAAAAATGGCAGATCGAAAAGTTTGTACAAAATGTAAAGAATACAAACTACTAAGTGAATATTACAAACAAACAGGAAGAAGATTTGGTATTAAATCTGCATGTAAACAATGTCTTAAGCCTAATCAACAAAAACATTATCAAAACAACAAAGAAAAGTATAAAAAAGCGTATCAAGAGTTTATTGTTAGAAATCCTGATTATATGAAAAATTATCATATGGCTACGGAGCATTATGGAACAGCTCAGGAACCGCTGCAGGGCACAGTGAAACACAGTGAAACACCTAATTAAAATTTATTTCTTTTAAAATGAGACCAAGAAAATTTAAAGATCTTATTACTGAAACTATTATTGATGATATAGATGAAGAAAATATAATTAAATATATTAAGTTATTAAGAAAAAGAATAGTTATTAGTAACTTTCCTTTGAAAATAAAAATAATAATAACAAGTGAATTTTTAACCCCTTTAGTTACTGATATAATAGAAAGTCATTACTCTCACCCTGTTCAAGTTATTCAAACACAAAATAATATAAAAGAATTCTATAATAGTTTGAGAGATAAATTTGAAGCTTGGATAGATAAATTTCAAGAAAGAGGATCTGGTTTTGTTTTTAGAAATATTAAAAGTGTAGAAGTAAAACAATATAAATATGATTATCAGAAAGCTTCATCTTATATACCTCTTCAATTTAAATCAAGTAATATTATTAATGTTAAAAATAAAAATGATAACAAATGTTTTCTCTGGGCAATACTATCAAAGTTATTCCCTGCAGATGATAACAAAGAAAGAGTGACAAAATATAAACCATATGAAAATAAACTTAATATGGATGGGATTGAATATCCAGTTAAAATAAAAGATATTCCAAAAGTAGAGAGACAAAATAATATATCTATAAATGTTTTTGCATTAGAAGATCAATCTAATAAACAATCTTTATATCCAGTTTATGTTTCAAACAATGAAAGTGAAAATGTAGTTGATCTCTTATACATTGAAAGTAATGAAAATAATGTTTCACAGCTGGAACAGAGTTCCATTACCCATTATTGTTTAATTAAAAATTTAGATAGTTTCAAGTATGATAAGAATAAGCATAAATCATTTACATGTAGAAATTGTTTACAAGGATTTTAAATAAAATTACCATTTCAAAAATAAATTACCATTTGTTATATATTGTGATTTTGAATCAAATAATATTCCAAAACCAAACCATTTAAATTCCAAATATATTTTTTTGGAAAAAAAAAAAAAAAAGTAATAAGGATTTTAAAAAAAAATTAAAATCTTTAATGAAGAAAAAACCGATATTAAATAATTATGAAGAAGATGAATTTCAAAAAGCAACTGAATGTTATATTTGTAAAAAAGAATTTGAAAAACAAAGTGATAACGTTACGCAGCAGGACAAAGTCCGTAAAGTAAGAGAACATAATCATCTTTCTGGGAAATATAGAGGAGCAGCATGTCAATCATGTAATACAAAAGAAGGTAAAGTAACAAAATTAATACCTGTATTCTTTCATAATGGTTCTAATTATGATTTCCATTTTCTAATTGAAGAACTTATGAAATATGAAGATAAATATAATAAAGTAAAACTTCTTTCAAAAAGTTCAGAAGAATATATTTCTATAGATTATGGATCATATTATAAAAAATTAAGATTCTTAGATTCTTATAGATTTATGAGTAAAGGGTTATCAGAAATGAATATGTAATTCCATAGAAAAATTAAATGAAACACAATTACCAGATATTAAAGAATTTTATTCTACATTAACTCAAACAACAATTACGGGTAAAGAATATCAACATGCTCAAAAAGTTTTCTCTCATTATAAATGTAAATCTTTAAAAGATTATCATGAATTATATTTAAAGACAGATGTTTTAATCTTAGCTGATGCGTTTGAAAAATTTAGAAGTTTTTTCTTAAAACATCATAATATAGATCCATGTTATTGTTATTCTGCTCCAGGATTAACATGGCAATGTGGACTAAAATATACTGGAGTAGAGTTAGAATTATTAACTGATATAGATATGTTGCAAATGTTTGAGAAAGGAATAAGAGGAGGATTTTCAGGAGTATTAGGCCCAAGACATGTAAAAGCTTTTAATAAACAACTCCTAAGGGGAAATAGAATTATATGAATATGAAAAAAATAAAGCTTTAGAAATATTAAAGAATGGAGGAGATTTAAATGAATTCTTTGAAGAAAATTTTTTATTATATTTAGATGCGAATAATCTTTATGGATGGGCAATGTCTCAACCTCTTCCAACCAAAGATTTTAAATGGGAAGAAGATCCTAATTATTACAAAAATATTCTAAAGGGTAATGCAAAGCAGCCGGGCAAGGGAACCGCTGCGAAGCACAAAGTCCGTAGAGGTTGTATAGTAGAATGTGATTTAGAGTATACAGATGAATGTAAAAAGAAAACAAATAAATATCCTTTAGCACCTGAAAAGATAAAAAGAAATATATTATACATCACTCAATTTTAAAAGAGTATATAAAATTAGGAATGAAAGTTACAAAAGTTTATAGAACAATTTCATTTGAAGAAAGTGATTGGTTATCAAAATATATTAATTTTAACACTGAACAAAGAACTAAATCAACATCTAACTTTGAAAAGGATCTTTGGAAATTAATGAATAATTCTTTCTATGGAAAGACTTTAGAAAATATAAGAGGAAGAAATGAAATTAAATTACTTACCAATAGAGAAGAAGTAAGAAAATATATAAATAAACCTAATTTTAAAGATTCAGTTATATTCAATGATAATCTTGTTGCAATTGTAAATAATGTTACTTCTGTTAAATTTAATAAACCTATTTATTTAGGACAAGCAATTTTAGATTATTCTAAATTATTAATGTATCAATTTTATTATGATGTTGTTAATAAATTATGGGAAAAGAATGAACTTGTTGCTTCAGATACTGATAGTATCTTCTTATCAATAATAACAAAAGATATATATGAAGATTTAGAAAAAATAAAAGATGAACATTTAGATACTTCGGACTATCCTAAAGATCATCCACTTCATTCACAAAAAAATAAAAAAGTAATTGGAAAATTTAAAGATGAATTAAATGGAAAAAGTATGAATGAGATAGTTTTCTTAAGAAGTAAAGCTTATTCTTTTACTTTAAGTAAAAAATTTAATGATTATAAAAATTGTTTATTTAATGAAACACAACAAATAAATAAGATGTATACATTAAATTCTGATAAACATGAAATGTATATTAATGAAGTAAATAAAATAAGTATGTCTCCATTTGATGATAAAAGATATATATGTGACAATGGAATAGATACTTTACCATTTATATAGCTTCCATGCAACAAATCCAGTTAATGACATTCCACAAATAATAAATATAATCTCTCTATTTTTTTGATCTTCAGAAGGAGTATAAAAATCACTTAATGTAGGTTCTTTACGGACAAAGTCCGGCTGGGAACCACTACAAAACGGCTGTGAAACATTATCAGTTTTATCACCACCAGTTGCATAATAATATTCTTTCATTGCTTCATCAACATCTTCAAAGGTTTGTTTAGCATGTTGTTCTTTTTGTAATCGTTCATTTAAAAAATCTAATCTTTGTATTCTTTCTTTATTCCATTCATCACGTGCAGTTTGTAATTGTTCCATTGCTCTATCATGTCTTTTTTTCTCTTCATCAGCATCCTTTTTACCAATATGAGAAAATAAATAATTACTACCTGTAAAGGCTAATGCGTTTGTTAATGCTCCACCAACCATCATCGCTATTGCACTTGCCATTTTAATACGGATTAAATCCGGCTGTGAAACATTATATTTTATTAAAACATAAAAAATAAACTACGCTAGTTACGAAGTTCTACTTCATAATATCATCAGGAATAATACCTTGCTTAACTAAGAATTCTTTTGTATAAATAGATAATATAATATCAAGAGTTAACATTGAAATATCTTTAAAATCCATTTGTAGTTTGGTTGTATTTGTTCTAAAAAGTTTTCTAATTAATTCTGAATAACCCACTGTAAAAGCAGAAATCAATACTCCATGATAAGCTGTATTAACAACAATTTTTTTTTCATCCGCCATTTTTTAGAAAACAAAATTACATTGTTCCGATGGCTGCATAGCATTAAATATCAAATGGGTCATATTCAACTTTTTCTTGTGGTTCAACTTTTTCTTGTGGTTTAATTTCTTTCTGTATGTGTTTCACTTGTTTAGAATTATACATATATAATCCCAATCCAACAACTCCAATTAGACATAAAGGTATATAATTTTTGTATATATTTACATGGATGAAATCTGGTTGTGAAACACTATGTTGGACTTCTTTAACTTCATTATCCTCTTTTGTAATGCTACGCAGCCGGTTTTCATCCGTAATAGATTTTTTATTTTTATTTTAACTTCAGGGGTTTCTTCATTCATTTTTAATAATGATATTTTCACTTTTTTCAACTGGTGTATTTTCAACTGGTGTATTTTCAACTGGTGTAGTGAAATCAATATGACTAGCAGTTGTTAGCATAGCAGTAAAAGGAGCAAGATACATTCCATATCTATAATACAATTCACAACAAGAGTTATTTAAAGCATGATTGATAAATGGATCTTCTTCTAAATCTTGTATTAGTTTTGGTGGATTAACAACATTAAAATATTTTGATACACCCATAACATAAAAATTAATAAAAGAGTTTCCTAGTGTCTTAGTCATACTTGCCCCTAATCTAGCTTCATATCTACAGTATAATTTGTTTATTTGTTCTAGTGTCATTGTATCAATGTCTGACATTTGTAAGTCTTTACCAAGATATTGTTTACTTCCTCCACCAGCAACAATAGCTGATAATCTTTCACGTTTTGTTTCATCTATAGTGCTATGTAGTGTTTCACAATGCTCCGCAGCTGGACAAAGTCCACAACCGTTTCGTAGCCGGACTTCGTCCGTAGTATTATTTTGATTAAGAAATTCTTTGGTATCCATTTTATATATCAATTTTTTTATTTTAAAATAATTAAATATCCCATATCCAACTATGGAACAGCTGCAGAGCAATATTGATAAGACTATAATATTTGTTATTACTGATGTTGTTTGATAGAGGATTGTTAACATTTTTTAAGCATTATTATGTATAACTTAAGGTATATATAAGCATTATTTTAGCATTACTTTAACATTACTTTAACATTACTTTAACATTACTATGTTTACCTTAAGGTAAATATAAGCTAATGGAACAAAGTTCCAGCTGCTCTGCATATTATTAATTAACCCAATAATTTGTAGGTTGGTCAGTTTTTAAAATTAATTTACTATGTTTCTTTTTTTTCAATTCTTCTTTAATTCTTTTTCTTTCTTCTAATGTATGGATAACATCATTCTCTCTTAAACAGTTTTCAAAACTATCCCTGTCTTTAGTATAAAAAATACATAACCATTTTGTTTGTTCCCTTAAATCTTTTAAAACTGAATTATATCTTTGTGATATAACCCATACACTTTGTTCAGCATGTCTACCTGAAAAAGCTAACTCTGATAACATGTCTCTTTTCTTTGTTAATTGTTTAGTTGCACTACAATCATCTATAATATATAAAGTAGGATATCCTGCATATTTATTAAAAAATATTCTTAATAGTTCTTGTAGTTTTTCTTCTCCTTTAAGTATAGGATTAACAATTATTAAATTCTTTGTTTTTGGATTTTTAACATCAGAGATCCATTCTCTATTTTTATATGTTTTATTAAATTCAATAGTTGGACATAAAATAATAATATATTTAAATACACCCCTATATTCATTTTCTAAAAGATCTAAAACAAATTCTGTTTTTCCACATCCTGTTTGTCCGCATATAATTGCACAGTGTGGATATTTAGGTAGTGTTATACAGTGCAGAGCAGCGGTCCCCAATCCGTTTCGTAACTCCATTTTTAATGGAACTTTGTATGGAACTCTGTTCCAGCTGCGTAGCATTTTCCAGCTGTGAAACACTATGGAACAGCTGCTCTGCACTAATACATAATTCCTTTAAATCTACCCTCATCAAAATTAATTTGTGCATCTTGTATAATAAATAGATAAACATTTATTGACTCATCAGATCCTGCATCTTTTGTTATTTGTATTGTTATACCTTCTGATGCATTTTCAATTCTTCTCCCTGAACCATGTAGAGAGTTATCATCCGTTGAACGTAAATCTAACCATAATGCATAATTGGTTGTTAGATATTTTTCTAATGTTGTATAGGTAAAATTTAATTTTTTTATCATCTTAATAATTTCTTTATCATCTTTTGAATTAAAAGCAAAGAATTTATTTATCTCATCCCACTGTTGATAAGCTTTCATTCCTTGACTGTATAGTTGATTTGGAACTCCTTCTATTGTCATTTCTACTTTTGTTATTTCAGGATTAAAATAATGTTCTGTTGATGTTCTATCCGGATCTTCAAATAACATTAGAATACCTTTCATACTTCTAGCTGGAACATTTAGATTAATATTCCAAAGTGTATCAGATTTATTTTTTTTAAAATAACCATCTTCCACTAAATCTTTTCTAATTATTCTAGCTAATTCAACATCAGAAACACTTTCAAATTCTAAACAAATATTCTTAATAACGTAAGAAGCATTTTTGTCAGTAGATTTAACTACTTTATTATAATCATTGAATGTAAGTTCATATCCAAGTCTATCTCCTAGACCAGCTTGATAAAAAGGCATATGTGATTCTAATAATTCAAAATCTAAAGGAATACAAAATCTATTTCCATATGCCTTTGCAATGGCTTCATCTTGTTTATCTGAGGAAGCATTACCAGATCCAACTCTATGTCTTAACATGTTTATTTTTCCAATTCCTTGGTATACCATATTTTCACGTTCTGTAGGAGACTTCCATAAATCGATATAACAATGAAATATATCACTATCATCAATTGACATTACTTCATTTCCTGATATTCGTATTGTTGTTTTTTTAATTATTGATCTTCCTATGTTTGGATATATTGTTGCATTTGCATCACTATCACTTTTGATTTCAATTTCAAATGCTAATCTTGTTGTTCCAGGAACAATAACATCATTACCACTTAGATTAGGAAATATTATTGATAATTGTTGATTTTCATCAATAGTTGAAGGATTATTGCTTATTACAACACTTTGACGAATACCTCTAACACCTTTAGGTTCTCTTATTCTTCTGTATGGGTTTAGTTTTTCTCCGTAAGCTGCCATTTTTTAGAGGAAATTTTTAATGTTTAATGTTCCGCAGCCGGATAAAATCCGTATTAAAATGGCAGAAGGAGGATATGATTTTGATAATCCTACATTTGAAGATGATTATGAAGATGATGATTATGATGAGGAAACTCCTCTTATAGATGATAATGATGAACAAAGTCAAAGTAGTGCTACTGATAATGTTTATAATAATGTTGATACAGGAACAACCCCTGAATATTTATTGAAACATATGACGAACTTGTTTTATGAAAGAAACCAAGAACCTATGAGGGAAATTAATACATTAATAAAAAAGGATAAATTCAACAGACCTGTGTTATATGTTTTAGATGGTAAAAAAGAATACCCTATATCATATTATGAAACAAACGATTCTAATGAAACATTAAACTATTATTCACTTGACACACTTCAGAAGAAATATCGTATTGATTTTGTTCGAAGGGTTTTAGGAGTATATGATTTTCAATCTTATTCTACAAGGGTTAGTCATGGTAGAAAAGAGTTTGCCAAATTAATTAATGAACGAGATAATATTAATAATATAGAAAATAACATTAATACTATAGAAATGATTGATTTACCTAGAGCAGCTGAAACTGTAGCAAATGCTGCTGAAACTGTAATGGAAACATCTTTTTCTGAAGAAGCCGAAACTAGAGTGAAAGAAGTTTATACTGGTGTAGATCAAGAAACTCAGACAATTGTAGATAGAAGAGATATAGAAGGAGTCCTTAAAGTAATGACCACTTTAAAAGATAATCTTGTAGATAACTTGGGTGAACTTTCTAAAACAGATAAAGAATTAGCATATGAAAAAGAAAAATTAGAAAGAGCTAAGGAAGATAATGATGAATTCCAAATAGAAAGAATCACTAAAAGAATAAGTAATTTAGAGATAAATAGAACTTCAAGAATAGAAGTAATTGAATCCTTTAGAGATAAATTAAGAACTCAAATAAATAGAATAAAAGAGACAATACATAAAGTATTAAATGAAGATACAACATTAGCAGAAAGAATAAAAACTTTATTTAGAGAACAAGGGATTACAATTGTTAGTATTTTAACTGCTTTTGGAATGATTATTGGTGTTATTGTTGAGACTTTTATTCCTGGTGGTGGTGAAACTGTAACACCTAAACCTCCTGGGAAAGGAGGAAATGTAAGAGATTGGATAAAAAAACAATTATCAAATATTGCTAAACTATTAGCAAAACTTGCAGGAAAAGCGGTAGAAGCATTACCAGGGATTATTGGAGCTATTGTAGGATGGTTATTAAAAACAACAGGAAATGTTGTTGCATGGTTTGGAAATAATTTATGGGCTTTATTAATTTTAGTTATAGGAATGATTTATACAGCTGTTAGTCGTTAGTGTTTTACAGCCGAACAAAGTTCGTTAGAGAACATACTCGTAAATAAATAAAGCTAAAAGTCCTGCTGTAATACTTCCTATTATAATAGCTGTTTTATCATCTTCATGTTCATCCGTTGTTTCAATGAGATCGCTAGGTTTTCTACGGATAGAGTGCGGCTGGGAAACAATTGGTTTACTATGGAACGGTTGTAAAACACTAGTCCGGACTTCATCCATAGGTTCTGGTAAAGATTTTTTTGTTGGTGTACCACTTATATCTGTGGGTTGTGTAGTAGTAGGGACAGGTTGATTATTTATTTCATTATTTATTCCAAGTGTTTGAATTTCTGTTGCAATTACAATTTCATTATTATAATCTTGTATTGTTCCAATTCTTAATTCCATATCACTAGGAGACATATATAACCCAATACCATAAACATAATCAACTTTACTTCTTGCATATTTTAATACACTTTCATAATTTGATATTTGACTAGGTAAATCTATAGGACTGGTTATAACATCTTCAATGTTAGCTAAAAATTGTTTTTGAGCATCAAATGCCATTCCTGTTCCTAAAATATCTGTTTTAGTTTGAGATTGTGCTCCAAGAATAGCCCAACAATATGTTTTTATAGACTCATTAATTCTTTCAACTCCTGCTTGTGTAAAACCTTTTGACTCATCAAGAATAAAAGTTGTCCACATGTTTTTAAATTCATCTGGTTGTTTGATATAATCAATAGAAATGTTTTTTGTATAAGACTTACCTTTAACATGACCTCCAGGTCCAAAAATAAATCTATATAGTCTAAAAACAGATAAATCAAAAACATAAAGAAAATTATCCTTAAAATAAGTTTTTTTCCAAACATTTGAATCTTTTGTATATATATATCCAAGACCACCACCATCTTCTTTATGTCTCCAATCTGTATTAGGATCTACATTAAACTCACTACAAATTCTTTCATAAGCTTCTTTGTTATAACTATTATTAAAAGCATTCCAATTTTTATCTTGTTTAAGAGGAATAGATAATTCAAATAATATTCTTCTTGTTTGATAGTAAACATGAAATAAGAATAAAGAACCTGTTAATCCTCCCGCATTTAAATGATTTTTTATATCAACTCCACAACCTGTAGTTGAACACCAAATAGCAAAGTTTAATTGATTCTGCCAAAATAACATCCAATCACTTTCCCACCTTTCTACTATTTCTTGTGATGTAACTTTAGGTAATAAATATTTTTCAAATATATTAGGGAAATCTGCATTAAAACTTTTCATTCCGTTTCCATCTGATGAAATTATTATTTCTTGTTTTATAATGTTAATATTCTTTTTTTTAAACACTCCTCCATGTAAATAATTAACATCTTTATTATATTTAAAAGCTTCAGGGATCATTTTTTATCGGTAAAAAATGTACCATATAATTTCCAATATTGATAAACCTATACACTTACAACAATATATAGATAATAAACATGGAGATAAGAAAATTAGATTAAAAAGTTTTAATTATACTATAGGATGGTATAATATAGAAAATATTCAAATAATGGGTTTTTCAAATTCTCCACTCAAACATTTGAAAAAAAGGGTTTAGAATCAATAATAAAACATTTAAAAATGAATTGCATGAAGAAAATTTAAAAAAAAAAAAAAAAGAATGGAAGAGTTAGAAAATAAAAGAGAAAGAATGGAAAGAGAAAGAGAAAGAATAGAAGAGTTTGAAAGAGAAAGAGAAAGAATAGAAGAGTTTGAAAGAGAAAGAGAAAGAATGGAAAGAGAAAGAGAAAGAATAGAAAGAGAAAGATTAGAAAGAGAAAGAGAAATATTAGAAAATAAAAGAGTTTGAAAAGAAAGAGAAAAAGAATAGAAGATTTAAGAAAAAAAGAGAAAGAATGGAAAGAGAAAGAGAAAGAATAGAAAGAGAAAGAGAAAGAATGGAAAGAGAAAGAGAAAGATTAGAAAGAGAAAGAGAAAAAATTGAAAAAGAGAAAATAAAAGCTAATATTATTAGTAATTATAAACAATTATATATTCACCTTGAACAAATAAATAGTACTTATAATTTTCATAATGGAGCACCTAGTAAAATCTTAGGAGTTGTTCCTGTTGAAAATAAATCATTTGGAGATATTGTTAATATTATTTTTGATAATTCAGAGTATAAAAAATTAACTATGGGAAATATTTCTGAATTAACTATAAGTGTTCGTGATGAATGGGGGAAAAAAATAAATAATCATGGATTACCAATGAGTTGTGTTTTAGAAATCATCTAAGGAACCGCTGGAACTTTGTTCCATTAAATTATAAAAAATTTATTTTTTATCAATAAAAATGAATCATATAATTTTTAATATTAATGAACCTATAAACCTACAACAATATATAGATAATAAACATGGAGATAAGAAAATTGGATTGAGAGGTTTTACTTATAATATAGGTTGGTATAATTTAATTGAACAATGGATTGATACTAACATTCATAAATCCCCACCACCCAAAAAAATAATTTCAGATGGTTTTTATAATTTTCAACAAATAGTTGATGTATTTAAAAATTTTGACAACAGAATAACATTAACTGTTGATGAAAAAAATGGTATTGCTTGTTTAAAAGCAGAAGAATACCCAACAATAAGTTTAGTTAGTGATATAACCTATGGATTAATAATAACCAAAGAATTAAGAAAAATGTTAGGATTTAAAGAGAGTCATTATTTGGAAAATTCACCTCTTATTAACCTCCCATGCTATGGTGAACAACCAATAGATTTAACTCCTTATAAACAATTATATATTCACCTTGAACAAATAAATAGTTCTTATAATTTTTTTAATGGTGCACCTAGTAATATTCTTGGTGTTATTCCGGTTGAAAATAAACCATTTGGGGATATTGTTAATATAAACTTTAGTAATCCAGAGTATAAAAAATTAACTATGGGAGATATTTTTGAATTAAATATAAGTGTTCGTGATGAAAAAAGAAAAAAAATAGATAATCATGGATTACCAATGAGTTGTGTTTTAGAAATTATTCCTTAGTGTGTTCCATAGCTGAAATTTTATTCTATAAAAATGAGCATATTTGGTTATAAAAAGTATATACTAGATGATAGTAAGATAGATTTATATTTTAATAATTTAAAGTCAAATTTAGAAAGTAAATTATTTAATAATTTAAAGTCAAATTTAGATAGAGAATTACTTGACACTTTAACAAAATTAGACCTTGTGGTAAAAAGAATAGAGGAATCCTTAAAAAACATTACAATAAGTGCTGAAATAAAAGGTTCTTTATTTAAAGGTAAGGTGTTTTCATTTGGAAATGCTGGTAGAGAAAAAGATGTTGGTTATGTTGTGATAAGGCGTGGTTATATTACTGGTATTGGTCTGTCGAGTAAAAGGACAAGTGGTGAAGTGCGAGTTGGTGTGTTGGTTGATGGAGAGCGTTTAAGTGGGTGTGATATTACTTTACAAACAACAACAGCAAAACATGTTAATTTTGAACGCCCTTTTTTAGTTGAGGCTGGAAGTGTTATTAATTTTGTTAGTCTGGTAGATAATACAACTGTAGTTAATACTGTTGCCTCGTTATTGTTTGAATTCAAATAATATATTTAAAAATGAAGCAACCAACGGCCCCAAATTTATACCCTGATTTAAATAGTGAATCTAGTCCGGACTATAAAACAGCTACGCATCCGGACTTTATCCGTAGTGCAGAGCAGCCGGAAGTGGAACTCCAGGAACCAAGTCAAAATTATAGATTACAAAAAATCTCAGAGATTGAAAAAACATTAATTAATGAGAGAGATACTCGTAAAACATTATATAAAAAATATAAAAGAGGAATAAATATAACAGATGGAGTAGACACAGCTTTTATGTCTGCTAGTATAATTATAGGAACTATTGGTTTAATTGTTCCTATTCTACTTCCGTTAGAAATTGTCGCTCTTGTATGTGGAGGAGTTGGAGCCTCTATAAAAATTGTTAGGCTTAGATTTATGAATAAAATTAAAAAACATGATAATATTAAAACTATTGCTAACAGTAAATTAAATAGTATAAAAAATTTAATCTCTAAAGCTTTAACAGATGGAGAGATATCTGAACAAGAATTTAAACTTATATTAGATGAATTAGAAAAATATAATGAGCTTAAACAATTAACAAAAAACTCTGCGGTTCCAAAAAACTATTCAGAAGAAGAAAGGCAAAAATTAATAGAACAGGGGAGAAAAGAGGCAATGGAGATAATATCCAAAAATATAAAAACTGTATAATATTGAATTTTTATAATACGTTAGAAAACCCTCCTCCTCCATATTCAGAGTGGTAAAAAATGGTTCAGGAAAAAAACATAATTTTCTTTATTTTTTTCATTGTTGTTTTTTTTAAATTTTACATTAATGTGATTTTTTTGATTTTACATTAGTGTGATTTTTTTGATTTTTTTTAACTAATAGTAGTATAGGTATTGAGAGTGTTTGCTTTTTGGGGGTTTACACATGATAAGCCAGGCGCGCGGATTAGCGCGTCTGGATTTTGAAGTGTGTTAGACCCGCAGTGAGCTAGATACTCTCAATACCTATACTACTCACGTGACCAAGGGTGGCAGACTAATTAAACTCGTAAGTAATTGTTTCCTGCTGGTTTCGGTTGCATTGCAACGGTTATTTTCATGGGTTATTCCAAGATAAATGAAATGAGCATGCCGGCTTACCGCATTTAGATCGAGATATTATCAACCAAGTGTTATTGCAAAAACACATTTTATTAAAATGAAATGATAATCAAAGAGTTTCCCATGGTTTTATTTTTCGTGAGATTTAAATTTTATCTGTATGACTGTCATAAATTGGTGATTGATAGCGTCTGTGTTTTTCTACGTTCTTAGTTCATATTAATATAAAATCTGAAACCAAGACTGGTAGGTCGGTCTGTGACATCATTGTTCAGTATTCAATGAATACCAAACGAGCGCGTGTATGAATATAATCACAAAATATAGCACCTAACAGCACAGTTTTGCGGTATATCTTGACATATATTCATTGCCCATTTAGCGAAATGGGTAAACACTTGCCAAATGCGTTTGGGGGGTTAGACGGTGCCATCAATTCATCCCCGGAACTGAGAGACATTCGCTAAATCACACAACTGTTTTGATTAATGTTTATGTCTTTCCTCCACATGCAAGAGTGTTTCTGGAACACATGCCTAGTTTGTTACGGCTTAAGACTTGGTGATGAGTTCCAACTGGTCGTGTAACAATAAGGTGATATAGTTACATCCATCATAATCAATAATTTGATATCTAAAATGCGTTGTACGTGAAAATGGGGTTATATGCGGTGGCATTAAAAGGGACATGTGAAATATCTTCATATCGCGTGAGTATGCGATGTTTATCAATTAATCAATCTACCACATACGAACGTGATAACTACTCCGTGCGAACAAAATATCTTCCATGTCCCTTATGTCATCATAGTTATGAGGTCTTGGTAGTTATGGATGGTCAGTGTCATGGCGATCATTGAAACCAATCTCTTCCCAAGCTCTTCCCTTTATTTGATTTTTATGTTGCAGGTTTCAGATGGTCTAAATTGATCATTTATGGACTGTGTATATACAATACAATACAATACAAATAGTTTATTGCATATAAACATTAACATGTTTCATAGCAATGTACAAACGACAAAAGGCATGGTTTTTGCAGGAACACATGATGCTATAAAGTGCATAATAAAGCATTTTACTTTTCATAATATGAAATAGGGATATAATTATTATGAAATAGAAAATGTTGAAAAACAGTACGGTACTGAAATCACGGATGTGTATGGTATAAGAATTATCTATGAAATCCTAACAAGACTAGCATAATAAATATATTTGGATAGACTAATAACAGTGCTTCGGGATGCAGCTCTCATCAAATTGATAAATATTTGTTTGGTCGACCATGTATAATAATACCGCTTAATGTATTTTGATCTGAGATTAGAGTATTTTGGACAGGTAAGTAAAAAAAATGGTATTCTGTTTCTAATTGACCTGTGTTACAGTTTTGACATATTCTTTCGTTTCTAGGGATATAAATATTACGCCAATGTTCTATTGCTAGGTTGTGTGGTGACGTACGAAATTTGGCAAGTGCTGTTCTAAATTTAGTCTCTGTTATAGTATCGAGATAATATTCAAAATTAAACTAGTGTTTAAATAGACAATAAGTATCAAGACGAGTTGAGTTATTAATCGATGAATACCAGTTTTGCATATAAATGTCTAATATTCTTTATATACAATGCATTTATATGTTTTGTAACAAGCTTAAGAAAGTTTGTTTTTCATTATCGTTTCAATGTAAACAAAACTATTTCTTCGAGCTTTATTGTGCAAGACTCTATAAATGTTTGTTAGCTTATGTTTGACAATGTGTATTCTTTGATTACCATGGGATTACAGAATTTTTGTGTTTTATGTTGTTTTATGTTTAGCTACAATTTATTAATGTTAAAATTTTAAAAAATATCATACGGATTTCAAAATAAAAAGACCTTAATTGTTTAAAGGAATAGATTACGAGTTTACAGAGTTTTAATATGAAAATAGGTCTACAAAAAGAAGAAAAAACCATGTCTACAATTTACAAAAATACATATAATTTTGACGTATTGTACATAATAGTACGTCATATATGTTAAGTGTATACTGAAACCAATTTATATCAATTCCGTGAAAAAAATGAATGTTAGAAATTAATTTAAACCAAAACCCTTTCAGGAAGGGTACGTTCAATCCTAAAAGAATGCTTTGCCCCTTCAAAATGTATCAAAAAGACATTATTGCAGTGAATTATATGTTGTGCATGAATATTATACATCCGAAGTCAAATCCATTTTTGTCATTGATTGTCTAGACACGTGCTATCAATTTTACAAACTACAGTAGCGAAATTAGAGTTCCGTCTATTTATCAATACTGCATGGTATGTGTTATAAGTAATGGATAACTCAAACACACGGATTACTGTAATACATATACCGAGAGTTGAGAGCGAACTATGTCACGTGACGTTTTTGTACAAAATCAATTTTTTCACAAATGTGATCTCAAAGAAAATGTCTGTATATAATTGAAAAAAAAAGACCTGGTTACCTATAATAGTGCCATAAAAATCATATATTTTATGTAAGAAAACATATATAATGAAATATATTATAAACATTTAGACATTTATGTTTAGAATACACAAGAATAACATCATAGAGAGTTTAAAATGTTCTTTTATAGTTTTGTTTTTAACTTACAGTCAGGGCCATTATGAATCAATTTACATAAAATCATGTAAATGGGAATCAATCATTTCGTATATAAATAGTATTAAATAACGGACTGTGTTCATTATATAGATCAGGCGTACGTTCAGTATGCCAAACAGTATGCAGCCGTAGGCTTAGTCAGATATGGAGTTTACCCAGGCATGCTGTTCACGTGCACCTCATGCTGTACATGGGTGTTACAGTGAGACAGTTTAGCGTACATTTGCATACGGTTTTGGGATTTCAGACACTGCTTTGAGTGCGAACATTTAAAAACTTTCCCTGCCAAAAAGATACATACCCAACTAAAGAACTTCTAAGAGGTATAATAAAAAAAATCAATCTTTAAGAGCCTATAAAAAGGATGAAATATGATAAAAAAATAAATTCTACAAGATGGATAATAAAATCCTATATGTTGTGAAATGTGTTTCCCAAATAATGTGTAAGAATTGGTTTATATGGAATATTTATCTATTGGCTTCTCTTACAATTGAGAAAAACATTATATTTATCATTTTTATTTATCAATTTATTGGTTCCGTAAACTGTGAAATACTTCAAAGCTGAGTATGCCACATTGGACTGTCACTGCATTTCTTCAGGATTGTTGCTGTTTGCTGTAATGCTTTTGAAAATAACTTTTGTGAGTAGAGTTCTATTGATTTATCCATACCTGACACACCTTCATAAACTGATCCCGTGGCCGAATGGTCAGAGCGTCCGCCTCGGAAGCGGGAGGTCGTGGGTTCGATCCCCGGCCGTGACATACAAAAGTCGTAAAAATGGTACTGGTATAGCTCCCTTTCTTGGCGCTTAGAATATGAGGGTAGTTCCAGGACAGGTTGGTCCGGTGTTAGGTTAATTTGACTGAGTTTGGTATCATGCCACATGTCTACGGCGTGATACTGCAGTGTGGCTCAAGTAGACATCGCCTCCAAATGACTAAAATACTGTCGGTGGGACATAAACACCTTCATAAATTATTGTCAAGAAAATTTGACAACAGGATAGAGTATCTAGAAACATAAGTTCAAAGCATCCATACTCCTTTAAAATGATTACTATATTATTGTTTGCTTTTCTTTCAAAGCGTATATCGGTTAAAAAATGTGGATTTCCGGTGATGTATTTAAGGATTAAACATCTATATGTGGAGCGAATAAGCAATAAATTGGATGGTGAATTTTCAGATTTCGAAGTATTTGTATGAAAAAAGAGCTATTCCACCCTTTTATATTTCCTCAATAGTTAGCCATGTCTCTTCATTGTGATGCTGGCTCCTTTGAGAAATTCTTGGTGTGGTTGGTTCAAGCTCGTCAAACACCGAACATGATGATGGGGAAAATGTACTGAAAAAAGGCTCAAAACACCAAACAATCAAACAATAGGATCATAATAGATGGCGTCATGGTGTAAAAGATAAATACAAAGCCTAGTTTGACCAGTCTTTGGAAATCAACAACCGTGCAGGCGTAGGCGTATGCATCACAAATGGACGTATACTACACCCGGTCTTCCATAATACACCCCCTGTCCTATAATGGACGTATACTACACCCTTCTCCTATAATGGACGTATACTACAACCGTTTTCCATAATGGACGTATATTACATTCACTCTTCAATAATGGACGTATACTACACCTCTTCCATAATGGACGTTTACAATGCCCCTCTCCTGTAATGGCCGTATTCACCCCGTCTCCCATAATGACGTATACTGCAGTCCGTCTCCCATAATGGACGTATACTACACCCCGTCTTCCATAATGGTCGTATTCTTCACCCCGTCTCCTAAAATTGACGTATACTACACCCCGTCTTCCATAATGGTCGTATTCTTCACCCCGTCTTCTAAAATTGACGTATACTACACACCGTCTTCCATAATGGACGTATACTACACCCCGTCTTCCATATTGGACGTATACTACACCCCGAACCTACAATGGACGTATACTTCACTCCGTCTTCAATATTTGACGTATACTACACCCCGTCTTCCGATATGAACGTATATTACACCCCGACACCTACAATGGACGTATACTACACTCCGTCTCCCATAAAGGACGTATACTACACCCCGTTTTCCATATTGGACGTATACTACACCCCGTCTTCCATAATGGACGTATACTACACCCCGTCTCCTATAACGGACGTATTTTACACCCCGTCTCCTATAAAGGACGTATACTGTACCCTCTTCCATAATGGACGTATACTTCACCCCCTCTCTTATAAAGAACGTATACTGTGATGCATACGCCTACGCCTGCACGGTTGATGATTTCCAAATACTGTACTGTACAAACTAGGCTAGTATTTATCTTTTACTCCATTACGCAATCTAATATTATCCTAATGGACGTATACTACTCCTCGTCTCCCATAATGGACGTATACTACACCCCGTTTTTAATAATGGACGTATACTACACCCCGTTTTAATAATGGACGTATACTACACCCCGTTTCTAATAATGGACGTATACTACACCCTGTCTTTCATAATGGACTTATTCTTCAACCCCGTCTCCTATAATGGACGTATACTACACCCCTTTTCCCAAAATGGACGTATACTACACCTCGTCTCACATAATTGACGTATACTACGCCTCCTCTTCCCATTTTGGAGGTATACTTCACCCCCTATCCTATAATGGACGTTTTCTTCACCCCGTCCTCCATAATGGACGTATACTACACGCCCTCTTCCAAAATGGACGTATACTACAACCCCTATCCTATAATGGACATATTCTTTACCCCTCTTCCAGAATGGACGTATACTACACCGCTCTTCTTTAATGGACATATCCTATAACGGACAATGTCCTCTTAACAAGCTTTTTTCAATTATTCTTTACTCCTCTCAAACGTGTTAAGTGTTCGCAGGTTACGTTCAAACGTGTCTGCAGAGAAATTATTTTTTTTTCTACATACTCTTTTTGTTTCAGATATAAATCACGTTCGTGGCAAACAAATAAAACACTTTCTCAACTGTATATTTCCAAGATTGCCAATTGTTTCCGTTTTTAACCAGCTTGCATTTCAAGTCAAAAAATGCATGTCGCTGGAAAAGAGTGTGTAGTGGTTTAATGCAAATTCTACAATATCAACTTTCTCCCAATATCAATGGAATGAGAGAAAAAAAACTTCTAAAGGAGAAGGAAAGACTGTTTTATTTCTTTGCTTTTTTTTTACTTTTCTAAATCAACAGGAATATATATTTTATATATTTGGTGTGTTGGTGTATTCTAAAAATAATCAAATCAAAATCAGTATATAGGTTTCATCAGTTTAAAGCCCTGTTAAGTCAGTGCGACTTAAGAAGGAAAATGAAATGCCGAACCCATTAAAAAAACTCAGAATGATGAAACACGAAAGGAATGGCGAAAAAGTTAAAATGATGGGATTCGAACCAATGCCCTTCCCGTAGATCTAATATCAATTTGACCACACTGTAAGAATATACAGATTAGGGTCTGAGAACCATTCCATATTTATGTTTACACAAGACGCCATATTCAAATAGTATTATTCAAACACAAATAGAGTAATTCTGATTCATAATCTCGAACATCAATCTTGCAGGTTTAAAATTCGTAATAACAAAAAGGTATGTCTGTCAAAACTTTGCCCTCAAAGATAAAACCTATTCGCAGAATTAAAACAAAATTGATTCCAACAAGTGTATATTAATGCAACATCAATTAAATCAAAGTCAAATATTCTTCCGATATCAAATTTGCATCAGATAGGGAGATATGAAAGTACCGACATTTGGTACATGACAAGTAAGGAAAATGTGTACATATCGTATTATCCTGAGAAATCACGATTTGAAATTTATTAAATTATCAAATGTGGTTATAAAGTAATTCACATGTATGTGAAGCAAAATAATTTTTAACAAGAGTTAAAAAGAAAAACGAGAAAAAAAGTAAAAAAAAGAAAGAAAAAAAACGGAATTCGGTTTAATGATGATCGGTTTAGTGAGGTAAAGTGTACATGTGTATGGGGTAGAAAATAACAGAGAATGGGAGAGGGAGAGGGAAAACACCAAAATAAAGTCGGTAAATACAAGAAAGGAAAGGGAGATGAGAATGGCGGAGAAACAAAGAATGACAAGCAATTTAAAAATTGCATACCGGTAATTACACTCCCGTGTCAGATCTATCATGATATTTGCATACATGTATTATCGGATTTAATTTTATCAATTATTGTTATCATTTGACAACAATGTCTATACTCCCTTCATTATTTCTAAATTATCCATAGCGACATACTGTGTCTGTTGGGAGAAAATTACATCGTATTTGTAACTACAAATGTATTGAAACCTAATACATGCCGAGACACTGCGTCGCACTTTTCGAGCAGACTATATTTAACACTGTTATCACTATATACACACGGAATTGGTTTGAATGTTATCAATATAGACCCTAGGGGAAGTCGAGATGGACAACCGTAATTATATTTAATGCATCCCTTCATATAGAATATACACACATCAGGACTTGAAAGGAAATTGGTTATATGAACACCATACAATTACTAGTATCGGATCGGAATGCACTGTATATTACAGAAGCACCATATTTTATATCTTTTGTATGAGGGTCTCAAAAGATTATTAATGAATAAAATAACAAAGGAATATGCAGCATATAGACATTATAAATAGAAACGAATTGTGTTGGTATTTACTGAGACGTAGCTCATTAATTGTCTTTTGAGCGCAATTGCTAAATCCGACACGGGTTGGAGAAAGCATTGTGACGGAACTGAGAGATGTTAAATCCCTAATCTTACCAGATGTGTGATTAAAATATATGCCTTTCTTCCACCTAGAGGTCTGTCTGTTAAAACACAATCTAAGTTGATTTATAGCTTAAGTCGTGATAATAAGTCACTGTCTAGCCCAGAAACGGCCGTTTGTGTAACCCTATGGCGTTATATTCACGAATTACTGATATAAATTCTTACTTACGTTGCCAAAGATACATGTATGCCAAAACAAGGATGGCTGTATATTCATTTTAGTTATTTAATTCAGTGAACCAGTGAATATCCTAGTGACCGAATGGTCGCCGCTGTTTTATTTTAAAATGTTCATATATAATGCTATCAAATACATTTTAGACGTCCCAAAGTATGGCACGTTTCAGCAGATTTTATAATTAAAGCGCCCATGGCATTGAGAGACTTCCGGTTGGATTAACATAAAATAGCGATACGCAAGATGGGCATTTTCTGAAGTGAAATCGAGATGGGACATCTATTGGATTATCTTGTGGGTTTGTTGCACAGATTTGTAGAGATGTCTGCAAATACAATAACAGTTGGCGACTATTCAGCTATGATAGCGTCACTTCGATATAATTTGTTACCTTTCGCTATTATCTTCCACCCTTGGAACGTGCGGCCTTAGTCACATTAGGTCTAGTGTAGTGTAATATGACAGGAATATTTGTTTCTAACGAGAATTAGTTTTATAAATATCTGGAGTAAGGGTCGTGACATTGAATCCATTTATAAGTTGCATACCTCCAGCATCTGTTGAGGTCATGCCTATACAGTACTACGGCTGATATAGATTATTTCTGTTGTTGATAATGTGTAGACATTTGACAATGTTTTTAGGATAATTTAAAATACAGATATAATTATGTCTTTCTATTTCAACCTGATAGGAATATTTATAAGTCCAAAACATGTAATCATGCAAAATACTAGAGAACTACTATAGTTACATACTTGGGGGTGACAAATGTCTATTGCAGGAACAGATAATGAATTGTATAAAATAATGCTATTCATATATACCATATGTTTATATATAAAAAGAAATGTGTTTTTGGACAAATCAAAAATGAAATATTCTGTCTGTCCGTCTGTCTGTCTGTTATGACTAAAACGAGTTGCGAAGAATTACATTGAATGATAATCTATCTACTGAACGCGGAGTGATACAATTTAAAATTAACTGCTACAATCTGACGAGGCCTGCTTTTGATTTCTGTGCCGACACTCATAAAACTGCTTTGGCCATAAATCTTTATAGTTTGCTTCACAGACACTATACATAAATACGAGGGTCATTCGAAATGTTCATAGACAAGCTTAATATGACTTGACTATTTGAGTTTACCGTCGCTTCGACAGTATTTCAGTCATATAGCGACGTCCAACTAATTACAGGTAGAGGAAGACCCCGAATGCACGGAGGCATCCGGGTAGAACCACCGACCTACCGCAAGCCAGCTGGAAAGCTTCCTCACATGAAAATCCGAATGACCCTGTCGGGATTCGAACCCACGCGGTGAAGGATAGACAAGCTTATAATATGTCAATAATGAATATGTATTGTATAGATTCGGTTGTTGAAAAGATATTAACACATTAACACACAGATAATATCACTTTATTGCCTGATCATCTACTACACTGCTTCTTTCACGTTTTATGAAAATTTACAGTTATGAGTTAAAGCAGGTTGTTTACAGGTGATCGGTAGAAATTAAATTATAATTTTCTACTCTTCCCTCGTTAATGTTGGTGAAGTTTCCCTGACAAATAAACTCCAGTACATGTTTTTGCTGTTGTTGATTTTTTCAGTCTCTTTATGAACACTTATAAGCCATTGCTTAACATAAAATTGTAGGGGAAGGTCTGGCTCTAAGTTGGTAGAACTTGTAGACCAACCCCATTTCATGTATTATATGAAATAAAATACGTTTAAACTAAATAAACTCGGAAAATGTAGGTCACATTGCACAGGAAAATGCTCTATTTTCGTAAACGCAACTTCGACGAAATCGGTTAAATGTTTGATACGATATCCCCGAGGGACACGTTCCGCAACACGGCGTCTTCACCAGTTCAGAAAAACGATTTAGTAAGTTCATCCTATGAAGTCAGCGCATGCGAGAAAAGTGACTGAATATAAATATAGGTTTTATCAGTCTAGACCCTGCAAACATCAGCCGAGCAATTTTGTTCGTCCCAGCGTGCCATAGACAATTCGCAGTCTGCACCAGTCACAGGTACTGCAAGACAACACAATGTTGGTATGGATATCTCACGGGTCGCACGGTGTTAGCAGCTTGTGCGTAGGAAAACAAAACGCACGTATTTGCACGGCTTCCGCATGATGGCCGTGCAACTACAGTGCAAATTTGCAAGAAACCCACAAGGTAGTCTTAAGAATTCACAAAACTTTCTTGCGTTACTCACGCGGTTTTATATTCCGTCCATTGTCATCAAGATTGAATTTGTCACCGTCTAAACAACACATCACCTAAAATTTTAGACGGAGACAGACGGTATCGTAGACGGTAGTATGGGACAGGGCAATAAGTAATGCGTTTATACACTCCCTGTACAAAAAAAAAATGTATATCTTGTAATATAATGACAAGCTGAATCTAGTTATCAAATACCCCGCATGTTGCTCTTTGAATATAATGCTATTTTCTCTTCTTAATTCTTGTGCTTAATATGAAACAGATTAATGTAATTTTTTTTTTACTATTTTCGCTGGACATTAAATTCCGTTGAATATTAATTAACTCTTTACCTCATGAATACACTGTATTCATGTACAAATTCATGACTTAACAGAATAGGCTGACAGAGAAGACGCTGATGAGACAGCTCCTTCAAGCAGCTTCTGATCTGAGT
The DNA here is from genome assembly GCA_021229015.1 of Solen grandis. NCBI lineage: Eukaryota > Metazoa > Mollusca > Bivalvia > Adapedonta > Solenidae > Solen > Solen grandis. The sequence goes on from CM037785.1 coordinate 43,639,537, forward strand.
CTGCTCTGTATGTCAATTTGTCAAAATGAGTGAAAATGAAGAAAAGGGTAAAGGGCCTTTTCGTTGGTTAAATTATATGCGCTCTTTTGTATTGCTATGTTTTTTATACTGTAAAATAAATCAAAATATCATACTATTTTTTATATTGGAGGGGGGTGGGGGGGTGGAAGTTAGATGTTGTTCTTGTACTGTTATTTTTGTTATCTGGGTGTTGTTTGTTGTCGTAGTTGATGGTTTATCTCTTATTGTTGTTGTTGGTTCTAAAGTTCATTTTGTTGTACTAAATTTGTATATAAATCATACTTTAAGAACTCTGAATGTGACCGAGCATCGGCCACAATCTCAGTAGAAACAAGAAATATCTTTAAAAAAGATATTCGGCGTAGCTAAATAATTGTCAATTGTAACATGTTAAACAGATTAAAACTATTACGTTAGCAAACATGTTTATAAAAGGTTAATTAAACTAAAAAAAAAGCTAATATACCAACTTCCATTTAATATTTTGCACTTGCTGATTTTTTAAAAGAAAAGACAATTCATACGCTACCAAGCGAAACCGAAAGATCATAAATCGCGTATATCCGATTATTGTTTCCAGATCCGCACAATAAATTGCTCAGTTACCTTCCCTGAAGATCGGGTCTACTTTTACAAATTATGGGATATTGTGGTTTAAAAACAGACATAAGTCTGCTTCTTAATTAATTTGTTTTAAACATATTGCCAAAGCAGCATTCCTAAATTTATATGGAAGTGTTACATTTTCATTACTGTATTACCTTTCATATTTAAACTAAAAAAAAAATTATACAAGCCAATGACAGCATTGCATATACTCTTGCTTCATTTGCATACCCACATTTGATTGGTTAAAGAAGTAGGTCAAAATAAATGTTATACAGCTACGCCCAAAAAAGCATACACAGTCTTGCTTTATATTTCACTTAATCTCATTACTGTTGTTAACTTTGTAATTTCTTATATATGATATATTTTTTTGTTTCTTGCAACACATGTTGTAATACCGATTCGGAAAACAAGTACCGCGACCTATATTATTTCCGTTAGTATTTACTAGTGTAGCACCTGCGCAGCTAATAAAATAGTCTTGCAGCCAGTATTATTGCTAATTCCAAGTCATAAACGTGCTGGGTATATTACCTTTAAGCCATTTTAATTCAACCAACCGTAATATACAGTCTGGCGACATAACTTTATTATACACAGGTAATATAACGCTAGAGTTAATACTTATTTCAATATGCAATAAAATGGGATATAGAACAAAAGAGCAAATTATTAAAATAAAAATTCATAAAGGCAGACTACATCGGTTCATTCCCATCGCATGGGGTCCGTGCAGCGGTCAATGAGGCTCGTATGCAGTCTGGCTGAATAAAGAAATCTAATAACAAAAGCTTTTTGAAAATATTACACTATTATTTCCATGTCAGGTACGTGGATATCTTCCCGGGGGTAGGAAGTATGTTTTGAGATCCGTGTCTCAACAACTATCTGAATGTATCAACAGAGTACTGGTACTGACTGCAGTTTTTTCCATCTGCGATGCCAAACTTATATGTAGACAACATATAGTATAGGAACGAAATAATGAGAACTATGTTGACTGAGTTGGGCTAAACGTGGTCGTGTATTTTATTTTTATTTTTTTATTATTATGATTATTATTATTATTTGTCTACTATTATTTGGTGGTCGTGGTAGACACTGACTGTGATTTTGTTTTTGTTATACGCCACCAGAGGCGGTCGTATATGGGCGCCATCTTCTCTGTCTGTCCGTCGGTCTGTCCGTACGTCTATTTCTTGTGAACACAACTCCTCCGACGTTTCTGGCCGTATTTTTTCGAAACTTGGTCAATGCCATAACTGTAATGGGTAAATGTGCATGAAGCGGCGATTTTCCGGTTTATGGATTTTTGCAAGAGTTATGTCCCTTGAAACTTTGTCTTGTAGTTGATTGATAGTGCAGCCTTGTGAACGCAACTCCTCCTAAGTTTCTGAATGGATCTTTATGGAACTTTGTCAATGTCATAAATATAATGAAAAAAAGCAGGGATTATCTGGTTCAGTGATTTTTGCAAGAGTTATGCTCAAGAGGAAAAAAGGATACATATTGACACTGCCATTTGACCTACTTTCATATCGGAAGCCTCCATAATCTTGATCTTAATATTTTGTGGCGGTGAATATTATGGCGTCACTGGCACTCTTGTTGTTGTTGCTTTTGTTTGTTTATTGTTGTGTTTGTTTTTGAGAGTGATTTTTTACACTGTTAACCTTTACGTTTTTAAGTATAATTCCCGACATATAAAGCGACAAATAAATTGCATTAATGTGTTTTAACATTTTAATCGGATTAAGCTTTATATCGAAATTCTTATAATATTATGACTGTATATCCATATACAAGTATAAACTATTTCTCTATTAATCAGAGGAAAAATAATGATAACTTTCGTTATCGTTCATCTATGAAGTATAACTCAAATCATTGTGTTTTCCAAACTTAACCCAGTTTATAGCATGCTTTGCAATAAATTATACATGGCGACCGTTTATTTACGCCCTGACGACAGATAAAGGATATGTATGTCAGAAATGAATCATTTACAGAGCACACAACGCACCCTAAGGAGCCATTTTGTATCCAAACAGTGTGCTACACTCCGACAAGAGTTTCATGAAATTTGATAAACTGCCTATGTACTGGCCATGAATATTGAAGAAAAAAAACAGGAGCCGAATCCATTTTAAATATTGTGCTTGTAATTGCCTCGCTATGAATGTTGATCAATCTCAATAACTCTGTAACCAAGTTATATTTCCATCCATTTTTCAACCGTGTAAAAATATAAAAAAAAATGCAATTATTCCCAATTACAGATTTAAACCCATAGTTAACATATATCACGCATCGTGTGGGGTTGTTGTGTACAAAAAATTAAAATTTTTTTTTTTTAAATGTGAGCAAATGTTAAAAAAAATGCTTTTTTCCTTTCTTTGAAAACCTGTTAAAGTTAACAAATCATACCATGTTATAATTAGGTGAAATGTTCGATAAAATTAATATAGGACACCGTTGTTATAACAATAATGATAATGAAAGATATATTTAAAGAAGATGCCCCTTTAATTCATATGTATATGAATTAATATACATCTGTTTTTGTAACTGAAAAAAAGAAGAAAACAGACATTTTTTCGAAAAACGAGCCAAACGATGATCTAAATGGTCGAATTAATAATTAATTTAGAGTTGGTTTGCTTTCCCATATTTATGATTTAAAATTGGAGAGAAGAAAGGGGAAACAAGGGATTGATCGGCTCGCTGAAAAAAGATTAATTAAGTTCTTAAATTAACATTACGGGGGGTTGCTTTTAGTTTCTGCAATGTATTCCTTTTGTTTTTAAAAAGACTTGCCCCCCCTTAGCTGTTTTTTTTTAAATTTTAATAAAAAGGTTTTTTCCCCCATGCATTTAATATAAAAAAATTTTCGTTTTGGGGGGAAAACCCGGTTTTTACAAAATTTAACAAGTACAACTTTTAAAAAAAATGATTTTTGACCCCCGGGGTTTTTGACAAAAAAGGGACAAACCCTTTAAAAATTTTGAAAAATTTAGACCCAAATTTTTTATTTCCCTTTAACAATTAGTTGCCAAGGGATTTCCCCCATTTAAAACTTTTTAATTTTTTAAACAAAAAAGAGGGAATGGGTCACAAAAAAAAAAAAATTTTTTGGAAATTTTTTGGGAAAAGCGGGGGATATATTTTTAAAAGGTCGGCGGTTCTCCCCGGGTTTTTTCCCCGGCAAAAAAGGGGGCTTCCTCCACCTGTACTTAAAAATGTTAGGGGGACATCGCTTTATAGAAATACTGTCGAGGCGACGGTAAACTAAAAAGTCAAGTATTTTAATATTGCTTTTTTGACAGAGAAACATTTTTTTAAAATTTCATCTATTAAATTAACGATTTAGAGGATGGGGGGGGGGGAAAATTTTCAGGGGCAAAGAAAATAAAGAAAAAAATTTTAAAAAAAAAAAACTCAGATTTTTACAGGCAAAGGGACTTTCCTCGCTTGAACGCAAAGCTTTGGGGTTTTTTATTTTTCCCCAAGTAGTTTGTTTTTTTTGGGGGTGTTGTTACCGTGGTTGTACAGTTTGAGTACGAAAAACGTTTTTAGGATAAAAAAACCCGAGGCACACAGATATATCTGGTTACATCATTGATCCCCGCAAGCAGCTGTTTTTTACAAAGACCATGGCCCAAAGGGAACCTTTTAAAGATTCAGATTTTTTAATAAATATAACAAAATGGTGTTAAAATTGTCTCATATTAGCAACAAAGCTTACAAAAAGTGGGGGGGAAAAAAAGTACAGATAAATTTCGTCAATTTTTCAGGCGAAAATTTTTGGGAAATAAACTAAGTAAAAACCCCCAAATTACCATTTTTTTTTTTTTTTTGTGTGGTGTGTGTGTTTTTTTGGTTGTTGTTTTTGTTTTTTTTTTTTCTTTTTGTTTTCCGTTTTGAAGATTTTGTGTGTAAAAAAATTTTGGTCGAATAATAATTGTTCCTAAAATGAATTTATCCTTTTCGAAAAAAAGGGCCCTAAGGAAAAAAAAAAGAAAAAAAATTTTCCCCCGGGAAAGGCCTTGTTCATAAATGTATAAAATTTTTTTTTTAACTCAAACAATGAAAGTAAATGTTTAATGTCTGTCTTTCGGGGTCTGTATAACCCATGTGGGGATCTAAAAAATTTTTTATTGCTTTTTGTACATAAGGGGGATTTTAGTTATTATATAGTCAAAATATGGGTTTTAATTTTTAAACCCTTTTTCCCCCAAAAGTATTGGGAATGTAATGGCATGATCAGAATCATTTTTTGCGAGATACTTTTTTTTATTTTTCACGTTTTGCAAAAATTACAAATGATTAAAAGCTTTTTAAATTTTTCGACTTATTTTACAATTGTTAAAGGGGAAAAATTTACTTATTTCAAAATTTTTAAAGGGGGTAATTGGGCAATTAGACAATTTTTCAGGGAGGTTCTAAAATGTCAAAAAAAAAGATCTAGATAAAAAAATTTTAAACCCAAATTTATTAATGTGATTTTTAAAAAAAAAAATGGGAAAATTTTCCCCTTTCAGAAAATTTTAAAAAAAGTTTTTATAAATTAAAACAAAAAAAAATACAAAAAAATTCATATTCTTTTTTTTTTTTTTTTTAAAAACCCTAAATGAAAACACATGCCTACATTCTATCAATATTCATGAAATAAACATATTTTTTTGTTTTTTTTTTCTTTGTTATTTTTTTCGTAAAGTGAAGGTCCCCGGGGGCCCAATGGTTGGGGGGGCTGTGATTCAACCACGGCAGGGGGCATAAAAAGTCGTGTAAATGGAAATTGTATATCTGCCGTTTGCTTGATGCCCCCATAAGAGTTGTGTCCAGTATCGGGGTAATTTGAGGTGAGGTATCATGCCCTTTTCAGACGATAATTTTGCAATGTGCAGCAAAATTATTTTTCTAAAAATTAGAAAGGGGCCTAAAAAATTTAATAGTTTTGACGGGGAAAAAACCAAGCAAATAAACAAAAAAAGAATGGTAAAATTTTTTGGGTTTTATCTGAGAATTTTCCGGTGTTACCTCTTTTAAATACTGTCCCTTTTAAAATTTTGTGACTTTTTAAATAATTTTTCATCGCTTAGTGGGACATAAGTGACTACGGGTTAAGTACGTACAACACAAATAGTTATTTTTTTGGGCCATCCTCGAAAAAGGGGGCTAATTTGTATTAAAATGAATAAAAAGATAATTAGGTTATTTCGTTTTGTTTTATTGATTTATTATTTATTGTCCGAATAAATTAAATTTTCATTGAATTTAAAAGATATATTTCAATTTATTTAGATCTGTTATTTTTTTTTTTTTTTTTTTTTCTTTGCTGTTGTTATTTTTTATCCGCTTGTTTTTTTTTTTTTTGGTTTTTTTGCTCAAATTTTTTTTTTGTTTCTTTTGGGTTTCGTCGGAACTTTAATGTGACTAAGGGCCCGATAAAAAAATGCCCCTCTCTGTTTTTCAACTGAAAATCCCGTTCGTCATGGCTATTTACAGTTCCCTCTACTCCTTGTTAAGCACAAGCTAATCGTTCTTTTAAAAGTCTTTAAAACCCCGTTTTTTAAAAAAGAAAAGTCGGGGTTTACGCGATGACGCGGTTTTTAGTGCAATCGGGCTGTGGTCCAAAAAAATTCTGGTCCCTAGGGTGATCATAAAACGTTTCATTTTTGGTGTGGTGTGTTTGTTTTTTTTTTAATGATGTTAAAAAACCAAATGTTTGACAGTATTCTTTTACTTGTAACTTATTTAATACATTACAAAATTACAAGTAACAAGTTGTAAAAGTTATGCAAAAAATTTTTTTTTTTAAATTTTTTTAAAAAGAATTAGAAAGAATTTTTTCCCAAAATTTTTTTTGGGATTTTTTAAAAATATTAGCGAACAGTGATGTTCTCCCAAAAGCAAATTTTTAAAAAAACGGCAAGGTGATCCCAAATTTTAATTCTATTGTTATGCATGTAGTAATTGTAAAAAAATTTTTATGGAAAATTTTTTAAAAAAACTTTTGTCTGTTTAAAAAAAAAAAAAAAAGAAAACCAAAAAAAACGCTCAAATTTTTTAAAACCCAAAACAGCTTCATTTTTTTTTTTTGGGGGTTTACCACTCCGAAACTTTTTTCAAATGCTTTTCCCCAAAAGATGTTTAAAAAAAAAATTGAAGAATATCTACGAGACAGACGAATTTTTTAAAAATAATGGAAAGCTAATTATGTTGTAATGGGAGGGGGGAAAAACTTTAAGTATATCCGCCCCCCCTTTTTTGGATATATGAAGTTGAGAAAATTTAAAGGGAAAAAACAGGGCAATTCAAATATATTGCAAATTTTGTACGCCCATTGTTGGTTTTTTGTGGGGTATTAAACAAAATTAAAGAGTATACAATTTAAGAAACAAAAAAAAATACTAAAAAATTTTGTTCAGGCGTTTATTGCTTTTTTTTATTTTTTAAAACCCCAAAAAACTGTCTGTGTCTACCAGAAAAAAAAAATTTTTTAAAAAAAAACTTTTTTAAATGGGGGCTTTATGGTAGAAAAAATAGTCTTACGGAAAAATCACAGTTATTTTTAATTAAATTTGGAAAAAACCAGACTTTCCCGGGGGTTTTTTCCGGGGGGGGGTCGTCGGGTCACCCCCCCAAAATTTCACTTTCCCCGACCCATGGGAAAGGAAAAAATTTTTTATTGAGATTTTTTACAAAAAAGGGTTTTATCATCTTTGGAAAAGAAATACAAAGAAAAAAAAATAACAGTGACACATACACAAAGGTGACCGCCCAAATTACTGGCACACAGGGGGGATGACATAAAACTGCCCCCCCCTTGAAAAAAATTTTTATACCGATATGTCTTTAATGTAATGGTTTTTGCCCCTCTCGGGATTTTGTTAATTATAATCTTAAAAAATTACTTACTTCGGTAGTCTGGGGTTTGAAAAGGTATTTCTTTTGAGGGGGGATCGCGGGTTTGCTTTGCTGCGGCATAAAAAAGGGGATTTAAGTGATTAGGGCCATTCAAGGGGGCTTCCTCTTACGTGGTACATTAAAATTTTGGGTTTTGGGCCCGGGTTAAAAGGGAAAAAAAAATAATGTTGATCTTTCCATATCATTTTTCCTTTCAGTAGCAAACATTAAGATATTTTTTTTTGTCACGGGGGTGATGTTTCCCCTATCTCAAGTGTGACTGATATGGGGCCTTTGAAACTATATTTTTTATTTTTTTTATATTGGGTATGAGCAGCTTAGCTTAAAAAAAAAAAAAAAGTGTTGCTTTGAGTGAATATGGGGAAAAATATCTCATTGGGGGGGGAAAAAAAATCACATCTTAAAAAATTTTAAAAAATTTTATCTTTTTTTGATGAGATATAAAAGGAACTTGTTTTTTGTAATGAAAAGGGGAAATGCGCGCTCGTTTAAAAAAATGAAATTGTATCACTTCGAGATGGAGCCAAAAAACACTAAAAAAAAACAATTTTTTTTTTTATTTTTTTGCTAATGATGCTACATACCCATGCCCCTCCCTTTTTTTTGAAAAAAGTAGCCCCCGGAAAAATTTTATCACCCACACTGTGAGAATGGATTTTATTTTCACTGACAAAACCTCGTATTTCACCAGAGAGCAAAAAAAAAATTCCATATCCACCAAAACAATACCCCTTTTATATTGACTCAAAAAGGAAAAAAATTTAAAATCTCTCTCTCTCTTCTCTCTTCTCTTCTCTCTCTTTTTATTTATAATTTAAACTATAGAAATTTCAAATTAATTTCCCCTACCTGGATGCTTCTCTTCCCTGAACATGTGTATTACGTCGTTTTAAAAACAAAAGCCGCCCCCAAAACTAGCCCCCCCCGGGCCTTCACCAAGCTTTTTCCCCCAGTGTGGTATAGATTAGCTTAAAAATTTTTAGATATTCAAAAACACTCCTCACAGGAGACACCCTTTGCAAAATTTTGGGGTGAAAAATTTGGTCCGTTTTTTTCTCTTTTCAAAACAATTAGTTTTTTGCGGGAAAAAAAAACTTTTCCGTGCCCAAAAAAAGCATTCTTGTGTTATAGAAAAAGTCTCTCAATCAACCCTGATAGGGTTTTTAAAAAGAAAGTTGCGTATTTTTTTGAGGATTATTGAGAAACCCTTTTCAAATGATTTAAAATTTTCTTTGAGTTATTCAAAATTTTTTTGACTTGTTTAGGGGAAAAAAAAACTGTTTATTGATATAGTTTTAAAGCGCTAAAAAAAATTGGGTTTTAAAAAAAAAAAAAGCGTTACTCTTTTTTAAATTTAAAAAATATGAAAAATATCCAAACAAAAATGGGGTAAGGGAAACATTGATGTAAAATACAAAAATGTACCGGTTTTTTAAAATAGATTACAGGTTTCATTTTTTTATGGTATTTTAATACTTTTTAAGTCTCTAAACAAAAAAAAAAAGTTAAAACTTCCATTTTTTTTTGGCTTTAAAAATTTTTCCCCGAAAACTTTGGGGGAAAATAGCGGTTACTGCGTGATATTCAAAAGTGGAAAACGTGGGGACGTTTCAATAAGAAGAACAAACTACTTGAGGACTAGGTCGTATTCAGATCAACATAACAGTTTTACTTTTGGGTTTTTCCCCTTTTAATTTAAAAAGTTGGAGTGCAGTTGCAAATTAGATTTTAAAATTTTTATTACGGGGTAATAAAAGGATAAATTTTGTCGATCTTTGAGTTGGGCCCCGGGGTATCCCCCATATATCGATCACGGACGGGGGCCTGACTTTTAAAAGGGGGTTTAAAGACACAGAATCACGATCTCGGGAGAAGAGTGTTTGGGAAAAAAAAAACCTGTTAAAAGCTGGCGCGCATTTCCTGGTCCCCGGGCAGTGTCTATTTGGGGGAAAAAAGGTCTGGAATTGTGAGGGGTTGCAGGGCAAAAAACGGGGAAAAAAGGGTCGAAAAGGAGGCTGTCGAGAAAAAAGAATAAGGAAACTCGCGGAGAAGAGACGGAAGGATGTGTTGTAGGAAAAGGAGTACCCCCCCGGATCTGTCGTCTGCACGGCGATGACCTAGTGATGGTGTTTTTTTATGTGTCTGTAGGGAAACGGAATTAGGGGGGAAAAGGGATAAAGGAGTTGTTCCCCTCCCGTCCATGTTTCTCCCGTGTTATCAGTTTTGTGATACAAAGGGGGGGGGTTTTCCTTTTCAGTTCTTATCGCAAAATATTCACGTTGTAATCCTTCTTGCTTTTATATCATATTTTGATGTGTTAATATTTAATATAAAAAAAAGGGGGGGGAAAAAAAAAAATGAGTTTTTTCAATGGGGGAAAAAAAAAAAATGAAAAAAAAAACCCCCGTAAAGGGACAGCCCCTACTTAAAAAAATTTAGCCCTCGTCCTAAAAGAAAGACCGGTGAATGAGTTTAAATTTTTACTTTAGCGGGGGAAAAATGTTCATAAGCAATTATACGATCAAGCCCATTCCTTCAAAAAAACATAATAGATTTATTTAAAACATTGTTATTCGCTTAATTGTCTGTTTTGTTTTAAAATCGATTTAAAATTGTACCCCAAAAGAAACAAGTTAAAAACAAACGCCCATTTTCATAACATGCTTTAGGTTGGGTCTTTGCTATGCAGTGAGTCTCTCATTTCATTTTATTTATGTAATATGGGGGAAAAATCAAAAACTGTTGTGGTGACGCAGCTTTTTTGGACTTACATGCCGGATTCGATCCCGATTGTTTTTGATTACTTTTAAGGTGTCAAAAATATTTTGCTATTATCTACCCTTTTCCCCCCAAAAAATTTTTTTTAGACGCATTTTATTTTCCCCCCCTGATAACGTAACAAGTCATGTTTATTATTTTTTTTAAAAATCCCCAAAAAACTGTTTTTTTTTTTTTTTTCAAATAAATTCCCTTTCCCATAAATATTTTTTTTAGAAAAACTTAAAAAGTATCCCCCCGTTCGTAACGTTGGTAAAGTTTATTAAAAAAAATTGAATATACCCCGGGTTTTTTGGGATTGACAAATTTAACAACCTCGAACCCCGGGTTTTTGGGTACATACAGAAGGGTAGGGGGGGGACCCCCCCCCCCGAAAAATTTTTAAAAACTCAGAAAAATGTGTGAGTTCTTCATTTCAGCGTTAAGATCTCGTTTTTAAGGGGGTTTTTAATGTGTTAAACGCCCCCGGGGGTTTTGAAAACCCAAAAAATTAAAAGGGGCAGTATTCTTTTAAAACCCCAAAAGTTTTGTTACAGATGGGCAGGGGCCCTTTGGGTGTTTCTTCGTTTTTTTTTTTTTACAAAAAAAATAATTTTTTAAAAAAAGATTACACGTGCTTTACTTTGATGCAAAAACTAGGGGATGGTAATGCTTTTTTTAAACCCCCTCATTTTCTTTGTTTTGTACTGGATTTTCCCCCTTTGCTGCGACAATATTTTGTTTAAAAAAAAAGCCGGGAAAAAACACGAACCCCCCACCAACCGTAAAAGGGGTTCCTGATGAAAGGTCCTTTTTATGCCCCCGGATTCAAACCCCAAAACGGTGGGGAAAATGAAACATAAAGGGGCAGAACAAACAGGGGGAATGGGATTTGAGAAGGATTTTTAAGCCCCCCCAAAACTTGCAGACGCTTTAAGGACAGACGCTTTACGAATCATTCATAAAATGGATCTGCGATCTTTAAAAAGAGAATACCCTATTTTTGGTTTAAAACGGAATAAATGATAAAAAAATCAGTAATCTATGATTAATGACAATTTTACACTTTTCACCCCTTTTCGGTCACATGATCGAAAAAACTGAAACGAGAGCTTCTCCTGATTTTTTTTTCCTATATTAGAGTTGCCCATCCGTATTAGGTAATTGGGCTTGGTTTTTAAGAAAAGTCTATTTTAAAAAATTAAATATCACTTACGGTTTTTAAGTCGGGGTTTTTAATAAATATGTCTTGATACTAGATCCATGAAAACCCTTTTGTTTTGTTGTTGTTTTTGGTTTTTCATTGCCCTGTAAAATTTTACTTTCCTGCGGAAAACTAAGCACTTAATTTTTAAAAAAGTCCGGCCAAAATACTGAACTTACCATGTATTCGGACCCAATGGGTAAAAAAAAAGTATTTTTTTTTATGAATTTTATAACTAGGTACAAACAACGACCCCCGGGGCCGTCTTGTGGGAGACCTCCAGGGCAACCCCAAAACAAAAGGGTTTAAATTTTTATGCGTACAAATTCTAAGGTGGCGCATTTACAGTAAAAAAAATTTTAACAAAAAAAATAGTTGAAATTTTTGTATGGGCGAATTTTAAGTTTTACTCTTTCAAAGGGGGAAAAATTTGGGCCCAGCTTTTATGGGGTTATTCAATAAAAAGGACCGATAAAGAAATTAATGAAAAATCCATCAAACCCCAGGGGGAGAGGGGGGGGGGTTTTTTCGTTTCTGTGTGATAAAATTTGTCTACATGAATTTTAAAAAAAATTTTTTAAAAAATATTACCCTGCTGTATTGTTCGTCCATGCACATTAACAGACAAAAATGGTTAATAATGAGGTAAAAAAACTTTTCTTAATTTTGTTATTCGGGGTTGGCTGATTGTTTAAAAATTCGTCGTGTTATCTAAAATTTTTTCTTTTAAAAAACTTTTTCCCCGGGAAATTTTTTTGACGATTTTTTGTGATTACATGTATGTTTTTTACACCCCAATACATTTGCATTGCAATCATTTAGAGACATTGGGATAAACCCAAAACCCAGTCACGGGACTGTCCCCGGGGCCCCAGTAAGTATTTGTCTTTTTTTAAATTTTTGTTGGGGCGTCAAATATCGTTTTTTTCCCGGGTTTTTGGGGTATGTCGCCACCGAGGCCCGGCAAATTTTTTTGACCATGGTAAATTTTTACTGACCTGGCTTTTTTATTGATACCTAGAGTGCAAAAAAAAGAGTCATAGGGGGGAAAGGGTTAAATTAACTCAAACGGTATTAAAAAGTTTTTTTTTACGAATATTTAGAAACTTTGTTTCTTTGTTCGTATTGCGGACAAAAGTCTATCTTGAGTCCTTTTTGTATTTTTTTCCCCCGGGGGAAAAACTCTAAAAAGGCTGTATGGGCCAGTGAACGGGGCCCACAAGCAGTTTTTTGTGGGGATAACCCCCCGGGAAAATTTTTCCCCCCGAAATCTGTCGCTTTTCCGCAGCCTCACAGGGGAGGTGCGAGGTTTCCCAGCCCCCCGGGGAAAAAAGGGTTTTTAAAAAAAAAATTAAAACAATAGATTTTTACCTGCGGTGTGACATTCCTTTCTAAAATTTTGACTTAAAAAAAAAAACATTTTTTTAAAAGCAAAAAAAATAAAAAAACAAATACGGGTGTTTTCATCTTTTCCCTTTTTAAATTTTAAAAAACACTTTCCCAATCTAAAAATAAGAATTGATCCTAGTACATATCATTCGGGCCCGGGTTTTTTGCACATTAAACACATTAAAAAAATGCCTGCTTTAAAATTTTCCCCCCTTTCCCCTACTACTTCCGTTAACGCCGTTGATCCCCCCAGGTCAATTTTTTCCCCCTATATGCAATGTCTGTCAATAAAAAAAAATTCATTTTTTTTTTTTTTGTATAAAAAATATTTTTTTTTTTAAGATGAAAAAAAAATTTGGTTTTTTGGGTTTTTTTTGGGGAAAAATTTATACGGTCACTGAAATTTCCCGGAAAGGGGTTTAAAAATTTTTTAAAATTAACATTTTTGTAATCTTGAAAGGGGGTCAGTGAACATTTTATATTTTCTAATTGATTATTGGTTTTTTTTTATTTTTTTTTTATTTATTTATTTATTTTTTTTTTTTTTTAAATTTATTTATTTATTTATTTTTTATTTTGAAAAAACGACAGTTTTGCACGAGAACCCCAATGGGGGATATGCCTAAAAACCCAAACTCCACAATTTTACATAAAACCCCGCGTGTCTTTTTTTGTTTAGCTTCCTTAATTTATTTTAAATTAATCAATTACTTCATCAACTTTTATTTTTTTATTCTACTAAATTATTATTGCTTCTTTTACTATTATCATTATGAGGTGGTTTTGATTATTCAATTAAAAAACCCAAAAAGAAAAAATTTTTCAGCAAAAAGGGATTTGAAGATTTTTTTTGTTTTTATTATATGGCCCTTTAAAAAAGGGGGTTTGGGGCCCCAAAAAAAGGGCCCAAAACGGAGATTCATATCTCTGAAAAACCCCTTTTTAAAATTTTTTTTGGTCTTGATCTCTGCTTCTCATCTATTTTCCCTTTTTTTTTTTTCTTTTTTTTTTTTAAAATTTTACGGGGGGAAAAAAAAAAAAAAAAACTCATTTTTATGTTCTTTTTGAATTGATTTTTTTTTTTAAATTTTACAAAAACACACTCGTGCGCCACGATCTATCGGATCTTTCCCGATTATTGACCCCAAAATCGAATCAGTGAATTTCTAAATATGTTTTTTTTCAAAGGCTAAAAAAATTTGTTATTAACTAGGGGAGAGATAAAAAATTTTTTGGGGATAATTTGGGAAACTTTTCATGGGGGAATAAAAATTTTTTAAAGAAACTGGTATATATTTAAAAAAAAAAATTTTTTCTTTTTGCGTTTTCATGTACTGCAAAGGTCTAGCCCCTGGCACCTCTTTAGGGGGCCCCCTTTTTTTAAAAGACGAGGGTAAAATCCGAAACTATCGAATGAACCCCCCGATTTCCCAGTAAATTTCCCAAATTGTGGGGCAAGTTGTCAAAAAGCGAAATGAGTGGAATTGGATGAAAAAAGTTGCGGAAATTTGGCCCCACTTTTTTCGGGGGGTTTTGTGGATTAAAATTTTTTTCAGATCAAGGGATTTAATTATATTGGGGTTTAAAAATGAAAATAAGGGGGTAAAACGCCCGGATGAAAAAATCTTGCTGCAGAGTAATGATGGCCCCCAAACAAAACAGATTTCCCGTCCACGGGTTTCCCAAAATGGGAGGGGGGGCATTTGCAACTGTTAGTATTTTCCCCCCGCCCCCCCCAATTTTTTTGGCAAAACCCTTTTTTTTAAATATGGAATTCAAGATTAAAAAAAATTTATTTGTCGTTGCCTGTTTTTTACAGAAAGTAATGTAAAACCAAGTAACTTGAAGTTTAAAGAGTAGGTCATTCAAAGGGTTTTTGGGGGATAAAAGTTTTCTTATCAGTTCCGCATATTTTTAAAAAAAATTTTAATTTAAACCCTTTTTTTTTATAGGTGTTGTTAAGGGGGTTTTGGGTTTTTAATATTTGGGGTTTAAGGGTAGGTGTTTTTCTATAACTTTTAAAAAAAGGGGGGAAACCCGTTGATATCTTGGAGTGCCAGCATCATATATTCATGTACGTCACTTCGGAGAAAAAAATTCGAGGCTTGTCATGAAAAGGGGTTTATCCCCCCCCCTTTTTTTTCTATATTCGTTAGAAAAATTTTTTTGGTCGACATCAATATACTTAAAAATTTATGATTTGTCATTGGGGGGATGCAGTGGGGTTTCTGATCAGCAAAACATTTAAAACTTACCTTATATTAAGAATGACTGAAAAAAAAATGAACATTTAGGAGTCTAGTTTTTAGAGCTATTTAAGTTTAAAAAAAAAAAGGGAAGGGATCAGTGTAAAAAGTTTTGGGCCCGACCTGTTACTTTTGTTATTTATGTTTTTCAGGTGAAAAAAAAAACCTGACCCCTGTTGGGGATTGAATCCCGGGTTCCTAATCGCAGACCATCTTGCTCCACTTTGCTAAAGAGATAGCCAAATTTTAATGTTCAAGAGGTTGGGGCATCCACCGTGGAAACGGGGAAAAGTCACGTGGGTTCAAACTAACCCCAACATCCAATGTAGCAAAAAATGGCATTAGATACTAGGGTTTCCCTCTTGGTGTCAGCAACATGATAAGGGGACTTTTAGGACTGGTTGGCCCCGGGGGCAGGATAATGGATGGGTGTGATATCATGCCACGTCTAGGGTTTAAAAATCAGTTTTTTCAGCACTATATTGTTAAGTAGACATCATCTCAAATGACCCAAATACGTTGGCGGGGACTTAAATCCAAAACACAAAAAAAAAAAAGAGCTAGCCAGTGAAAATGGGAAAATGCCTTTCTAGGCCATTAATACAATCCACCCCCCTTTAAAACCCGGGAATAGTACAACCACATTTAATATGGGTTTTTAAATTTTGAACCCCAGGTAAACACACTAAATAAAAATACTTTACGAAAAAGCTAGCCCAAAATGAGACTGTTGAAAGGATTTGTTTGGGCCGTTTTAGTTCAATCTTCAGTATGTCTTATCTTTACAAGATTGGTAAAAAGGTTTTATAGGATTCATTCAAAAATTTGGTTAATCTAGGCAGGTCCCCAATGTTGTTTTTCGAATCTGTGCAACGACACAATGCTAAACTTTTATTAGGGTTGAATGGTTAAGGGTGACCAGAAAAGTCTCCAATGAAGGGGGGTAGGTACACTTACAATCCCCTGGAATGATGTGGTGATTTAACCCTCTTTGGGTAAATTTCCTTTTTTTGTCATTTGAATATATTTCTTGGGTCAGCATTTGAACATCAAAAGATTCCCAATTTCTATGCCCTAGAAAATATTTGGCTCCCATGATAAAAAAAAAATTTTTTTAAAATTTTAATTTAATTTAAAAAATTATTTTTAAAGCCCGGGAAGGAAAAGGTGGGTTTTTTTTTGGTTTTTTTTTTGGAGGAAAAAAGAGAAAAAGAGAATGAAAATAAAAGGAAAAAAAAAAAAGAAAAGGAAAGAAAAAGGGGAAAAAGAAAAGGAGAAAAAAAGATTTTTTTAAAACGAAGAGAAAAAAGGAAGAAAAAAGAGAAGAAAAAAGCGTTTAAGGAGGTGGGAGGGGGGAAAATAGGGAAAAAAAAGCAGAAAAAAAAGAAAGGGGAAAAGGGAAGAGAGAAAGGGGTTTTAAAAAAGGAGGAAAAAGGCCTTTTTTTTTGGGAAGAAAGGGAAAAAAAAGAAAAAAAAATAACAAGGGGTAAAAAAAAAAAAAAAAAAAAAAAAAAAATAAAAAAAAAAGGAAATTTTAAAAAAAGGGGGGGGGGGGGAAAAAAAAAAAAAAAAAAAAAAAGGCTTTTAACACTAATTAAAATTTAAAATCAAAGGGGAAAAATTAATTAGTTATTTCCCCCGCAATTTAAAATTTAAACCCCTTGAAAAGGGTTTTTTTTTTGTTTTGTTTTTTTTTCAGTTGGGGTTTTTTAATTGGGGGCCCAAATTTGCCTTATTTAAAGAGAAAATTAAATTTTTTTCCTTTGGGAATTTATTTCACAATTTTTTTTTAAAAAAAAAATTTAAAATTAAAAAGTGGGGAAAGCCGACAAAGGGAAAATTTTAAAAAAAAATAAAATTCAATGTTTTTCTTTTTCCAATTTTTGGGACACAACCCTCCCTAATTTGAGCTTTGAAGCAGTTTCAAAAAAAAAAATTAAAAAGGGGGGATCTTTCTGAATTGTACAATTTTTATTAAAAATTTTTAAAAAATTATTTTCGTAACTGTATAAGATTTTTTTTTATCTTTTTCAAAAATTAATTTAATGGAAAAAGGGGGGGCCCTTTTTTAGGGCTTTTAAAAAAAAAAAACAAAAAAAAGGAAAAAAAGTTTGGGCGCCCCAAAAAAATAAAAAACCATGACGGTAAAAATTTTTTTATTACATTTAAATTAAAAACCCTTTTAAACTTGTTTTTCCCCTTACTTTAAAAATTCTTTTTTTTATCCAACATTTTTTGGGCCCCCTTATTTTAAAATTGCACCTTTGCAAATACCACGGGACTTGTGAAAAAAAGGGGGTTTTTTGGTAAAAACCAGGTTCCCTTTTTTAATTGTTAATCATTGGTACCCAGAAATTAATTATTTTTAAAAATAAAAAAAAAGTAATTTTCTTTTTTATTTTTGGAAAAGCCATGGTTAAAAAAAAAAAAAATGTGGTTAAAAAAATTAAGTTTAAAGAAAAAAACTTTTTAAAACATGTATATTTTAAAAAGATAACATTATTTTAAAAATTCATTTTAAAAATTTGATAAATCTTTTCACTGGAAAAAATTCTTTTTTTCTTTAAAAAAATAAACTGCAGTTTTTAATTTTTGGGGGGCTTAAAGGAAAACGTAAGTGCATATTTGGGGCGAAAAATACACCTTATAACAAGTTTTTTAATTTTTATAACAGGTAAAGTAAAATTTTTCTTAAAATTGTTTAATGTTATTTAAAATTTTTTCTTGTTTACTTTTAAAACCAAAAATTTTCCCTTTAAACTTGAATACAAAAAAAAGACTTAAATAAAATATTTTGCTGAAAAAAAGTTTGTTTTTTTGGAAAAACCGTCCAGGGGTTTTTGTGTTAAAATTTGGGTTTTAAAAATAGAAATAATTATTTTTTTTTACAAATTTTAAAATGGCAAATTAATTTATTTTTTTTTTTATAAAAAATTTAGAATGGGAGGGGGGGGAGAATTGAATTTTAAAATCACGTCTTTTAAACATTTATTTATATAATCAAAATTTTAAACCCTGGTAAAATAAAAATTTGGCATTTACCCTCTGAGAAATTGATTTTTTTTCCGTAATTTTTTTTTCTTATTTTTTAATTTTATGGAAAATAAGCAGATGAAAGGAAATTATGTTAAAGATTTATAATTGTATTGTTTTTTTGTTTTTAAAATTTTTTTCTTTATTGTATTTATTTAGTTATTAAAAATTTTGTCTTAGCTTAGGAAATTTCTAAAAACCCCCAAAAGTACGGAGGGATCCAGAACCCCGACCTATAAAATGGAAGCCCCCAAATAAATTCCAAAAAATTCATTTAACCCATTTCGGTAGGGGTGAGGGTGTTTTTAAATCAGAAAATTATTTTAACCCCCTTTAATTTTTTAAAAATTTTCGTTTTATCAATTAAAACTGTTATTTAAATTTATTTTTTTTTTCTTTCTTGTTTAAAATCTGAGGATAAGGGGGGATTTTTAAAAGATTAACTGTAATTTTTGTTTTTTTGGCAAAATTTTATTTTGAATGAAAATTTTTTTTTTTTTCTTGCGGAAAATTTTTAAAAATATTGGAAAATTTAATAAATTTTTGGATTAAAACTTTTTTTTTGTAAATGGTTCTTAATTTTCCTTTTTGGGTTTTTTATAAAAAGAGAATTTAAAAATTGAAAAAAATATGTGAGATTGTAAATTACTCGGGGTTGAAAGTTTTTTTTTCCCTTTTTGATTTTTTTCCAAAAAGTTTTTAGTCATTTAAGCAGTTTCCCCAAAAAAATTACAAATAAGGGAGCCAAATTTTTTACCGGAAGATCGTAGAAAGTATTTTCCCAGCCCTTAGCTTCTCCCCTTTAAATCGAGATGTCGATTTGGCATCTAAGCAAATTAAATCAAACTTTCCCCTTGGGGCCCTAAGCCCCAAAATTTTAAATTTTAAAATTGTTGATTTTTATCCCCCTTTTAAAAGCAAACTGTTTAAAATTTTTAATTTTTACCAAAAATTTAGTTTTTAACTTTTTGGGTTCTGTTTTTTGGGGCACTTTCGTTTTGATTACCACTTTTAACACTTTTGATGTTTTTTTTTCCCCCAAATTAAAAAAAAAAGAAAACCCTTTTTAAAAAAATTTTTTTTTTTTATTTTATAAATTTTTTTAAAATTTTTTAACTTTTAAAGTTCCACCATTTCCCTTTTAATTGTTTTTATAAAAAAAAACAAAAAAAATTTAAATTTTTTAATTTATGCTCCAAATTGAAAAAAGACAAAGTAAAAGAAAATATTTACAGTTTTTAAATTAAATTAAAAATTAATCCCAAAAAAAAATTGGGAAAATTGTTCCTTTTTGCTTTTTTTTCAAAAACAGTGTTTTTTTAAAATTTCAAGGGAGTTTCCCAAAAAAACTAAACCCCTATAAATGGAAGTCCTTTTTTTTTTCCTAAAGAAACCTTTTTAAAGGAAAAATTTTAGCCCCAATTTTTGCTTTGCTTTTGAAGTACAGAGATATTGGGTTTCCCTTTAAAAAATTTAATTTAAAAATTTCCAAATTTGGGTATTTTAAACTTAATGGGGAAAAAGGGGAGGGGTTTTGGAACAGAAAGGATGCAGGGCTGTTTAAGTTTTTTTTAATTTTAAAAAGGGATTTTTTGGAAATGTTTTACAATAAAAATCGGGGGTTCCCCCTTTTATGTTCCTGTCCTTTTTTTTTTTTTAAAAAAAAAAAAAACAGGGGGAAACCCCCATTTGGAAAAAGAAAAATTTTTTTTAATTTTTGATTAGTTTTATTAAAAAAATAAAATTAAAAAAAAATTTTTCAATTTTTAAAAAAGGGGTTCCACCTTTTAAAAAATTTAAAAGCCCAATTTTACAAAAAAAAAGAAAAAAAAACTTTTTTTGAATAAAAAAAAAAAGAAAAAAAAAATGGGGTTTGCTTGTTATTTTTCAAAAGAATTAACATAAATTTTTTGGGAAAAACCTGGTTTTTCCCCCGTGAAAAAACCCAATTTTGGGGGTTATTTTTAACCCAAACCAAATAAAAACCCGGGGTAAAGTGAGTTTTTTGTTAAGAACCCAAAAAGGGGAAAGCAAGAAAATTACAGGATGTTGTGCCAGTCTTTTTCAGTGTAAGAGACACGAAAAACAAAAAAGGGGGACAGGTTTTTTTTCTGGGTCAGTTGGAGTTGCGTACACAGTAAGGCAAAAGAAGAAATGCCTATTTTTCAAATTTTGTTTGGGCCCGACAAGAAGGCAAAAAGCAAAAAAAAAATGCCTTTTCTTTTTTGTGGGCCCGACAAGGGAAGGCAAAAAGCAAGGAAAAAAAACCATGCTGTTGTGCAGACATGAAAGGCAAAAAGGCAAAAAAAAAAGTACCAGGCTGTTGTGCTTGTTTTTAAGCTTAAAGTTAATGAGGCAAAGGCAAAAGGAAAACCATGCTGTTGTACCAGTCTTTAGCTTAAAAGGGTTAAGGAGGCAAAAACCAAAAAAATGCCCCTGCGTTGTGCCAGCATGGAAAGGGAAAAAACAAAAAAATACAGGCTGAGTGCCAGTCTTACTTAAAAGTTAAAGGGGGCCAAAAGCAAGAAAAAGCCATGCTGTTGTGCCAAACATGGAAAGCAAAGGAAGAAAATACCAGGCTGTTGACCAATCTTTAGCTTAAAGGGTTAAAGGGGGCAAAAAGGGAAAAAATGCTGTGTGTTGTGCAGACTTGAGAAACAAAGGCAAGAAAATCCAGGGTGTTTTTGCAAATAGCTTAAAGACATGAGAAAAGGAAAAGGGAGAAAATGCCGGCTTTGAAAATGAAGGGTGTTGTGCAGACAGAGAAGACAAATGAAAGAAAACACCAGGATATTGTGCCAGTTTTTAGAGCTGAGAAAGCAAAAAAAAAAGTCAGGGAATTGTGCCAGTCTTTTGTGTAAAGTTTTGTGCTTTTTCTTTCTTCAAAAATGAAGGACAGTCAAAAAAAAAGAATATGAAGGGTATCTTAAATTCCCCAGTTATTATGTCCCAAACTTTATGTAAAAGGATATTTATTTGATTATGAGAAAGAATTAAAAAAAAATTTCCATATACCCTCAACATTTACCCCGCAATAAAAATTGGGGCCGCAATAATGCAGTTCATGTAGTTACAGTGCAGTTTTACTGGGAAGGCGGTAAGGGAAATTGGCAGCGCCTGTGTCAGTGGGTCTAATGTACACCAGGGGGAACCGGGAGAGGTTGGGCGCCAGGCTATCTGATCACAACTTGCACCCAAAAAAATTTTGTTTTGGTTTAATGGTTCTGAGCTCCATCTGTGAACAAACTGTTTCATGATGTCCCCTATGCATGTTATCAGGGATCAGTTTTCCCGAGATCCAGAGAACAATACTGATAACTACAGTTATTATGACTTGGGGATCTATTTTCAACATTTGAAAAATGGGTTAGCCCCGGCTTCTGTCTACAGAACAATGGGGCCCCTTTTAAAACAGGAATGTATTAATTTGTTTACATGCTGTAAGCTCAATACAAATTTTTTATGTGTGCTGGCGGTTCAAAGCAAGATCGTGTAAAATATTTATACAGGCCTATAAAAAAACACCAGCTTTTTTATTGCTAAATACGATCCTCGTTTTAAAAGTTGAAATTTACATTTAATTGCAAAAGATATTACATATACAGATAAAAAGCAAAAAGGTTGTTCTTTGGAAACATTTAAGGAATAAATCGTTTTTTAATGATTAAATTTGGCTATATATTTTTAAATTTTACGAACTTAAATTTAGGTTATAATGGTTAGGAACTTCTGAAACACATTTGTCCTTAACAGGAAATTAGCTTCCCCGACTTTACCAGTTTGAATCAGAGGTTTATTTAATAAAGTTTTTGAAAAATTAATGACGTTACATTCATCAGTGGGGGATTTCTCAAAATTTTTCAAGGGGTTTGGGGTTTTATTGTAGAACAAAGTCCCAGAAGAAAGAATCAGGGGTTGGAGCCCCGTTTTAGTTGATTTTTTTTGGTGCCCCCTGTGTGTGGTACAATCCAGACTGTTATAATACTATAGTATAGCACTCCATAAGGACAGTAACCCCCTTGAGAGCATTTTGGGTTTAAGTCTATTAAAGTGGGATTTCAAAATTGGTGTTTTTACATCTATGGTTGCATGTGAGCTGTAATGCTTTTGGGATTTTTTTTTGGTCCGTTTGGTGTTGGCAGAGTCCCCGGTTCAAGTCTATTCTGGGTTTTTACATTTTCTCAAACCCCAATTTTGGGGTGACCCCAACACTTTTTAAGTGATATAATTAATATAATTATACAAAAAAAACGGGGTTTTCAAGTCAGCCCCCCAGTTTGGGCACAAAAAAGTTTTGCTCTGATTTACCCCACGTTAAAAAAAATAACTTCTCACACATGGGCCCCAACCAAATTCCCCGTAAAAACTCTGCCCCCAAGGGTTCAATTAAAACCCCCCCTTAACCCACCCCCCTTACCTGAAGATTTAACCCCCATAAAAAATTTTGTCGTAGTAGATTCAAAAAAGGTTTAATCATGAATGCACTTCCCCCCAAAAATGAATGTTTTTATAAAGGGAAAACGGCACAATAAACGGAATTTGACCCCGTTAGTCAAATCTTTTTGTAAAAAATAACCATGCTCAAAAAATATTTCTATCACTGGGCCCGTAAGCCACATACAATTTTTCAGATAAAACTTCCCTCAGGGGGATTCGGTATCAGAAATTAAAGACTTTGTTTCATGGAAGGTTTTACTCACTCTTCAAAACACATTATGGTATTGCTTGCTGACAATGTGGACAAAACTTGCCCTCGATAAGTGCAAAATTTTTCTGAATCTGTGTTTCTAAGGTTAGATATTACTTGCCTCCAGGAAGTGACAATTTGTCAACCCTTACTTGCATTTTTTCTAATCAATCTCTCTGGTGATTTCATTGAGGTCTTTAGGGACCTGGCATAAATTTTCTACTAAGTAGTGCATTTGCTTTGAAAAATCTTTAATTAGTTTATTGAATATAAGTCAGTGATGAATCATGTAGCTGGTAATTTGGTTGTTACAAACTTTTTTTCAAAGTGCTTAAGGTATACAAACAAATTGTTGGAAAAAACAAATAGTCACAAATGTAATGTAAATTTCAGCGTATTCACGAAATCATGCACTGATTTTCTTTCCCAAAACTGGATGGATATTGAAATAACGGCATATGAGTCTGAGTTTTAATAAAATTTAAGTACATTTTTATTTCACAGTGCCATGATCAATTGTCCTTTAATTAGGAAGATTTGAAATAATTTTCAAGATTTTTTAAAAACCTTTAAACAAAATTATAATTTTTAGTAATTTTTAAATATTTGGTATATCCTATTTAACATTTTTTGTTTAAAATTTTTTAAATTTTTTTTGGTTCAACAAAATGCTTTCATTCATTAAAAAGGGATTTCAGTTTCAGGTATTTTTTGTGGATTGAATAAATATTGTGCTGCCTTTGTGGGGCTTGCGGTAGGTCGGTGGTTCACCCGGGACCCCTTGTACTTGGGTCTTTCCCCCCTGTAATTTGTGGACGTTGCTATATGATGAAAAAACTATGCAAAACGACAGTAAAAACCCAATACAACAACAATGATTGTGGTCTCCCCGTAGACCAAATTTCTAACTGTCCAAAGACTTTGGCACCCCG
>CM037785.1:43663444-43713444 GCA_021229015.1 Solen grandis
AGCAACGCTCAGCTAAAGATCTGAAGTGCAGAGAGGCAATGACCTACCACCAGCAAACTGGAAAACCTTTTCATATGAAAAATCCATGTAACAGTCTTCAGTATCACTGTTACAATCATTAGTAAATTGAGACCTGACAAAGCCTAACTAGGGCCCTCATAATAATTTGAGAAATAATATATTGCAAAATCATAATTCATACTCAAAAAGCACCAAAATATTTCTGAATCCTTTGATATTCCATTATGAATTATAAATACAAATAGATGCAGAGCTTACAGGTAGTTTCCTTGAAATCCACACCTCCTACCCCTCATTCCTAAAATGTCAGCACTGTTGTTGTTTTAATAAAGTTATCAAATAAGTAATTTTTCTCTGACCAGGTTTAGTGATGGCCAGGATGATCTTGTTTTTGGTTAATAATCATGATCACAGCAAATGGCAACAAGTCAAAGAAGATCCCCAAGTGCACAGAGGCCCCCAGGGAAGAACCATTTAGCTGGAAGGCTTCCTTACATAAACCCAATTGTGAGGGATCTCAGAATACTGTATTTCTATGCTAAGTGCTTATACATATATATGCACTTCACCTAGTTTTGCTCTCACTCCTCGATTTTACATCACAACTCACTTTCTTGATCACCTGCCCGTAGATTTTAAACGAGGAGATGAAAGCTTCCACGTAATCCTGACACTTCATCTTCACCTCGTTAGCTTCAGGTGCAGCCGTCTGAGCTGTGTAGAACTTGTAAAATTTCTGTTAAAATAATCAACAGACATAAGAAGAAGTTTTTAGATGTTAGATTTCATAGTAAATACCTTCAAATATTTTGAAACATAACATTACAAACTACAAACATGGATACATATGTGCAACTTCAGCTTTAGAAACGTTATGATAAAACTAAGAGCAATCACTGAATGTAATAAATACGCCCACTGCAATACCTTTACTAAAAAGCATAAAAAAAAATTGCAAAATGGGACAGGACAGGATGTCATGTGATGGGACAACAATGGTGATTCTAGTATATCTTCAACTCCTCTTTTAAAAAAATATCAAATACACATTTAGTAAGCTAGGTATACTTAAGAAAGTTGTATGCCTTACACTGGTAGTTCTTAAAATACTGAACATAAATTTTAATTTCCAACTAAAAATATGAATCTTCATTTTATGCTCACTGATGGAATCAGTGAAATAATATCATTCACTAAGTGTTTTGTTGTGTTTTTTTAACTAATGAGGGGAGATAAATAGGGTATGTGTAACATTCCAGTATTTACAAGTTGCCTCCCTTTGTTTCCTTTTAAGAATGGAACAAGTTTGACATCACAGATATTCTAAGCATTCAGTCTCAGTGTTTTTTGGTGTGTTTTTTTTTCTTCATATTTATTCATTGATTGATTTTCCACTTAAAAGGTAATCTTAATATAACTATAATACCCATAAATGATTGACAAATACCAAAAGGAATCAAAAGGAAATATCAATAAATATCACTTCCAGTCTAATGTCAACATTTGACTCTTGTTGTCTAGAAAAGTCAGAAATCAGAAAACTCCAGAAACTACCTCTGGCTCTGTTTCTTATGGTGTAATATTTTCAACAAACAAACAAAAAAAGTTCAATATAAAATTGGCAAATTATCATCTTTTGCTTATTTTAGTCCAGAGTACAGGGAATTGATAATTTTACACTGGGCCAACCAGACCTGGAACTACATTTATTGGCTGTCCAAGTAACTTTGAGATAAACAAGTACAATTTTTTTAGGACTATGTTGAGTGGAAGCAGGGATTAAACCCACAACCTCCAGGTTACAGAAATAACTGTATCTAGACTTACTGTGAGAGGCAGCACGAAGTAAGCATCAAATGCTACCAGTAGGATTACAATGGCAACAATAAAGTAGTACACTGCTGCTGTCCTAGGGTTGGGGGACGCTGAAACATGAAGTTAGTCTTAATGAATAATTGCAACTGCATAGTACATGTATGTATATGATGTACAGGGGGGGGGGGGGGGGGGGGGGGGGGGGGCAGCGCAGACAGACAACAGATATGGCTGTCAGTATCCCTGACAAAAGCAATCTATTCTTGGTATACATTAATAGCTATACACATGCAGGTATAGGCGCTCCTAATACATCATTATTTATGGTAATGTTAAAAGATGTGTCTGTCCTTATCATGTCTCTTTCCTCTTTTATCACAGCTTGGCACTCCCGTTTTATTATCCTGTATCATTACAGGCTCGGCTAGATAAAAAGGTCGGCCTAGCCTCACAAAGGCAATTATGATTTCAGTTTTCATATTGAGTTTGAAAGAACTTTACCCAGACATTATGCGGACAATAAGAGTTTCATTTCCTTTTCCATTTTTATTGTTTGATGCTGTAATTAAAATATGAAAACTTCGTATCTACCTACAGTCAATTAGTACCAGTAATGGAAGGTTTTTCAGGAGGGGAAAAGATCAAAAACAAGACTTGCATCATGGAAAATTCCAGTAATTAAAATTGCTATTTAAAGACATACCAGCTATAGAGATAATACTGATCACAGCTGTGAGGACTCCACTGAGATTCTGTAATACAAAAAAAAAATTTGTAAGGATCATCCTTTGATAGATAAACAAAATTATCCACCATCACAATCATAATCATCATCATCATCATCATCATCATCATCATCATGAGTTGCAATAACACTTGCATTGACATCAAAACCATCAACATTTTTTTTTTCATATTCATCCTCGTCATTAATCATCCTTCATAGAATCAACAGCCGTACCCTTCAACATCATTCAAATCATCAACATTGATGATAATTATCATCAACAATAGCATAATCAACATCAACGTCATCACTAGACTAATAACATAATATAAATGTTATAGACTTTATAACAAATATAGAACATGAAACGACTGTTCTGATACACATCGGGTGCAACACCCGGGACCCATGTGGGTCACAAGGCCACACTCTCACAAAATTTATTTTACCTGATTTTTTCCTATAAAACTTAAGAATATTTCAAACTGTAGAGGAACATGAGGGTAAAATGCATTTCGGGGGAAATGACAATTTTATTTTAATGAATATATACAAACTGGCTTGAATTCCATTATCAATACTTAACAATAAGAAATACTTAAAATATTTAGGCTCATTTTTCATCATTATTGTTTCCCTCAATTAAAAGAAAAAACATTGAAATATTTCATTTATTGACACTTAATGTCAGCCAGTATGGTAACAATACATTTCAACAAAATCATTTACATATACATTTTGTAAAACAAGAACAGTGGAATGCGTTTCTACCTTAAGATTGTAAGTATTACTTAGCACTGAGTATTACTGGGAGGCTGAACCATCACATTCCCTCGGGTATCTACTCACCGTGCCCAGTACAATGGCATTGGTATACTTCATGGGCAGTACTGCGGCCTGGCCAAACACACTGTTCTGGTATACTCCCGCACAACCTGGAGATAGTCAGACATTGCCATGGTGCTCAACTGTCAGGGAATAGTTATTTCAGCTTGGGAGAAAACTGGGCTCTCACACCAGAAAACCTTTGCAGCCCGGAAAGAAAACTATGAGCCCAAGATCTGAGTATGTTGAGCATTTTTTTTTTTTTAAAACTTGTATGGAACTCATAATAAAAAGGGATACTTATGGTTGGGTTTATGGAGGCAGTGACTCTATGCATCCCCTATGTTAGAATTTTCAATCTGATTATTTTGTATCAGTTGGACTCACAAAACTACAGAAGTAAGAGCCCAGGAAAAATCTGGTGTTTTCAAGCTCTCTGGCTACCAATGCTACAACAGACTGGTACTCACTCAGGCTTTTTTTTTTGTATTATTTT
The DNA here is from genome assembly GCA_021229015.1 of Solen grandis. Taxonomy (NCBI): domain Eukaryota; kingdom Metazoa; phylum Mollusca; class Bivalvia; order Adapedonta; family Solenidae; genus Solen; species Solen grandis. Next base: position 43,667,329 of record CM037785.1, read on the forward strand.
GGGAGTATTTTTTTTTTCATTTAATTGCAAAAGTTTCTTGAAAAAAATCTCAGACTGGAGACTGATTTGTCATATTATGGAAGTTTTCAACTGGAAATGGCTAGATTACTAATTGTTATTGAACCTATGTATGGACTTAAGATTATATCAAAACATATATAAGGAAATTGAGAGAGAGAGAGAGAGAGAGAGGAGAACAAAAACAGAGAGAGAGATAGAGAGAGAGAGAGAGATACTTACAGTTCAGCAATGACACAGAGACCATGGTTAGCCCAAAGAAGATATGGGGGACTGAAATCAAACAAGGCATATTAATGAAAAAAGAGAGCCATCAAACATGAGAACCTGATAAACAAGTTTCTCATGACCAACTCACAAAAACAACTTGCAACTTCTAAAAGATGTGTATCAGTGAAAAGAAATTAATGAGATAATTTCCAGCAGGACAAAATGTGACAAAAATAGATATTGTAATTTGTAAATCATTCCCATAACATATCACCCTGAAGTTATCTTTGAATCCCAATACTTGGGAGCTATTCAGGAGCATACATATACACCCAGTATTAAGTTTTGTCTCATGAAAATTCACGTACAAATCCATGACTTGATGAATATCAATTCATAATTCATAAAACTTTAAATATAAAACAGGTTATTGAAACAGCAGATTTTATAACATTATTGTATGAGCAACCAAAGGAGACCCTTATCAGACAACTCCTGGAATGAACTGCTTTTAAATTTTACTGGAGTACCATCTGCTGTATTTTATAGTGATTAACTTGTTTGGATTGAACATCCCACTGACAGTATTTCAGTTATTTGTGGACTTGTCTACATGAGAAAGATACAATGCTGTCTCCCTGCCATATTTTAGTGGCATGACACTACATCCAGGTATGTTGTCCAGACACTGGGCCAAACAGTCCTGAAACTACCCTTATGTTCTGAGACCATAAGAAGACATACTAGAACCATTTAAATCACTATAGTATGACACAGCCAGGGATCAAACCTATGACCTCTCAGTTAATTCCACCATGTATTTGGTGAAGCGTGTGGTATGAAAGTTTCATTGTCAAAGACACAAAAACAAGGCAAGTGAAGAAAGACCCACAGGACAGAGAGAGAAGGAGACATACTGGTGCTGGTGTCCACCATGGCCAGGACGACGGTGAAGATGAAGATGAGCACCATAAGGAACAAAGCGATGGCGATCCTGCGTGTCGACGCTTGTCTGCAGAGTTAAAAACACACAGATAAACAGCTCTTCATATGTAATATTTTCACACAAAGTAGTAATTGGAACACATGTGTCTGCTGAAAGACATATAATGAAAAAAGTGTTAAAGACAATGTGTGAGACAGATGGACAGACAGACAATGACCAGATTATTCACTTTAATGATGGGAAAATATCACATTATCAAAAAAAAAAATTTACAATACAATACTTATAATATTTCAAATAACCTGATGTATGCATAGTCAAATAAATGTCTCCACCAACCAAAATATTTGTCAAGAATTTATTATCATTCTTATTAATCATTATATGAATTATTTATTAATTTATCAAAAGAAAAAAAATACTGCTAAAAGAAAATATAACAGAAATATGAAAGAAGTTGGGAAAATATCACGATGTTTACTCTACAGCAGTGAAAATAAAACCATAACGTGACCATTTTAATAGAATCGTCAATGTGTGTTGCATTGTTAGTTAAAAATCAATAAGGCATGAAACATCACACGTCAACCTACGGTCGAGTCTACTGTATTACACAAAATAAAGTGATGGTTTCTTCCATTTAGCCCTTGTAGTAAACAGACCAATTAGCTAGCCTCTGGTGCGTCTGTACAGATGACAGGTGTTGAAACAAGATCTGAATACTGTTTTATTTTTATAGAAAAAAATAGCTAGGTTTGTCATGTAGACCTTAATGGTTCGATCTACATTTTGATCTTTAAAACATTTTAGTATCTATGATTTGTACATTTTGCTACATGCCCTCACAGATTAAATTGGCCAAATTTTTATTGCGATTGTCATGCATTGTGGGCCTTCGAAATCTCATGTTATCTTAAAATGACAATTAAATTACATTGTATTATAAGATATAATTTTCACATAACTATTCAATTATTATAAATTAAGAATATAGCTTGAACAGCATTTATCTGTTGATGTAACAATAAAGTTGGGAACTGCAATGTGTCAGAGATCAAAGGATTATGGGTAATGCATAGCTGCCACTGATATGTATAAGTGAGTAACGTAAATAAAATAAATTAACACACCATTAAGCTTTTGTCTAACAGTTGTTTAGCTAGTAATATCAATTTATGATGGCAGTGAAATGTATATTGGCATTTTATATGACTTTTTGAAATAATACATATCTGTAAAATTGCATTTTCTGAAAATGCTTGATTAGGTGAACGTGAAAGTAGGATATTAAATTCTTATTTACATGCTTAATCACCGATAGCATTTTTGAAATTATTGTATAATGTTTCAACAATGATAAAAACACTTTTAGTAATATCTAGGCATGCTCATGTCACCAAACTCTGGTCATATTTATAAACTGCCTTTACATATCGCATGAATGAAGTAACTATTTTCATACAATCAATTTCTTTAGTTCTCCACACCTGTGTGTGTAACGTAGCAATTTTAAATTGTGTCTGTCAAGTGACGTGTCGAGTTAACTTCATGGGTAACACAAGCGATCGTTTACAGATATAAATGTGTTGGTATACTCACTTGCCAAACTGAAAGAATGTGTTGATACAGCTGATCACGGCATTAGACACCTGCGCCACGATACCCAGGAAGAACATGAACTCGGTCCTGTAGGTGGCGTTCACACTGATGGGCGTGTTCAGCTTGTAGCTCTCAAAATACTGAAATTGCATCAAAATTGGTGTCCATAAAAACTGGCAATCACGTATCTGGGTTTTCCATGACTGTTCATTTTAATTAATTTAATGAATAAATTTATCTATTTTGAAGATACAAAGGACCTTTCTACTGTTTACAGATGTATTCAAATGGACTTTATTATACAGGCTATCCTGTGGCTACCCTGGGATCACAGGTAATAAATGGTTGACCTGGTATACACAAAACAACGCATATTTTATTTGTGAAACTGTTTGTGAGAAGTTAACCTAGCCATGAGTGGATAATGTGGGACTTGAACTGTCACTGCTAACAACTGGAAAAGTGCACCAGTATGGGAATGATTATCCCACTCACCTATAAACATTCCTTTACACATGATCTCATCGTCCAAGTTGGAGGTGGGACACAGATTTTCAAGCAAAGCAGGGAATTTTAATTATAAGCATTTTACACCACATGTCAACATTGAGTTGAAGAACAATTACTTCTGTTCTGCTTTTCATTACTCTTAACACACAAAAACTCATCAGGTCTGTTCTTGCAGAGTCTCTTACCTTCATTTGTCTCTTGTGAGGGAAAAAACATAATTTATGTGTTGATATTGGGGGTCAACACTTAAACCCAAAATGGCAAATTGGGGCTTCTTGGCTAAATTGACCTTTCCAGTGTTTTCATAAATATTTAAATTTAAAGGATTATCAATGTGATAACTTGGATACAGAGATACCATGTAGTCAATGGCTGACATGGTTTACACAAAAAAACAGATTGGTTTGTGATACCATTTGTGAGCAAATGAGATAGCCATAGATGGGAAATAATCCCTTAATAGGAAAGACCAAACACAGTATATACATGTCAATCTGTGAGACCATGTACTACCGGAGACCCTCATTCTCCAGCAATTTCTATTCCTTGAATTGTGAATGGGGACGGTACCCCTTCGTTTGTGAAAAATTAGTGTTATTTTCCTTAAAATTGTGAAAAAAATCAATTTGTTGTGAATGGGTCCTTTTACAATACCAATTATAGAAGGAAAAAAATTGCAGACTTCATACAGACTCATTTTGACACATTGGCAAACACAACAGTCAACTTCTTTCTGGAGCTGTCTGATCAGGGTCTCCTTTGTTCGCTCATAAGATAATGAAGCTCAAATTCTGCATAGCACAATAAGAAATATCAATTGTTTCATATACAATTTAAAAAAAAAATACAATTTAAAGTTCAGTAAATTAATATACATAAAGCCATAAAATCATCCATGAATATTCATGAAAGCAAAGGGTTAATGGCAGAGACCAGAGGAAAGACTGGAAAAAGTGCACTTTATATACATGTCAATCTGTGAGACAATGCACAACCAGAAACCCTCACTTTCTTAATTAATATTCAGTCTCCAGCTATATATCCTAAGGCTGAATTAATATAGCATGTAATATTGTTAAGCTGACGCTTTGTGTGCAGATAAAATTATTTTGAGGAAGTTAAAGTGCACATGTTCATGGTTTTGTCACTGGGGATATCTGCACAACTGACAGACTGCAGTCATTTGTAAGTGTCTGCATAATGCACCTGTCTTGTGCACTGCAATTCTCCTTTGTGAGGTTTATTCACCTATGAAGTTCCAAGGTTATATGTCTCATAGTGCAGGAGTAATACTTTAAAAAAACAAGAGGCCCATGATGGCCCTAAATCGCTCACCTGAGATAAAAAGGTTGACCCAAGGAACATATGTACCAATTTATTTTAAAATCTGGCCAGTAGTTTTGAAGAAGATGATTTTTAAAATTTTCATTTTTTTTTTCTTTTTGTTGCCATGGCAACCAGAGTTCTACATGGATCAAGTTTATTTTAGCAACTTTTGTGAAGGTTGACCCAAGGATCATCCCTGCTAAGTTTAATCAAATTCTGTCCAGTGGTGTCAGAGGAGATGTTGTTTAAAGGTTTCTCTATATACATATAAGGCAAATAAGCCCCGCCCCTGGCGGCCATGTTTTTTTAACGATCGGAATAATTTTAGCAACTTTGGTAGAGGTTGACCCAAGGAACATCTGTACCAATTTATTTTAAAATCTGGCCAGTAGTTTTGAAGAAGATATTTTTAAATTTTTTTTTTTTTTTGTTGCCATGGCAACCAGAGTTCTAATGGATAAGTTTATTTTACAATTTTGTGAAGGTTGACCCAAGGATCATCCCTGCCAAGTTTAATCAAATTCTGTCTAGTGGTTTCAGAGGAGATGTTGTTTAAAGGTTTCTCTATATACATATAAGGCAAATAAGCCCCGCCCCTGGTGGCCATGTTTTTTTACGGATCGGAATAATTTTAGCAACTTTGGTAGAGGTTGACCCAAGGAACATCTGTACCAATTTATTTTAAAATCTGGCCAGTAGTTTTGAAGAAGATGATTTTTAAAGTTTTCATTTTTTTTTTTCTTTTTGTTGCCATGGCAACCAGAGTTCTACATGGATCAAGTTTATTTTAGCAACATTTGTGAAGGTTGACCCAAGGATCATCCCTGCCAAGTTTAATCAAATTCTGTCCAGTGGTTTCAGAGGAGATGTTGTTTAAAGGTTTCTCTATATACATATAAGGCAAATAAGCCCCGCCCCTGGCAGCCATGTTTTTTTACGGATCGGAATAATTTTAGCAACTTTGGTAGAGGTTGACCCAAGGAACATCTGTACCAATTTATTTTAAAATCTGACCAGTAGTTTTGAAGAAGATGATTTTTTAAGTTTTCATTTTTTTTTTCTTTTTGTTGCCATGGCAACCAGAGTTCTACATGGATCAAGTTTATTTTAGCAACTTTTGTGAAGGTTGACCCAAGGATCATCCCTGCCAAGTTTAATCAAATTCTGTCCAGTGGTTTCAGAGGAGATGTCGTTTAAAGAAAATTGTTGACGACGCACGACGCACGACGACGGACGACGGACGCAGGGTGATCCTAATAGCTCACTTGAGCACAAAGTGCTCAGGTGAGCTAAAAAACAAGTATGTATTTGAACAAAGGGCAGTAACTCCAAAAATATGTGCAGAGTTATGGTTCTTGTGCACTGCACTTCTCCTCCATATAATCTATCCATCTATAAAGTTTCAAGGTTATATGTCTTATAGTGTGCGCTAAAGGCTCTTGACAAAAAATAAGTATGAAATTTAATGAAGGGCAATAACTCCAAAAATATGATGTGCAGAGTTATGGTTCTTGTGCATGACACTATACTGTGTAGTATACCATCTCTGTGAATAACGACATCCATCTAATTACAGGTGGAACAAGAACCTAAGAGGCAACCATTAGAATTATAGATAAAGCAGCTGGAAGGCTTCCTCACATACCAGATTGTTGGCCATCATGTTATGTATACATTATATCACGAATCAGTTGACATACACAAGACATACATAAAATACCCCTCCCAGTTACCCACACCTATTCAATCACATATAAAACGACATAAACAACCATTATCAAACATTATATTGTGTTTATAACCCTGAATTATTCAAAGACATTATCCTTAATACAGCTTATGATTTTAATTATGTTCCATAAGTCATTATATACAATGATATAATTTCAATAAACATCTATAAGGATTATCCATAGTTCAGACATAACAAAACACTAAGCAGCTTAACAGCTTATTATCAAATTTTACATCACCTAGTGAATAGATGACATTCAAAACTCAAATAAATGGGGTTTTCCATGTTGGTACAAACAAGGTTTTCATGTTGCTGGAAAACATGCAGCATAATAGTAGTTCTCATATTGTCCTTTCTTCATGTTAAAGTGTGAAAAAAAAATGTGTCAGTAACAACAGTTTTGCTTGGAAAAACCACTGTTGGTTAACCCAGAGTTAACCCTTTCCCTCATAGAGGACACCATGAAAAGACCTATGCGAACAGCATAAAACCAGATCAGTCTGCGAATAACTCGCAGGCTGATCAGGTTTTATGCTGTTCGCTGCTCCTCAGTGGTCTGGAAATGAGGATTTTGTAAATAAATTTGGTAAGATTTAACTGTGGTTTTCTGCAGATCAGGCTTTATGTGATACATATTGAGGGCGTCAAAATGAGTATATATGAGGGAAAGGGTTAAATGTAGAGAGATGGACCCTCAAAATGAAGGTACTACTATGCCAGACACAACTAAAATCCTGTCATTTTATAGATGCCCGAGTCAGTATAGTGCTGATAAACAATAAACAACCATATGATCACTATAAGCCAATATCTGACTACATTGTTCTGTTTTCACACCTGAAACTTTGTATGAACAAATTCTCCATATGTGCAAAATTCACTGAGGTAAAAAAGATTAACTGCCAGATTTTTTTCCTCACCAACAGTGATTTATTAGTGTAATGCATCTTAATAGGTCACCTTTCTTTGTGTGTTTAAATGTGCAAATGGGAAACTATCTCACATTTGCAGGACAACATTTTTAGGACAAACATGAAATTTAAACCTAAAAAAAATAGTCAAATAAACCCCAGATGAGATTAAAAGAACAGTGTCAATGGTCAGTAGTGACAGCCCTAATTACACAAGGACCTGGTCAACTTCAGGTTACTCAAGTGGTGACTGTACAAAAGCTAAAGTATGTACAGGACAGAGCTGTTTCTGCAACCACACACCCTCGAGGAGACCAATTGGCCAGCTAACTGCCAGTGATGTCTATCTAATGGTCAGGGTGGTACTTTCACAAGTGTCTTTGATATGAACAGGGACATTTATTTGAGTGCCCTGCAGCTGAGACCATTCTCATTATTCAATGATTCCTGAAACACGTGAGGATCTTAGGGCTTGGATGCCCTCTGTAAAAACCTTAAAGGAAGAAGAGGAAATATTTGGCCAACATATCTTTGTGGACCCCACTGAGATAAATGGCTGGATCAGTGAAACCTAACAAACTTGAATAACTATTTCACACTACATATTCGATATCAAAATTACAGTATCATTTATTGTAGAATAAGCTCTGCACTACAATTTCTTTGTTGCTGTTTTGTGGGGCCTTTTTGGTGTTGCTGTTCTTCAGAGGGATAGGGTTCAATATTGTTAATAGCAGCAATCTGATATCCAGTCCCTCTTTCCCTGATTGAGCTAGTACAGGACACAATTCATTTTCAAGTAACTGACAATGTTTTCACAAGACCAGACATGAACCCCATACCTTCAGGTTACTAATAACACCACTGCGGCTATCACCTGTCTGAATGAAGGTCGAAATGTCACTCCTAGTAAAAACACGTGCTTGAATGACCAGTGTATTCATGCATATCAGACATGGACTCTCCCATTAATTTGTGGGTGCTAGACAGCCTTATCTTGCACACTATATTCCAGACAGCTCACATGCTATGACTTCAAAATTGTCAAAAACAATCAATATAAATTTCACAACTATAAATGAATATTTCAGAGTGTTCCCTTAAATGAAATTTATATACATCTACAGTCTGAAAACATTGATTTAACCCTTTCCCACATGGAGGACACCATGAAAAGACCTATGCGAACAGCATAAAACCAGATCAGCCTGCGAGTAACTCGCAGGCTGAATAGGTTTTATGCTGTTCGCTGCTCCTCAGTGGTCTGGAAATGAGGATTTTGTAATTAAATTTGGTAGGTTTAACTTGGTTTTCAGCAGATCAGGCTTTATGTGGTACCTATTGAGTGCGTCAAAATGAGTCTATATGAGGGAAAGGGTTAAACATCTGAAATTTTTTCAGGTATCTATCCCGTGTTTACTGAGGTAGTAATATGCTTAAGCCTGGGGAGTTTTGACTTGTGAATTGGAGATCAGGCTAGTGACAATTTAATAGCAAATTTGGGCTCGTGCACAGTTTAACAGGAGAAGAAAATTAACTTGCAACTGGTGCTGATGTAAACCTTTGCTTTTCATAATGAAATAAACAAAACCTGTTTCTGCAAGGTATTTGGTTGGAAAAAAAGTAATTTAAAAGCACCTAGTATCGTTTTCCGTACTGTTTCTCAGTGCTGTGTAATGTTTGTCCCTCAGAATCAGCTCATAGTCAGGAACACTCCAGAACAAAGCCTGGGCCTCGGTACAGATGTACCAACCCATATCTCATATATATGAAAGATATCTATAGTTCTTTCAGGCAGGTAGGGTGCCTGGATAACTTATTCAACATGCTGTGACCGACATTTTTACATACCTGTTTTCAGCTAAGTAAATCGTTACAAGGACAAAAATCAAATACCTCTTTTACCTTACAGAACAATCTACATGTACTGATAAACAAAGTTGCATATTACGTGGCAAGAAATATTGCTTATCAGGGTTGATATTCAATGGTTTCTCACTCTCAACTTCGTGACTGAAAATTTTATGTTGGATTGGACTGTTATCAAGGCTTTTCCATACCCAAACAAATAAACATGACCTGATCCAAACATTAACTTGCAGTTTCTAGCTGAAAACTAGGTCAGGCTCAATTTAGAACTAAATAAGTCAGACATCCTGACGTTAATCAACTCTTAATCCTAACATTACATGGCACAGTGGTAAAGTACATGATATTGCAGATCAGAAGGTTGTAGATTCAAACCCTGATCAAGGCAAGAATTTTTCACTTGTAAAACCAAGAAACTGTCAAAAAGGAATATACATATAAATTAAATCCAATTAAAGATGAGGAGGGACTTTAATCAAATTTATTATGAAACCTAAGTTAAATGGGGAGGGGGACACCTTGGGCATGTTTATTTGGGGTTAAAAGATACATACCTGTACTTCTACTTTACAAGACTTTAATGACATGTACTTGTGCCTGCACCTGTCTAGTGAGGAAGTAGTCCAACAAGTCTCTCATAAATCATTTTAGAGGACTCTGACTTTTATGGCAGCAAGTTTGTTTGTTTGTTTATTGTATTTAACCCTTTCCCTCATATATACTCATTTTGACGACCTCAATAGGTATCACATAAAGCCTGATCTGCAGAAAACCACAGTTAAACCTTACCAAATTTAATTACAAAATCCTAATTTCCAGACCACTGAGGAGCAGCGAACAGCATAAAACCTGATCAGCCTGCGAGTTACTCGCAGGCTGATCTGGTTTTATGTTGTTCGCATAGGTCTTTTCATGGTTTCCTCTATGAGGGAAAGGGTTAATGTCCCACTGACAGTATTTCAGTCATTTGACGATGTCTACCTGAGACGGATATAGTGCTGCCACACTGCAGTATCACACTGTAGACATGTGGCATGTACCACACCAGTCACATATCCTGACACGGGCACAGTCCTGAATTTAGGGTTTCCGTATGTCGCGGCCAGGGATTGAACCTACAACCTTATGGCAGCAAGGTTTTATATGGGGCATGCTGACAACACCCAGTCCAAGGTCAACAGACAATCATACTGTCAGATATTCCAGTAATTTTTATACTAGATTCGTCATCCAAAACCTACTTCACAGGACTCTGAGAATAGCAGGCCTGTTTTTGAGGCTTTAATACCACATTCAAGGGGGTAAACCTTCAATTCATCTTCTCCAATTTGGAGAAAGGTAAATGGCTATTTTGGGGAAAAACTGCATAATTTAAAGAAATTAAGATGCTCATGAACACTACTGATAACAAGGGTCAGGACTGCCACAAAATACGTCCATCATAGTATGGGGACTCTCAGAAATAGCTCAGAGAAACAAGCTACTGTCCATAAATAAGCAAAATAATTCCAAAATCCCATTATTAATGAATGTATCATAAAAAATGTTGATACATTTCATTAATTTATGCAAGATCTGACAAACCCCATAGGTCTAGACTAGGCAAGCAATTCAAGTATGTTGTGTCATCAGGCCATAACTTAAGTCATTCACACATAATGCTGGATATCGAACTCATCCAGATATATGGCCATGCACATGTGTGAAAGTTTGAAAAGGATTGGCAAACGTATGAAGTTAGAGCCAACAATCACAATTTCAGTTTTTGTGTCGTCAAGGCCTAACTTCTAAGTCATTCACGCGATAATGCGGATATCGAACTCATCGAGATATTATGGCCAAACACATTGTGAAGTTAATGATTGGGCAAACGTATTGAGTTAGCCGACAATCACAATTTCAAGTATTTTGTGTACGTCAAGGCCATAAACTTCTAAGTCATTCAAGCGATAATGCTGGATATCAAACTCATCGAGATATTATGGCATGCACATGTGTGGAAAGTTTAAAAGGATTGGCAAACGTATTGAAGTTATAGCCGACAACAAATTTTCACGCCCGCCCGCCCGCCGTGAGTGTTCACATAATACGCCCCATCTTAAGATGGGCGTATAAAAAGGGTGTGGGGTGGTCAACCTAAATCAGAATTCACTATTGCAAATCATTTATTTTGTTCATCTTATGAAGCTTTGAAAACTTCATTAATCTGATATATTTTGAAATTGCCAATATACAATAAATGAGTTTCCAAGAATTTGATCAGGCAGATGTGTTCCTCCTATCTACATTATGTCAGAAATAGGTGGACCAACCATACTGAAGACCTAGAAGTAATCAGGCAAACAAGCACTTTTCAATTTTTGATATGGTAGTTTTTGTTTGTTTGATTAGATTTAACGTCCTACTGATATTATTTCAGTTATTTGTGGACTTGGTCTACTAGAGACAGATATAGTGCTGCCTCACTGCAATATCACATCTCAGACAAGTAGCATGATACCACACCCAGTCACATTATCCTGACACTGGGCCAACCAGTCCTGGAATTACCCTTTAGTGCTGAGTGCCAAACATAGAAGGTATACCAGTACCATTTTTTACACCTTTGATATGTTGCTGCCTGGGATCGAATCCAAAATCTCCAGAATCCAAGGTGGACGTTCCCACCACTCTCCCATTGTGATCGGCGATACTGTACATTTTTCCTTTTAAAACTGGCCTACATGCAATGTATACTCACAGACTTGGCAGTGATGAACATGTTCCAGGGCATGAGGACACCCAACGCCATGGATAAGGAAGATCAGGAACACTATCCGGTATCTGTAAATATGAGATACACATAGGGTTCAGTTTCACACTGAGTCTATAATACATGGCAGGAAAACGTTGCAACCAACTAAGAGAATATCTTGTCTTGATAACAGCTCCTGAGAGCATTATCCATGATACACAAGTGTCAAATTTAGCTTTCAATTTGTTTAAATAATGCCAAAATAATTCAAATTTCTCTCTTTATCTTTATACCAAGGCAATGGCAGTGAGCTTGTTTTGGGGTGGTTTTTTTTTTTCTTTTGTTATATACAAACTTACAGCAAAATGTATTTAAATGTGATTTACAGTTATTTGTTTGCCTGTTTGGATTTAACATTCAACCAACAGTATTGTAGTCATTTAGGGACTTTTGTCAACATCAAGCAATTATAATGATGCCTCATTGCAATATCACACCATAAAAATATAGCATAATACCATAGACAAAAGAGTTCTTTGGAACACATGTGTCACCTGCTGAAGTGTGACGAAAAAAATGTGATGGACAAAGTGTGACAGACAGAGAGATGACAGAAAAGTGATCCCTATGTGTCACCTCTGCTTACAGAAGGTGACACAAAAATTGGCATGATACCACACTCAATTCACAGTATCCTGACATTGGGCCATCCATTCCTGAAACTGCCATTGTGTGCTGTGCACCAAGCACAATGGAGATATACCAATACCATTTTTAACAACTTTGATACATCTTGACCAAGGATTGGACCCATGACTTTCCAGCTGTGAGACACACCCTCTAACCACTCAACCACAGGGACCAGTGAATTTACAGCTAAAGTTTCATTTTGAAAGTAATAATGAATAAAAACAATTGATTATGACTAATATGTTGATAAAATTCCCATGCAGTTAAATATAGTAATACCAAAGGTTTCTAGCATGCTTGACCTTTGCATAAATGGGTCTCTCATGGTATAGCATTGGACTATAGACTGGCAAATAAAATGCGTCATTCAACCTCTTATGTTAGAGACTCAGAGGCAAATCCAATGTTCAATTGTGATTTAAGAGAAAATGAATTCTTTCTCCTTTAACAAAGTATTTATCGAAAGCTCAGATGTAACTTAATTGTGATCATGATCTTTTTTTATAAGTAGTCATTTTAATGTGTGAAAATTAAAACCAATGGGACTGAAGTGGTCTTAGTTTTATCTACCAATATATAAAACATACATACGACTAACATCAAGAGTCAGTCAACAAATTTCATATTGACTCTCAAACAAATAAAGGTATTCAATAATTATCAGGGGTTTTCTTAAGTGGACGCCCACTTGCCCGTGCCGGGTTAAAATCACTGCGGGCAAGTGATTTTTCAAAGAAGATAGCCCGGCGGGCATGTTTATTTATGTAAATGAAATCTTTCTTTTTTTTTATATTCTTTAATATATCAGGGGTAAAATGCTTGCAAACTGTGTTTGATACATATTAACTAAAATTCACCTTAATATTACACATATTTAGTTTTAAACATTAACAAACACCAACTAACTTTAAGATTGGGCAACCTGTTTTCACTTGGGGCTAGTAGATGTTCAAAGTAACTTGCCCCCTGGACAAGTGAAAGTCAAATCCTTTAGTAAACCCCTGATTATTGTACTACAGAAAGACCAGTGAAACAAAGGCCAACTGAGGGACACTGAGAACTGGCTTATATCTGGAGGTGACTGTTTAGATTAAGAAGTTAAATTCTCTATAAACTCAGTGCTAGATTGTAGACTGGCTCTTATTGGTGAATACTTATACAGATTTGACTATACATAAGTTTTTTGGTTTTGGTTTCTTTTCCTCATTAATATTCATGTTCCAATTCATGACTCAATTTATATTCATCTTCTTAACCCTTTCCCTCATATAGACTCATTTTGACGCACTCAATAGGTACCACATAAAGCCTGATCTGCAGAAAACCACAGTTAAACCTTTCCAAATTTAATTATAAAGTCCTCATTTCCAGACCAATGAGGAGCAGCAAACAGCATGAAACCTGATCAGCCTGCGAGTTACTCGCAGGCTGATCTGGTTTTATGCTGTTCGCATAGGTCTTTTCATGGTTTCCTCTATGAGGGAAAGGGTTAACTTAAAAAAATAAAAAATTGTTTTTTTTCTTTGCCATGCAGTCTGTGCAGAATCGGAACAAAAATTTTGTATGAGCAAACAGAGGAGACCCTGATCATACAGATCCTGAAGGAGCTGCCTGATTCGGGTCTGCTCTGTTTGCCAAGGCATCAAAATCATGTTTGTTTGTTGGGTTTAACATTTCAGTCATTTGGAGACGTTGTCTACTTGAGACAGATATATGGCTGCCACACGGCAATATCACACCATAGAGAAAAGTTATTTCTCACCACATATGTTACTAGATTAAAAGATCAGTATGTGCAAAATTGGTATGAATGTTGTTGTAAAAATGTGAAATTGTCCTATTAAGTAAAATTTAAAAGAGATTACAATGTGGAAAGTTACATCAAATTGTTAAATATTGATAAGTTTAGGAGTTGTTTAGCAAATTTTAGAAGTTCTTCACATAGCCTTATGATAGAAACATGTCGTTATTATAATATACCTAGGGAATATAGAGATTGTCCATATTGTGAAAGTTATCTAGAGGATGAATACCATTTTATATGCATTTGTTCACATGTAAAAATGAAGATGTCATTAAGAAATTAGCAATGTTTATATTCCATGCAACTAATGTAAGAAATGAATATTTAGGCCAGTAAAGTTTTACTACACTATGACTTATAATATTATGTATTGTCTTTAGGATGTGTCTTTGTTAAATAGTTTAAATATGTTGATAAATATGACTACCTGTCACAATACATACGTTGCTTTGCATGTCCAAATGATGTGTATTTATATTTTTGTGTATGGGCTGGAGGCCTTACCATAATAAAATCTTGAATCTTGAATATGGCATGATACCACACCCAGTCACATTATCCTGACACCGGGCCAACCAGTCCTGCAACTACCCTTATATGTGAGTCGATGTGAGGTTAAGGGGTAAAACCCTAGAACTAAGTATCTCCAGCATGGATTATCCAGAGACAAAACTTTCAGAGATTTGCACTTTTTTTTGCCTTTTTCTTTCCAAATCTGATACATTTATAAGAAAACTATCCTTAGTCAAAAAGTATAAAAAGAAGTTATTTGCAAGACTTAAATCTCTCTCACTGGACAGGGACACATTTTCACTTATTTAAGCCATATGAGATATTTTCTCTCATGATTTCTTCAGACAGGATTATCCCTGCATCGAGCACATATCCTGACAAACCACTCTACTTTATAAGCAAGACTGACCAGGACATTCTTTTACCCCCTGTCCTGTTTAACCCTTTCCCTCATAGAGGAAACCATGAAAAGACCTATGCGAACAACATAAAACCAGATCAGCCTGCGAGTAACTCGCAGGCTGATCAGGTTTTATGCTGTTCGCTGCTCCTCAGTGGTCTGGAAATGAGGATTTTATAATTAAATTTGGTAAGGTTTAACTGTGGTTTTCTGCAGATCAGGCTTTATGTGGTACCTTTTGAGTGCGTCAAAATGAGTCTATATGAGGGAAAGGGTTAAAGGCCCTGTGGTTCAGTGGCTAAGTGTGACTACAGGTTGTGGATCTGAAACACCATCATAAGCAAGAATCTTTCATGACCTTCTCAGATGCAAAGTACTGGTCCAACCCTGGAACTATTTACAAAGGATCAGCATAAAAACATGTTTCCAATGAAATGTTGAAAATCAAAAAATACCTGTCAGGTGGAGGTGTTCTCTGAGGGTCCACCTGTTTTTCTAACAGCATGTTTTGTGTTTGTCCATCCAGTGTCTCATACCCAGGGTCCAGCTTGACCGGGGTGGAGTTAATACTGGGGGTCAGGAAGGTCTCCCTCTCCTCTACACTGCCATTTTCTGTGGCAACAAAAGTAATGGGTGAGGATGCCATGTTCATTAGCTTTAGATATAACCAAGGTTTCAATAGACTGATACAGTATCATTTGCAGTGTTGAGGCTAAGCTAGATTCTCAAAGGGACATGCCTTCAACATGGAGTCCACAGTGGATTGGAAAAGAGGAAGGCCATATGCCACAGTCACATTTAAACAGAAAATATCAGACTGAAATTTTCAGATGTCACTTTAAAATAATAAATGTCACAAAGATTTCTGTGTAAAATGTGAAAACCATGCCAAATGTCACATTGAAACTGATAGAATTGGTCATTGCTGCTGGAATTTTCTTTCAGTTATATTCCAGCACAGTTGCCCACACTGCAATCTTTTTTTAAAGGTCAATACATGCAGCACTACATTTGTGAAGTTAAACATTAAATACAGATATTACCATACATTTGGACTGACTCGAGTAAGACACTCACCTCCCACGTTAGTATTCCCCCCATTTCTGTGCTCCGTCTTGGTGGGCGTGTACCCAGTAAGTCTGACATTATTGTCGCCAGCCACACCCACGTTGTTACTCTCCTTGTTGAAGGTCGACATCCCTCTTCAGCGGTGGGCAGTACTTGTCCACAAGTTACCTCACTGTTCTTCCTGTATACCAGATACAGCTGCAGCAGAAAACAAAATTAACTTAACCCTTTCCCTCATATAGACTCATTTTGACGCACTCAATAGGTATCACATAAAGCCCGATCTGCAGAAAGCCAAACTCAAACCTTACCAAATTTAATTGTAAAATCCTCATTACCAGACCACTGAGGAGCAGCGAACAGCATAAAACCTGATCAGCCTGCGAGTAACTCACAGGCTGATCTGGTTTTATGCTGTTCGCATAGGTCTTTTCATGGTATCCTCTATGAAGGAAAGGGTTAATAGATAGCATAAATCAGTGGTGTAACAATTCACTGGTACACTGCATGACCACATGCAAGAATGGCAGGTATGTTAGTATCAGTACAAATCTAACACATTTAGAGTAATGTCCCTTGAAAAACGGCGTCAAATCCAAACATTTTGTCACAAAGCAATTAAAAAAACAAGAGCGATTGGTTTGTAGAACATGAAACAATACCATTCGGAAAGCAAGTGACAGGAATTGTCACAAAACCAGGTTTTCTTTTCGCAATGTTTCGTCCCAGTACAGATTATTTGTATCAGTCAAATAATTTTGTGCTCAATGTCTATTAAATCTAATGCAATTCCGTATAAAGCAAACATATATACAGGGTTTCACTTCCAAGTTGCAAATGGGGGTCTTTTGGACCCCCTGATTTCTTTTTAGGGGGTCCAAATCAAATTTTGGGGGTCCAAAATAATATTGATGTAGAATAGTGAAAGGTACTAACTATAGTATAAGTGTATACAAGTGTTGCCTGACTGACCTTCATGTATTAAGTTAAACTATTAGCTTTAAAGGGGGCACAGTACACTACGCTGAAAATGAGACTGAAGTGAAACTTGTTTAAGAGCTTCAACATGACCTTTTGACTTTTCATGCCTCTCAAGCGTTGATTTGCGAAAATTTACGCATCCCTTTACCAATGGATTGTCTTGGCCTGTTTTAATACACGGGTTGCAGTGCATTCGGTCATCAGTAAATTCTAACCAAGAAAACTGCTTTAGCCAAGCAGATTGAAATGATTTTGAATATTTAATACGTTTACTTTTAGGACTAGACTCAGCGCCATCAGAATCAGAATCAGTTTTGTTTTCGTCGGCAGTTTTTGCAGACGACATAAAGAAGTTCGTCAGTTTGCTTTGAGCCATGGTTGTTTACCTAAGCGACGACTGCAACTGTGACTAATTATTGATTTTTAGCAGCGCGTTTGGATGTTAATATTTGAGACACAGTCTGTAATTTTTTACAGCGTCATAACTCAGTACCAGTCTACCGGGAAATTTCCCTTGTAGTTATCCCTCTTACAGTCTGTTTACCTCGCTGCTCTGAAAATCTCCTGACGTTTTTTTTTTTTTTCACGTTTTTTTCGTGTTTTTTTTTTTTTTTTCAATTTAAAATATCCATAAAGAAAAAATGGACAAACGCTGAATTGAGATTGCGTCCAGGCAGACGCACAATATCTTATTTTGGGGGTCTAACGTTCAGATAATGCGTCTGAGACGCATGATTTGTGCGTCAGGGAAAATCCTGTACATACATAAGTTTCAAGTCAATACCTCTTATAATGTAGGAGTTATACTCCATCAAAAATGGTCAAACTGCAAAACTCACGTAATATTCTCCAGGGTGACTTAGTGAAGGTACTTCTGTTAAAGTATGGACAAAATTTATTAAGAAATGTAGAAGTTGTGCACGAAAGAATATTTCCCTTTATATTACATCCGTTAAGGGGCAAAGGACCATAACTGCATCAAAAATAGTCGAACCACAAAACCCTGACAATATGCGCAAGGTCACTATGTAATAATGCTTCTGTAAAAGTTTGGGCCAATCCGTTGAAAAATGTAGGAGGAGTTGTGCACAGAAGAATATTTCCCTATATATTACATATGTGAAAAAATAACAAAGGGCCATAACTGCATCAAAAATAGTCGAACCACAAAACTCTGACAATATGCGCCAGACCACTATGTCATAATGCTTCTGTAAAAGTTTGGGCCAAATCCGTTGAAAAATGTAGAAGATGCGCACAGAAGAATATTTCCCTATATATTACATATGTGAAAAATAACAAAGGGCCATAACTGCATCAAAAATAGTCGAACCGCAAAACCCTGACAATATGCCCAAGGCCACTATGTAATGCTTCTGTAAAAGTTTGGGCCAAATCCGTTGAATAATGTAGGAGGAGTTGCGCACAGAAGAAATTGTTTTCGCCCGCCCACTTGCCCGCCCGCCGACATACCCCAATCTAATAACCAGAGTTTTCCTTCGGAAATCCTGGTTAAAAACTTGAGCATGTACCTATCAGTGTTTAACACTAACTTTTTAGCCAGGTATCCTAATGCAATACATACATTCTTGTTCAAGAGTTCTTTTTGAAAATTAGGAGTCCCTGATACATTACTCAGATGTATGTCAGCTTTTTTTGCAAACTATTTCTTTAAAAGTTGCATTTTATCAAAAAAGGTTACTAATATTAAAAAGTGTTTTATGAAGATGATTACATTGGTTTACAAAAAATGTGGCTGTTCAGTTTACTTTTAAACGGAACACCTGGCATGTCTAGTCTGGAGTTCCTTCCCTCGAGATCCCGGGACACTATTAGTGTTGACCCCTGCCTATTAGTGAATATGATACCATATCTATCATAATACAGTATATATATGGGTTATACCACAATACAATAATGTGAGATCATACTCAAGCCTGATATACAATAGTCTGAATACTATACAATGTAGGCTGACCAGTGACCACCAAACTGTTATATGTACATGCCGAAATTGTGAAAGATGGTTGGTCTCATTCAACACGTGCTTCCATTTATCACACTGAATGAAAAGCCAATCACATAACATCACATATGATACTATAGAAACTGTATGTGAAACTATTGGAAAAGAGCTGAACAGTATGACATAAAAAATAATCTACTAACCAGAATTTATGTAAGACCTATTTTGATTCCAGCTGAGTTCTCACTGAGACTTTGCTAACCCTTTATCTCATATAGATGCTTTTTGATGCCTTGGCAAACAAAGCAGGCCCAGAGCAGACAGACTGATTCCTGAAAGGAGCTGTCGGAATATTCATGAAGTTAAGGGATAAATTGGAAGTAAATTAATTTTACATACAGTAAAACTGTGATAATTTGAGGTTCTAAAGGGAGGGATATAAATGACAAGGTTTGGACAACTGATGGAACATGACAGTGTATATAATTTAATGGCCGACGGTAAATAAGCTAGTGTCAGGACTGGGAAAACTTACATCACGGATTAGACGAGATATTCCAATAATCACTCCTTGAAATTTCACCACTTTTCTGTACGTTTACTCTTTTTTTCTTTTTTTTTCTTGTATCCTATAATAAAGAATGTGCCATCAATTCTATGAGAAAAATGTGGAGGTAATAAAACAAGAGCTGTCAGAGGACAGAACGCTCAACTATTCAAAATGCTTGTTGGTAAATCAAACAAAATCTATTTCAGTTCTTGCCTTCACATACTCTGTATAAATTAAATAATAGTCAAAAACAATATTCCTGAATACCCCTGAATATGTTTATTTAGTCTTAAATCAATTCTATGCCTAGTTACTGAGACCTAAGCATAATAACACTGTGCATGCAAAACCTGCAACACCAACGCCAATGCCAGGGTGACTGCAATAGCTCTCATATCTTCGAAAAGTTGAGCTAAAAAAGACAAGATAAATATAATATATATATATATACATAAATAGGTCAAGGACTGGAGTGTACAGGAAGATAAATTTAAAAAAATTCCCAAGAGCATCTGAAGATCCACTCACATTTGAGTACTGACAAGAGACAAGAAGTTAACCTTTTGAATCAGTGACTTGACCCTCTCGGCCATGTAGGCCTTCATAATAGGTGTCATCTGCCCGGCCATGCCCAGAAGTTTTTTCCTGAATTTCAATGGTGTTCTGTCAAACGCTGTGGACTCCTCAACAAGACAAACAAGAGACAGAGAATGCAATTTAAAACCAGCAATGCTGTTTTTCCTTAAATCACATCACAAAACTAGTTTTGTTGTTGTTTGTTTGTTTGTTTGTTTTGTTTGTTTTCTGGGGGGGAGAGAAGTACCAAATGGACGAAGGTTAGCAAAGAGAAAGAGCAAACTCATATTACTAAAGATAAAGAAGATAGATGGCCATAACTTTGTCAAAATTAGATGAAGATCATCGAATTGGAAAAACAATCTGTTACACATCATGCCAACATAGAAAACAAGAGGGCCATGATGGCCCTGAATCGCTCACCTGATTATAAATGAGCAACATATGTTGGATTTTTTATATTGACCTACTTTTTGACCCCACATGACCCAATTTCGAACTTGTCAAAGATTTTATGGAAACAAACATTATGACCAAGTTTCATAAAGATTGGGCCAAAAATGTGGCCTCTAGAGTGTTAACAATGTTTTTCTAAGACTTGACCTCGTGACCTACTTTTTGACCCCTCATGACCCAATTTCGAACTTGTCCAAGATTTTATGGAGACAAACATTCTGACCAAGTTTCATGAAGATTGGCCTAAAAATATGGCCTCTAGAGTGTTAACAAGCCAAATTGTTGATGACGGACGAGGGACGCCGGACGAAGGGCCATCACAAAAGCTCACCCTTGAGCATGCTGTGCTCAGGTGAGCTAAAAATGATGGGGCATAAAAATCTCCAACAATTAAGCTTAAAATCTGAAAAATGCTGTATTTCAGAAGATAGAATGACAAATATTGGTAAAGCTTGGTGGCAGGGGCCTAAAAATTGCAGAAATTTACAGCCATTATATTGCTATATATAGAATTCCACATCTTCAGGATTACAATGTAAATGTTCTGATTTTCAAGACAAAACTGACAAGTTAATGGAAAACAATGGAATACAGAATATGATTAGTGTCCAATACTTTGCCTGCAATGTCTCTCAGGAACTTGTGCTGAACTGTTACATTGTACAACTTTGTTATGACTAATTAACAAGTGTCCAGCATTGATTTACTGATCCTAAATAAGAAAACAAGTAATGGAAAATCACTTTTTTACCCCTTTCAACAGCAAGCAATTAACCTACATTCAACTGTTCGCTTTACCTCATGAATATTATTAACAAATATATTATTTAATGAAACTAAATATTAAACAGTGTATATAAAACAACATTTTTTTTCTTTGCCATGCAGACTGTGTAGAATCTGAATTAAATAGCAAACAGAGAAAACCTTGATCAGACAGCTTGGTTCAAGGTCTGTTATATATTAAATAAACATGTGTAAATGTCAAATGTATAAATATTTTACATGTGTATCTAAAATAACGTTTACAGTTTAATGAAAATATCAGTGATTTTTTTTTCATACCTTATTAGAGGCTCCTTTAAGTTTATGCAGTTTTCCATTAAATGGATGTTAATCCATGTATTCAAGAAATTTAACACAGTTTTCCCAAATCAAATGGGGCTTTGTCACCCTTTCCCTTTATATTTATATACAGGCCAAAATAATACATACATAAAAAGACATACAAGCAGATCACTAGTGAGGACTACTGGATGTCCTGTATCCAGGTCCTACTGATAACATCCACACCAACCTAGTACATGCCCTGATACACTGACCAATTTTTTTACTCTACATCTCTAAAGCCATACACCTCTGAGCTCAGTATACTTCTCTAAGACCCCTATGGTTGGGTTGCTCCAGGTGTTTTGGTCTCACATTATAAGAGCTTATACTCAATTTCATTCATTCTAAATTTTCCAAAATTGGCAAAGATTTCAATCTCTTCAAATAAAATACAGCGGTTTCAGGTTTTCCTGGATACCTAAAGCTTAGTGAAGGTATAAGATCATGTGTTTTGAAAATGTGTGATTTTTGTTCAATACTATGCTGGTACCCTTCTTAAATTGGTTTATGTGTTAATTGTAACTGCTGGTTTTCATATTTTCGTAAAAAGCCGGGAAGTAGTTCCTGATGTAATGTCGGATATTTTCGGACAGTGGAGGGTATTCTCGGATACCTGTGAAAGTTAATCACTTTACTAATCTCGTCATAATCGCATGTACTTTTATATTTGTCAGTTAATCCCCGTGTCAGACAATACTATAAGTATTACATAAGATATCTCAATGGAAATAAGAGTTTAGGTATATTTTGCCTTTGATTATCATTTGCTATCTGTCTGTTATATTTTGTCAATATATTTAATTTATGCTGAACATCCATATATATCTAATTTGCAAAGGTATCCAGTAGACGCGACATATGTTATTTTCAGTCAGGTCTTTCGTATATCTTAATATATCAGTAACCTGGCCTTCCCACGTTTTGAAAAGCACATCACACACTGCAACCGCATTTTGTCACAGTATTTGTCTATTCTGCACAAAGATATCCACACATTTACTCGTCGTAAGATATAGCAATTCTAAGCACCTCTCCTACCACACCATGTAACAAGATGTAGTTTAACATACCTTTCAAATAGATTAATTCTATGTACAGGGTTTGTAATTATCAAAAGATGGAAAGGGAGGTTCAAGGTACATGACTTGACTATATGACTTAACTATTTGAGTTTACCATCGCTTCGACAGTATTTCAGTCATATAGCGACGTCCAGCTAATTACTGGTGGAGGAAGACCCCGCATGCACTGAGGCATCCGGGTAGAACCACCAAATCTGAATGACCCTGCCAGGATTCAAAGCGGTGAGGGGCTGAGTGAGTGGTAAAGTCAGCAACTTTACCCTCTTGGCCACGGAGGCCCCTTCAAGGTACATGAGCATGCACTTAAAATATGAATATATCTTTACAATTAGAGGGTGAAATGCAGCAGTATCCAGGAATAGCCAATGTCCAGAAATATCCGACACCGCTTTAATAAAAATAAATTTAATAAAAAAGTAGCACTGAAGCATGAGAGGAAAAAAATATTGTCTCATATATACTATTTAAAATTTAAATTCACTATATTGATATCCAACTGGTCCTAAATTGACTTTAGACACTCATAAGTCTAACCATACACAGAAGATGGAGAGACAAGAAAAACCAAAAGAAGACACATTTTTAATCAATATATTATATCCTACCATCGAAATAAAACTAAACAGCACGACAATTCCACAAAAAAAGAACAACACATCCTTAAGCTCAAAGCATTTTATCCCCTCCGTTGTTCTTTAAATCCTTACATTTTCTAGACAACTAGTTGACATATGAATGTTAAAACTGCTAACACAGATGCCAAATTACGGTTTATATGCAAGTAAAAGCAGTAATTTCAGCATTAGATCAAGCTAGGATGATGTGTTAGGAGTGGAGCGGAAAAATAGTACCCATGACACTACCGACTGACTGGTTATTGTCTGGCAAATAATCGCAATCCTTCAGGATAGGACACACATGACAATTATTCCACACGTCTAACATTTCTCTTCTTCAAAGGGAGAAAGTAACAGGCTTGCCTTTTACAAAATATCTCCAAAGTGCCCACTGAGTTTTGAAACTGGGGCTACAAAATTTCGAGGGCTTGGATGAAGTTACAATAGTTTTGCACCTAGCCCTTGAAATGCTGTCTTTTCTTAATATTCTATTCCTTCATATAGAAAGTTCCTGAAAACTTTAAAAGTACATTGCCAATTTTGGGGGTAAGCAAGAGTGTTCTTTGGAACACAAGTGTCACCTGCTGGATTGTGACAAAAAAGTGTGATGGACAGACAGATGGACCAACAGATGACAGAAAAGTGATCCATATGTGTCACCTCTGCTTACAGCAGGTGACACAAAACTCTCTACAGGAGGTAAACAGGAATGCCAATTGATCCTTTAATTCCAAATTTTGAAGATCTATAACTGGACTCTTATTTACTAACCAAAAAGCTGTGATATTTAGAATTGAAATGAGTTATTGCTAAACAAAATAAAATCCATCACATTTTCCAACAGGCCATTCCGTAACTAAAACAATGTAAAGCACTCAGCAAGTATACCAAAGTCATTATATGAAGGGACATATATACAGGGAAAACATAGTAATTTGGAAGGTTAACAAAACAAATGTCTGATTGATTACTAAATGTACTAGGATCGCCCAATACTGTGGAAAATTCAGAAATTGTGAAGAACTGTAAGTAACTGAGAATGGGTTATTTTCAGCTGTTTTTGTCAGCAATTTTCAGTTAATATTCCCAATGCCCTAGCTCCAAATGAATCATCAGGGGAAAAAAGGTTCAATCTTAGCCAAAGACAGACAGAGTTCCACTCAAACAACTTATAAAATGCAACTGTTCTTGAACTGATCAATATAAGTTACTAACATTTTTGCATGAAAATTACCAATTTGAAGGACAATGGTCATCTTTCCAAATCACTGAAAGAAAACCCCATGGTCCATTAGTCTGTTACACTTATGTCACAAATATGTGAAATTACTCTCTCCAGATCATGTGGCTGCCTGGATACCCCACAGTGTGGATGGATCCCTATCTATGTACCATCTGCCTGTAACTGGTCCAGACTGATTGATTATATATCTGAAAATTACTTATTTCCAATGTACCTTAGGATAAGGTGAATCCATTGACATAAAGCAGTCAATTGAATCAACAGCATCCTTCTAGAGTTATGTGGCTAGGACCTCCATTTTGGCACAAAATTCAAAATAACGAGCCTCAACATTGGAACTCAAATATAGCTGAGGATTTGTTTTGTCACTTTAATAATAAGACCCATTTTAAGACCCAAGTTATAATAATATTGTGGTCTGAAATAATGCTGCATTTAAACCTGGACCCCAATTATCCCTTAACCTACTGAATTTCTCAAATGGACTTAGCCAGCACCTCTTTTGGAACTGTCCATTATCAATTTTATGGATAACAAGATGAAAACTTGTAGTTGGTCAACAAACAGTTAAAAGCCAGACCAGCCTGCAGGCTGGCCTGGCTCTTTCCTGATGGCAAAGGTTAGCATTTATGGTTCCAGCAGGGTAAGGGTTAAAGACTGTTCATATATTATACTTGTCTGTATACAGATTTTGAGTAATTTGGTGATATATTAATATAGGTCCACCAGGCCAGGTGTATATAAAAATTATATTTTTATCAACTTAAAATTGTTTTGCTATGTACTCATGTCACAATAATAAATATACATTTAGCTACATGTACTTCCTTACTGTGTTATAATGGCGCACCACTGTATTTATATTTCGTTACATAATTAAATAGAAAAAAAGAATCATTACCTTCCTTCTTTTTCTTATCCTCCAATCGGAAAGTGAAGTTTTGATTTCTTTCCTTTAAATGTCCTTTCAAGTATTAAATCCTTTCATCACCTTCCTTTTTCATCAATATTAACTTTATTTTCAACAGGCAATATACATATATATCACTATTCACTCAACCATCCGACTAAAACAAACCGTTAGGAAATTTTTTCAAACAACCTCACAGTTGGAGGGTTATCTCCGCAAGTATACAATTAAATGTACACTGCTGAATGTATTAATTTTGCACTAGTCTTTTAACTTTGAAAAAGTTCAGCTAGAGTCCAGTAAGCTCTCTTTAAAGTAGACCACATGCATCCATGCTCTTTTGTAACTGAGGCACACAAACCTTATCTCACTTTCATCTAGTAGGTATATACATGTCACGTGATGTGTATATATATATACATGTATATATAGAAAGGGAGAGAGAGAGAGAGAGAGAGAGAGACTACTACAGTCTGAATGCCAAGCCCCACGAGAGGTGAAGATCAACTGGCAGGTAGAGCTCATCAAGGTGCATGCACCTCTGAAGTTAGGAGGCTGTCTGTGTTATGGTCAAGATTAAAGTTCTGTGACAATTAGACCGACCAAAAAACCCCCAATCTATCAATGCAAAGGCATAAAAATCATAGCAGGGATAGACAGAGCGAGTGATAATTTTACACCCGGCATGCGAGACTGTGTCACAGACCAGGTCTGCAATTTTGTGTAAACTTCACTTGTCATTCTGTACCTATCTGGCTGAAATGTCTCCATCTACTTTATCTTTAATATTTCATGAGCTTACTTTACAAGAGTCCTAGAAGACATATATGTCATATGAAATATTTTCAACAACAAATTCAAGTCTCTGAAAGCATTGCTGTTCGACATTTCCAAATGTCTTAGAATGTCTCCAACCGAGGTATTGATTTAGAATGTAGTCTGAGTACAAGGTGAGAAAATATACAGTTCACTTGAAAGGAAAAATTCAGACAGGCTATTAAAGCTTCATTATTTCATAGCACGTCTTATGTTCTTCTGGGAAGAAGCATCACCACTGCACATGCCAAAACACCTGATAAAGTGTTTTAAAGCACGTGGCAAAATTCAACTTTTGCAAGTTGCTTAAACAAAAAAACAAGGTGTTCTTTGGAACGTGTGTCACATGCTGAAGTGTGATGGAATAAGTGTGACGGATGGACAGACAGACGGACAGACGATGTGTGTCACCTGCTGTAAGCTGTAAAAAATCTACTTGTTTATTAAATGAATCTGGTTTTTCAATAGCCCTTCAGTAATATTTGATCGCCATGGCAAGCTGATCAGTGGATTTTACACCCTACTGTTGTATGTTGGATTTTACACCCATGCTGTTGTATGTTGGATTTTACACCCCTATTGTTGTATGTTAGATTTTACACCCCTACTGTTGTATGTTGGATTTTACACCCCTGCTGTTGTATGTTAGATTTTACACCCCTACTGTTGTATGTTAGATTTTACACCCCTACTGTTGTATGTTGGATTTCACACCCCTGCTGTTGTATGTTGGAATTCACACCCCTGCTGTTGTATGTTTGATTTTACACCCCTACTGTTATATATTTTGTATAAGAAAAAACTAATCCCGGGAAAAAACACATGCAGAGGCATCTGAATATAACCACAACAAACCACAATTCATTTTATCATGTATATTTTTTTAAGGCTAAATCAGTGTATTTTATCTTTTTTTTTTTCTATATGAATCAGTTCAGTGTTTTGCCAAGGAATCAATGTTGCAGCACTGACAATACAAATTATATATGGTGCATAAAAAATGGGCGTGTCCAAAAAATGCGACAAAGGGGGCGCCCTAGATGTAAAACATATTTCTCCAACAAAAATAGAAGTAGTTCTACACTGTAAAGAAATAACTAATATTGCTAGCCTGCATCAAGAATAAAGCCATATCATTGGCCGAGAGTATTGCAAGCATTTTAACAATTTGCTTTGCAGTGGTGACCTTGGTGACTGATTCTGGGAATAGTGGAAAACGAAAGTAGTGAACAATTTTGAGCTATTTCAGCTCAGATTCCTCAAAGCAACCAAAATCTGCTGGATGTGCAGACCACCTTTAACCAGATACCACTGTATGAATGAGGATTATAATGAAAGTGCGGCTAACAATGCACAAACCAGTGAAAAAAAGTGGTCTCGCTCCTTCCAGAAAAACTGGTTGCATAAGTTCTCCGGGTTAGAATATGACAATAACAAGAGCCCGAGGGCTCTAATCCGCTCACCTGAGTAAAGATAAAATGTCCCACCATAAAGTTACAAAAGATAGGTTAAAGATCAAGGTAACAAGGTGTTTTTTTTAATGGTTGAAAAATTATCTAAATGTACAAAGCAATTCCTTTTTGTTGATATGTGATGTACATATTAAGATGAGTAATTGTGCACTGTATAATTCAGATCTGATAAACAGTTGCTAATATTAGCCTATGTTGAAGAAAGTAACCCCCTGGGCGGGGCCAATTTTGACCCCAGGGCCATTATTTGAACAAACTTGGTGGAGATCATTAGACAACGCTACATGCCAAATATCAAAGCTCCCGGCCATATGGTTTCAGAGAAGAAGATTTTTCTTGATTTGTTCCAATATTAGCCTATGTTAAAGGAAGTGACCCCCAGGGCGGGGCCAATTTTGACCCCAGGGCCATGATTTGAACAATCTTGGTAGAGATCCACTAGACAATGCTTCATGCCAAATATCTTAGCTCTAGGCCATACGGTTTCGGAGAAGAAGATTTTTCTAAGTTTTCCCTATATAAGCCTATGTAAATAAAGTGACCCCCGGGGCGGGGCCAATTTTGATCCCAGGGCCATTATTTGAACAATCTTGGTAGAGATCCACTAGACAATGCTACATGCCAAATATCTTAGCTCTAGGCCATACGGTTTCGGAGAAGAAGATTTTTCTAAGTTTTCCCTATATAAGCCTATGTAAATAAAGTGACCCCCAGGGCGGGGCCAATTTTGACCCCAGGGCCATAATTTGAACAAACTTGGTAGAGGAGATGATGCTACATACCAAATATCAAAGCTCTGTGCCTTTTGGTTTCAGAGAAGAAGATCTTTAAAGATTGCAATTTTTTTGTCTATTTTTAGCTCCTGTGACCTAGTTATTCAACAGACTGGAACCATTTGAACAAACTTGAAAGAGGGTCACCCAAGGGTCTGTCATTAGTGTAAAGTTTTATTGAAATCTGCCCAGTAGTTTAGGAGGAGAAGTCGTTTGAATTAAAAAGATGACAACGCACGACGGACGCCGGACCATCACAAAAGCTCACCATGAGCACATTGTGCTCGGGTGAGCTAAAAACGTGCGGTTTCACTGGTTTGTGTTTGAAAGCACAAGTAAGTAAACATGCAATGTTCATTATTTGGACATGAGCACTCACATGTCTCACTGTTCTGATCATAAGGCCACTGATTTGATAGCAGGTATGAAAAATAACTTAATTACGTAGGGCTCAATTATGATTTGGATTGACCCCTATTTTTTAACCCTTTCCCTCATAGAGGAAACCATGAAAAGACCTATGCGAACAACATAAAACCAGATCAGCCTGCGAGTAACTCGCAGGCTGATCAGGTTTTATGCTGTTTTCGCTGCTCCTCAGTGGTCTGGAAATGAGGACTTTATAATTAAATTTGGTAAGGTTTAACTGTGGTTTTCTGCAGACCAGGCTTTATGTGGTACCTCTTAAGTGCGTCAAAATGAGTCTATATGAAGGAAAGGGTTAACCCTTACTCTGCTGGAACCATAAGTGCTAATCTTTGCCACCAGTAAAGAGCCATGCAAGCTGGCCTGTTATCCCTAAAATTGATAATGGACAGTTCCAAAAAAGATGCTGGCTAAGCCCATTTGAGAAATTCAGCAGGTTAAGGGTTAAGCCCAACTGGTCAATGTCCTCACCTTGCCAGAACAGTGAGAACACTGATCACCAAAGTCCCTCCTGCCCTTGTATATGAATAAATATACAGCAAAGGGATGGTAATCCTGAGATACTTAGACCTAGTCACGTCTTACCACCTTTTGCGTCATATTTATTGATATGATATATATTAAGCAATTATTTTTACTTATTACTTTGTTATTTATCTGGTTTCTCAAAAAGAAACCTGATAAATTCATTAATTTTTCAGCATCTCATTCGTTTGAATACCTGAGCTCTGTTTGTACCATTTCCAGAATAAGACTAAGAATTAAGGTCTGATTAGAAAAAAGTGACAATAACACTGCACTATGTATATCAAAACAACCTATGTATCACGTACAGATGGAACAGTAATGCCCCACACATTCATCAGTCTGCAAGTTATATAAAGACAGATTTTTTTACAAGCTTTTTACCCAAGGGTACCAATGCAATAATAATGTCGTCATGGCATATATAATTATGAAGTCATTGCATAAAAAAACAGCTGATTGGTAAAATTTATTTATCATAACTAACCATTGTAGTCAGCGATTTTAACACATTTCACTAAGTGCTTAACAATACACTCAAAATCAAGTAACAAATAATAATTTTGTAACTGTTTACCAGCCATTTTCTACCTGGCCCGCGGGTATCCGGATACTCTTTTCAGCCCTAGTCACAGGTCACCTACTTTCTACCTGGCCCACGGGTATCCGGATACTCTTTTCAGCCCTAGTCACAGGTCACCTACTTTCTACCTGGCCCACGGGTATCTGGATACTCTTTTCAGCCCTAGTCACAGGTCACCTACTTTCTACCTGGCCCACGGGTATCCGGATACTCTTTTCAGCCCTAGTCACAGGTCACCTACTTTCTACCTGGCCCACAGGTATCCGGATACTCTTTTCAGCCCTAGTCACAGGTCACCTACTTTCTACCCGGCCCGTGGGTACCCAGTTATTCTTTTCAGCCATTGTCACAGGTCACACTAGATTAATTTTACATTAGAATGTTCTGTCTACATGAGACAGTTAATTAAAGAGTGCTGCCTAACTGCCATATAATGCAATACAGAAGTGGCAAAAAATTAAACATGGTCACAATTGTCCTAACACTGAGACAACCAATCCTGGAACTACTGTTTTGTAGTGATCACAAAGCAAAAGAAACCAAATATTTTTCCCTTCTTAATCTGGGGCCATTCATCTATAGGCATCTTCCCATCTGAAATGTCTTCTACTTTGATTGTTGGTTTTAACGTCCGTCCAACATTATTTCAGTCATAAATGGAGACAAAGTCTACTTGAGATAGATACAGTGCTGTCACACTGCAGTATCACTCAGCAGTAATTTGGCATGGCATACCACACCCAGTTACATTATCGTGACTGGCACTACACAGTACATGTATGCTACGTGCCAAGCAGGGAGGTTACCAGTACCATTTTTTACCACTGTCTTATATTTTATACTTGTGCATTTTTCCCCATATTTCTCCTATTCCCCTATAATTTACCAAAGAATTTTTCTTTCCCTGTGAAAAATATAAAGTATAAAGGCCCCTTCCATACCGTCTTGAAAAAGTACTCAAAATATACCAGTAGCATTGTTAGCAAGGTTTTCTTCGAGAATCAGAGTTGAAGGCTAATTATAAATTGTAGGAGGCAGAGGGGACCTGGGGGTCCTACACTTTCTTGTGATTTTTTTCATTTTCTTTGAATTATTCCCATTTTTTTACAATTTGACAAATTTGAGCTGGCCAGGAAAGGATTTGAGGCGGCCAAATCTGCCGCCAGCCGCTTCTTAAAGAAAACCCTGGTAAAGGACTTTGTTATGTTGCAGCCAAGGATCATGCATTGACTCATAACTTACCAACTCTCTCAATCAGACATACAATTTTCCAGGGTATAGATTGTTAATTGGATAAGAGGAAGGTGGGCCTATATAGCAGACATCAATAATGCTCGTGTAAATGAAGTGCATGCAACTGTATGTTTTCTATCACAATTCCTCTCCTCATATTGAACAAACATCACCTTCCAAGGTTAATCAGGGATTTCTACTTGCCAAGGTCATGCAAACAATGCCAATTCCTTGCCCTGGAATCAAAGAAATATCTTAAATGATATGGAAATTTAAAGATTGGAATAATGTTCCCTGACAAAATGACAAATGTTTTTATCCATGCAGGATCAACTTTTACAAAAAACCATTTGACATTTGTTGGATTTCTACTTGGGGATCTGAAGTTGTGTTTCACAAGACAAACATGGTCCTAAATAGTAGAATGCATGACTGCATACCTAAAGGATGTGGGTATGGACAAAACCATTTCATGTCAGAAAGTACTGCATGGTCTAACCCTAGAAATGTCAAAGGTTAGTATTGCAAGAACAAGTTTCCAAAATGAGATATTAAAGAAGAAATATTGCTTCCTACATAGAAGTTGACGGTTATCAAACAAAACTAGAACTATCACTAAATGTGATTAATACCCCCGCAATACTGCTTTAGAAATGATGAAGTTATTAGGATTAAGAAGAAGAGTATGAAAAAGACATTTTTACATTAGTTTTTTTCCAGATTTTTGGCCGGGTTACACAGGTTGTGCTTGACCATTGTATGAAATTGTTTTGAATTCCAACCAGTAGTTTTAAAGTTAAGCTCCGGACAAGGAAAAGTAACAAAGGGCAATAACTCTGTAATTACAATAGATAGAGTTATGGTTCTAGTGCACTGCACTTCCTCTTATTGTGGTTGACAATTGTATGAAATTGTTTTGAATTCCAACCAGTTCTTTTCAAGTTATGCTATGGACAAGGAAAAGTAACAAAGGGAAATAACTCTGTAATTACTCTAGATAGAGTTATGGTTCTTGTGCACTGCACTTCCTCATATTGTGGTTGACCATTGTATGAAATTGTTTTGAAATCCAACCAGTAGTTTACAAGTTATACTCTGGACAAGGAAAAGTAACTAAGGGCAATAACTCTGTAATTCCTATAGATAGAGTTATGGTTCTTGTGCACTGCACTTCCTCTCCATGTGCTTGATCATTGCATGAAGTTGTATTGAATTCCAATAATGCAACGGACTGCTGGACCGACCGACCGACCGACCGACCAACCAACCGACCGACCACCGGGTGACTCCTATATACCCCCCGAAACTTCGTTTCGGGGGGTATAATTATTTATCACTTAACAAGTGATCATCCTGACAGCTGGCACCACCTAACCACTACTGATGACACAGGATTGTACTGTATACAATGTGTTTGTGTAATTGCACGGCGGATCACCGCCAGGCATACTGTATTAATTTGGTTCGTAGGTTGTCAATGGAACCGGATTTGGAGGTATAAATCCTTTCGGTTGTAGTTTTGGCATATCTTCGTAATAAAACATGAACTTTTTGCCTAGAATTGAGGGAGCATAATTGAACTTAAAAAAAATGGGATAATACGCAAAAAAATCCAGGAATGAATTGTATTCAATGCTGAAAATGAAGGCAAAATTTGTAGCAATGTGGAATTGATCCTTTCGTACCCCATTCTATTTTTAACATGATTAGAGATTATTTTTCTTAACATCATCAAAATGTCCATTTCAACATAAAAACACACTCTATCAATTTTAATTATAAACTGAAATTTACAAGCTCATGTCAATTTGATAAATACCGTTTTGAAATGGAAGTAGTGTAAAACCATTATAAGAATTGAGATTTTTCATATTCTAAATCGGAGCAGAGCGAATTGAAGCCCGACATACATTTTGATGAACAAAATTGAAATCTACAACTGCACTGAAAGTCAATACATGGTAAGTTGATATTTATTGTAACTACGAAGCTACATAAGATAGAGGTTTATGAAATATTATATAAATATCCTTTTTCATGTTATTAATTAGATCTCAGAAATGAAAGTAGACATTTATAGTGCTGCCACAATGCAGTATCACACCGTAGACATGTGGAATGATACAACACCAAGGGTTTTCAATATTAAATACAACATATTTTTTTATTTTTTTTAAAAAATAACCAATTTGGCTGTGGGCCAAGTGGCATTTTGGACATTCAAAACTTCAATTATTGCCAAAAATAACCAATTTTTATTTCATTTTAACTGATAATTTTGATTTGCAATCAGTTAACAATTTAACCCTGAACACCCACTCAAATTACTCTGACATCATGCCATTCAGTCCTGGAACTACCCTTTTGTGCTGAGCGCCAAGCAAGGGAGCTATACCAGTACCATTTTTTAAGACTTCGGTATGTAGCAACCGGGGATCGAACCCATAACCTCTCACTCCCTATGACGCTTGAACTTCTTGGCCACTGAGGACAATCCTGTATGCAATTTATGTGACAACTAAACAACAAGCAAAATATTTGAACCAAGGCTACTGGTATGTAAGTATTGTCGAAACTTTAAACTAAACATTATCTAAGGACCACCCTTAACCTTACATGCCAAATATTTTTCAAACCACAGGGCTTTAACTTTTTGTTTGGTTTGGGAAAGTGATCCATACTCTTCATAACAAAGGAGTTAGGAAATAGGAAAAAATAGGTAAGAGTTCATGAGTCTACAAGCAATTACTCTGTATGGAAGACTCCAACATAGCCAATTTTTTACCAAACTACTTTTATTTCAGAGTATGATCGAGAATTTCAGCATTTAAATTATAAACTATGAACAATTTCTAGACTTGACTATTTGAGTTTACCGTCGCTTCGACAGTATTTCAGTCATATAGCGACGTCCTGCTAATTACAGGTGGAGGAAGACCCCGAATGCACGGAGGCATCTGGGTAAAACCACCAACCTATCGCAAGCCAGCTGGAAGGCTTCCTTACATGAAAATCTGAATGACCCTGCCGGGATTCGAACCAACGCAGTGAGGGCTTAGTGAGTGTTAAAGTCAGCGACTTAACCCTCTCGGCCACGAAGGCCCCGAACACTTTCTAGCACTGGAAATACAGCCAAATCAGTTGAAAAAAAAGCACAGCACCAGATAATTAAATGAAAGATTTGTGAAACAGAGGACTCTTAAGTCACTTCGATCTACCAGGGACAATCAGAATGTTGATTATACAGGCATAAAATGACCTCTTCTGCTCTATATAACAGTTACAACTACTCAGTAACTTGTTCTGTCTAGTGACACTCCTGCACTTGTACTAAATAAAAAAAAAGAGGGCAATTATTTCAAATGATTAAATCTTATCAAAACGTGCCTGTCCCTCATCAAACATGAATGGGTTCAGGCAGCGTCTGATCCCAGCTGCCCTGACTATGTCAAAATCCGATCTCATTCATTCCAACACACCTCTTTAGACTCTGACCCTTCACTGCCCACCTTGCCAATTTGACATTTACAGCTGACTGTAAGCCTGGTGTCACCACAGAGGTGGGGACCCAGGCATCTGTTGACTGTTACAGCTGCACAATTTTGATCAATCATAAACCAAATCTTTCAAACACTGGACCAAAATCAAACCTAAAATTTGGGGCATCACTCTCAAAATGCATCCGAGGTTGACCAAAGTTGATTTGCTTTGATTTCATTTTAATGAGTTTCTTAGTGACCAGTGTCCAACTCTCCATAGGGTGCTGGGCCTCTTTTCCCCCTTCTTTATCAGGGGCAGTTTATAGACATCTTCCCTTCATTTAATCTTAACCCAAAGATTTTTCTTTTCCCAAACTTAGAACATCCCATCCTCAATCATTTAAAGGTCCTTTCATCTGAAAAAGACCTAGTACAATGTACAAAGTACAAGGGTATATGAAGGGCAAGTCCATCAGACTCCAATCCCATCAAGACCATATAACAAATGACCCTCTCCTCGACTCCATTCATTTCCTTTTAGTGATACCTACCACTTACACTATGAAAAAATACCCAATACACTTTGTATTTTGCCAGTGCCTTTTAATTACAAGTCACTTCAAATATATTGACTCTTTTTCATGTTAAAAGCCATTAAACTTCAGA
Organism: Solen grandis; assembly: GCA_021229015.1. NCBI lineage: Eukaryota > Metazoa > Mollusca > Bivalvia > Adapedonta > Solenidae > Solen > Solen grandis. The sequence continues at coordinate 43,703,126 of CM037785.1, forward strand.
CCAGCATTTTAATGATACAATATGTAATACTAAACCAAACAAGGCAAGCTTAGATGTTCTATTAGATCTACTGTAAAAGCACCTTGGAATGTCACAGGGTCAAGCTTCACAATTTGGCATGTCACTTACAAATGATGCTCTTTGTCAATTTAAGCAAACATTCAGCTGAAAGCATCTGTGAAGACATTATGACAGAAAAGTATAAGTGAACAAAGTTCTCTCCCTCCATCAGCAATAAACTGTCCTCAAGGACTGATTGCCTTGTATCAGGCAATGCAGTGATTACTGATTCTGAAATGTATGTCAACTTCAGAAAATTTTTGAGAAGAAAAGAAAATAATATACAACAAGAGCTGTCAGAGGACAGCACGCTTGACTATTCAAAATGCTTGTTGGTAAATCAAATGAAATCTATTTCAATTCTTGCCCTTCACATACCCTGTACATAATAACAGTCAAAAATGATAAACCTAGGTCCTTGATAGTCTGATACCCCTTAATATCTTTATGAAGCTTAAAATCAATCCCATGCCTACTGAGACATAAGCATAATAACACTATGCATGCAAAACTTTAACCAAAAGCCAAGCAAGAAAAGGGCCATAAATTGCATAAAATTCAGTCCAAAAGTTATCCTCCTTGGTTTTTTGATGCCCCTGAAGACACTCCTTAACTTTCTAGTCAATTCCACAAGCAATTTCTGAGATATAAGCTGGATAGTAGCTTGAATGCAAAAATTTAACCAAAATTCTAAGTTAAAACCCCACAATTAAAATGTTTCAAATCAATCCCATGCCTGGACTCTGAGATATAAGCATGAAAGTACCTTGCATGCAAAACTTTAACCAAAATTTCTAAGTTAAAAAGGGCCATAACTTGTAAAATATTCTATCAAGAGTTATCTACCATGAAAGTATGAAACCCCTAAACATATTAAAGATGTTTCAAATCAATTGCATGCCTGGATACTGAGATATTAGCAAGAAAAAACCTTGCATGCAAAACTTTAACCAAACTTTCTAAGTTAAAAAGGGGCCATAATTTGTATCATATTCTATCAAGAGTTATCTACCATGAAAGTATGATACCCCTAAACATATAAAAGATGTTTAAAATCAACCGCATGCCTGGATACAGAGATATAAGCATGCGAGTATCTTGCATGCAAAACTTTAACCAAAATTTCTAAGTTAAAAAGGGGCCATAATTCATATTACATTCAGTCCAGAGTTATCTACCTTGGTTGTCTGATGCCCCTGAACATATTTATAGACTTTAAAGTCAGTACCATAAATGGTTATTGAGATATAAGGTTGATAGTAACTTGCATGCAAAACTTTAACCAAAAGCTGCAACGCCAACGCAGACACCAGGGCGACTACAATAGCTCTCATATTCTTTGAATAGTCGAGCTAAAAAGTAAATAAAACAGGTAGGTCTTGTGTTATGCAAAATCTCATTAAAACAAGTAACTGGTGTTGCAGCAAAACACGAGTCCCCTACCGGTGAGATGCATTATTTTTCTGTAACCATAGCAACTAGAATTTTGGTAAAAAAAACAACAAAAAAAACAAAGTGACGTGCAGAATCTTCATACTGCCATCTATTCATATGTATACCAAGTTTCATAATATTATCTTAGACGAATTTCAAGTTATACCGGGATCCAGATTTCTGGACATCTGGACGGACAGACAGACAGACAAAAACAAACCTATAGTACCCTTTGGTGTAAACATCAGTAGGGGACTATAATAATTAGGTACAGTTTTCCCTACAAAGGTTGACATATATGTGTACAGTCTATTATTGTGTGACTACTACTTGATTCTAGGAGCGTCTTTCATAAGTATGAAAGCATCAAATACTTTTATCACGGGCAGTGCTTAGATGTCTTCCCCTTTCCCTCCCATTTAATCTATTAACCCCAGGACTTTTCTCTCCCCAAAATAAAGAAAATAAAACATTTTCCATTGAAAAAATATAGTGTGAATGCCCCTTTCCAAACATGTAGAACAAGAAATATGCAGTGCTGATGGGGATTTAACCCTTTCCCTCATAGAGGAAACCATGAAAAGACCTATGCGAACAGCATAAAACCAGATCAGCCTGTGAGTAACTCGCAGGCTGATCAGGTTTTATGCGGTTCGCTGCTCCTCAGTGGTCTGGAAATGAGGATTTTGTGATTCAATTTGGTAAGGTTTAACTGTGGTTTTCTGCAGATCAGGCTTTATGTGGTACCTATTGAGTGCGTCAAAATAAGTCTATATGAGGGAAAGGGTTAATTAAAACAGAATAATGTTAATATGTGATGTACATCTGAGGAGCATTTCATTCCGAGAAGGCAAAATACTTGGTGAAGGAACACAATCGGTGAAATAACATTATTGTAATGAAGCAGACTACTTGAGAAGACAGTGAAACAGGCTGATAAACTCCAAATATTTATAACGTTCAGTTTTAAACAGGTCTCATTGTGCATCTAAGAAAGTGTTTGATAAAATAATTATACAAATGTATATAAATTATCAAAGAAACTGTAATTCAATCTGATTCAGAATACTTTATCAAGATTTTGTGAAAATGATGCATATAATATTTAATATTTCAGCTAGTTGTCATCTCAACAGAAAACTGTGCCTTAACCCTTTCCCTCATATAGAAAACCATGAAAAGACCTATGCGAACAGCATAAAACCAGATCAGCCTGCGAGTAACTCGCAGGCTGATCAGGTTTTATGCTGTTCGCTCCTCCTCAGTGGTCTGGAAATGAGGATTTTGTAATTAAATTTGGTAAGGTTTAACTGTGGTTTTCTGCAGATCAGGCTTTATGTGATACCTATTGAGGGCGTCAAAAGGAGTATATATGAGGGAAAGGGTTAACCTCCCCCCCCCCCCTCCAATAAAGGTCAAAATGAGGTTAGACAGCCACACCAAAATTCAAATTAAATTAATTTCAACAGCAAGTTTCAAATCAACAGTGTATGCATACATGAATTGTAAATATCAACCCTATACACATTAGTTTGTGTTCCCAATCAATCATGTGTCAAAACATTCCCTGACCTGGCTAAAATCCACTTGAATGCAGAGTGTCCAGTGTAAACACAATGCCATAAATAATCCCTGCCTTTGAGTGGAGGTCACTTTGCCACCAAATATTACAGGGACAGGGTCATCTTGACCAGGTGGCTGCAAACTTGACCTTTCATGGACTTGACATTTTACCAACAGTTGACATTTAGATCTTAAAACAGACACTTTTAAACATTCTAAATATTGTGTTGCCAAAATTCTTCCACTGTTAAATTCCCATAACAAGACACAAGAGAATCATTCAAAACATATTTTGAATATCTATACACTATTTATGCACACATATTTAAAGAACTTAAGTCAGGAATGGCTGTAGATAGGCTTAACCCTTAAATGCATAAAACCTATCAAACTTCAATTCAAAGAAATAAGCAATGTGATCAACAAAAAACAGATCAGACTGCAAGTACACAACTGACCAATCCGTAATGAGAAGATATCAATGTCAATATTATTCTGACAGCAAAATACATTCACAGCCTGTATTCCAACGTGCAAAAGGTCAAATCTATAAAATTCCCCCAAAAATGACTGGCTTAGATCCAGAGGGTTTGCAGGCTGATGAAGGGTCATTACTACTAGATTCAGAGGGTTTTCTCCACCTGGCAAAAAAAAAAAAGGTTTCCTGCAGATATCTCCCCCTACCACCCTATAGGCTCTATGATAACTTATTAGACCCACACATAAATGACATTTTCCAAATTATACAATTTATATCAATCCTGAAAAGGTCACCGTTTACCTTTCAATTAGGAGTGCGGAAAAGGAAGTAAAAAGGATATATACAAAGAAATATGGGTTAATATAGGTTTTTCTTTTCCTCCTTTATCAGAAGCCATTCAAAGATGTCTTAAACTTTCTTAAATGCATGACAATTTAGTCTTGTTCATGTCGTAAGAATCAAGAAAATATTTACATGTCTTAAGACCTGAAGAGAGTTAATCAAGGAAATTTAGCAAAAACACAGTAAGTATTATTAAAACACTGAAGATCACATTCAAAAATAATTTAAAATGGATCAATGATTTCTTGATTAATTTAATTCAAATATTTGAACTATTCATTTGAATTAAAGAGAGGATTCTATGCTGATTTCAGAAGATGACAATCTCTTGCAGGCTTTTTTCCTGGGGCTTGGAAAAGGAGCCTTTATACCATATTTTGGGAAGAAAAAGCACTATGTCTCAAGTATAGCTATTAGGGAAAGAAAAGGCCTGGGGTAAATAGCAATTTTGGGGAGAGTGGGGAACTGACTAATTTCAAAGAACATTTTTGCAGAAAATATGACTTTGAACAACCTCTGATAAAGAGGGAAACAAGGCCCTGTACTGTGATACCAGAAAGGTTGAATCAATTGGTCCCATTACATAGTAATCAAAGTCTACTTATTATTAGCAACATTAAATAATAAAACTATAAATAATTTACATAAAAAATAAGAACACTGTCACAGTACCTGTTTATAGAACCACCTTGACCTCAAGTTATTTCCCTAGTTAAGACCTTTCCAATGGATAATCAACAGGAACAAATATATAACAAACTCAGACAGGTATTTCTGCCACTAAGCCAGTGTTGCTTCTCACTGACCCCTCCAGTGACTGTCCAACCACTGTGCTTGACAGGCCTGCCCACTGGTCAATAAACAAATCTATACACTGCTGACATAGGACTGAACAAAACAGAGTAACACTTCACTTCTTATCCTCTGCAGTTCTGCTTAAAGGCTTTATCTATACAATTAATTAGGTGCAAGATACATTTGTGTATATAGTATAGATCTGCATATGTGTTAACACAATTCCCTTAGTGCCCAGAATGTGTAATGCTCACACAATCTATGCCACATCTTCCCGTCAGCTTCAGATGCTGTATATTGATTATCCAGTTTGGTTATTCAACTATTATTGGTTTCCCTTTCTACACACCACTGTATATGACTTTGACATTCACAAAAGCATCATCACTACCATACAGTTCCTGAGGGAACCATCAGCCAAAAATCTCAAATCAAAAATAAAATTTGATCAACCTCAAATACAAAAAAATGTTTTTGTTAAATTACACACATTTGGGGAGTTTTTATAATCAGAAATTCACTTCTTATTGATTCATCCTTATTAACTGTTAAATGACAAAGACAACACTGAACAGACAAGTTTCTCTATCACAACTCGCATTCTTTTTTTCAAAATGATTGGTTTCAAAGAGATGAGACATTTTCAGGATTGACAAGACAGGTTTATACTGACTCAAGACTAAGCTTATCAATTTGCCAGAATGCTCTCATGGAAAGAGAACACATGATGATGATGATGATATATGATGTTGTTGTTGTTGCTGCTGGTGCCGGATGATGATGATGATGATGATGATGATGAAAGTGGCACCAGGTGGATGATGATGATGATGATGATGATGATGATGATGATGAAAGTGGCACCAGGTGGTGATGATAATGATGCTGCTGATGATGCTAATGATACAATGATACATGGTAAACAATGAACTGACAGCAATACAAGAACTGACAGTGCTCCAGCTAGGCCGAAATGGCAGGGCGCCGCGCCCTGCCGCCTTTGATATACGCCCTGCTGCCTTTGATCTCCGCCCTGCCCCTTTCAGACAGTGCCCTGCTTTGCCTTTGTTGGTAAAAGTTTCACCCCATACTGTTTTCCCCAAGCCTCAACTCTCGGCATTCTTTGATTCTGCCGACAAACCTTTTCTGGAAAAAAAATAATGCTCTTTTTTTTTTACCAAATTGCACATACAAGTTACAACTGCCCTTTTTGGGCAACTAACTATGCCTTTTTCATGTCCTGGGGTGGGGAAGAGCACTATGGAGTCATCAAAATGGGGGCCTCTCTATGGTATACATATTAAGAAATTAATAACAGAATTTATCTGGGATCCATGATTTTCTGAGGCGACTTGGATGTACATAGTCAAATTTTTTCCAGCAATATGCAACTGAAATGTGAGCTTTATTGGCATTTTTCTTTTTTACTTTTGGTAAAGATGACCGGAAAAAGCAACCTTACAATTATAAGATTAGTGATCAAATGTTCTTGGAACAAATTCCATTTTTTAAACTCTGTAAAAAAATTTCCAAGCAACTTATCAAATCTGCACATAAATGCAAAAGCACCTTTTTCTCTTATGTATACTTTCCTCTCCTATTAGTATTATCAATTCTTTAGGTAAGTTTGTTATCCTTTGATTCTAAAAAAAGAGCTTAATTATTTACATGTTATAATATGCATTTTCTGTTTGTTTATAAAAAATCTCACATGTATGATGCTGAGATATACACATACATATATGTGAACTCTTTGTAAGATAGTCAGTGGGATGCTTCCCCAACCCACTGCTATCTAAGAACAAGGATAATAAAATGAAAATCTTGATTAAAAAAAAAACTGGAAAGAACAAAAATTCCAACCAGGAAATCTCCCAGAGGCCTTATTTAAAGTCCTAATTTGAAAAAATTTCCAGGGGGAGATCCCCCAAACCCCCCTTCCAGGAGGGGGTACCCCCCTCCCGCACCCTCCCCCTTCCCATCGTTTCGCGATTCGGATGCCCCTTTGAGCCACTAGCACCCTGCCCTTTTCAAATCCTGGCTGGAGCACTCAGTCTGAGCATGTAAATAACATTTTAATTATCTGCTAGACACTAACTGGTATATATAGCCTCGTGACATGACAAGTTCTTGACTCTTATTATAGAAGAAAAAAATACCTGTGATCACCTTTGTAAATTCATACCATATGATACGTCAAGCCTTTTTGTATTCCGATTTTGGGGCCGATATCTGGCTCCATTCCCCTCATACAAAAGCATACTTTTTTCCCCATTACCCTGACAAAAACATATTTTCATTTTTAAAAAAAATGACACGCAAGGAAAGCAATAGAGACATAATATATAATTGACAATTTGTAAATTTAATTATAAAATGAATTAAAAATAAACAAGTGTGTTTCGATTATAAAATAATTAGTGTGTTTTTAATGTTTTCTTCATAAGTAAATTTTCCCCTGATCAACATATTTTTCCTTCCTGAAAGGACCAGCCACTTTTCCCCAATAGACCAAAAACGGGCTGTACATTTCTGGATCACCTTTAACTTTGTGTTATTCATAAAGTCAGACATTAGAAACATAATTATATTCAATAATGCTGTTAATTCAAGCTGGAGTCACATTTTTCTTCCGTCACAGCTTTTCTTTCATCCAATTATAGCAGCCGCACACATTAATGCCTCAAGCCCTCTATTTTGAATGTGGAATTTTTTTATTTAGATCATAGAACTAGTTCAATGACATTTTAAAAGACCTATGTCCACTTAAAGAACGAGAATTTGTATTAAATCAACATGCCCATTTACCCCCTGTAGAGGGTTTTCAGGGCTTTTTTCAGGTATCCCACGGAGCTGAATGTAGGCCCCGTTCCTAATGCTATCTAGGTACATTTTTTCCCCAATTAAGAAAAAAAAATCCCAAAACCAAGAAATATTACCCAAGTAAATTGCTGTCAAATTGGTTTTGTTTACATTAACAATTCTCGTAGGTAAAATGATTGCATGCACTGTCTGAGGTCACGGTATAGTTCAGTCTACATTCATGAATTGCATTGTAAACTGAATAACACTGAAGGTTCTTGATGAAAACGTTTGTTTTTATGTTGTTTTAAGTGAACTATTGTATGAATTCCAATGGGTCAAATTTCCCAATTTCATCAATTTGACAATTACTTTTCTCCCAATTTGCCAATTTTACCAATAAAAAAAAATACACAAATTTGGCAGGGGCCTTTTTCCATAAAAAAAAAATGAAAAAAACACTGGTTTTTACCCCCAAAAATTGCCCATGTACTGCCAAAATTGTAGGGATTATATGAAGGGGTACAAAGTCAAGGAAAAACAGCAATTGTATCCCCAGTTTCAAAACTGTGGGCACCCTATAAATAGACAAAAAAAATCTCTCAAAAGGCAAGGTGATGTGGTATTCTGCTGATTCCTTGATTAGGTGTTATGTAGTTTGTGTAAAGTATAGCAAAGAGTGAATAGATTATGTTATAGAAGAGAACTAGTATTTGGTTGATCCTTCTTTAATCTAAGGTTTAAGCATCTCCAATTAAGTGTTTATAAAATCCAAATTCAGCTGATTGTGGTACTTTATATAACCATTCTACATTCTCCATTTCTTTAATCCCCATCAAGGCCTATTATCTTTTTTAAAGATATTTCTTGTTTGTGATATTGTTTATGTGTAAATCCATGTCAGATCATTTGCTATTTTGACAAGGTATTTTGCAGCTGAACCTGATTCTAGCTGTTTTGTGTAGGCACAATTAGTTTTTTTTGTTTTTAGTTCCTTAATTTCAATGACATAGAACTTTGATGGATTTTAGTGCCTCATCTGTCCTCCCACTCATCTAGCAATCCAAGGCCATGTGACTGAGAGAGTTTCTTAATGGACCTGTAAATGGCACTGTCGTCTGCACAAATTATTCAATATAGACATGTCGCCAATCAGCAGACGACACTGACATCCACTACATTATACAGATTGAATTGTTTTTCTAACAAAGAAATTAAGAATAATATACTCAGGTAGGGTATTACGGGGGTATTCAGAAATAACAAGAATACTGGTCTCATTAATTCTGCTCCAATATTATATGTTTACTAAAAGTAAACACATACTGTGTGCTATCTGTCAAAACTTTAAACCTTAGGTATGAGCTATTTTCAAGTGAGATTTTGCATATCTTCGAAAATGCCCTGACATCCACTACCTTATACAGATTGAATTGTTTTCTAACAAAGAAATAATGAATAATATACTCAGGTAGGGTATTACCGGGGTATTTAGAAATAACAAGAAGACTGGTCTCATTAATTCTGCCCCAATATTATTTGTACATACTGTGTGCTATCTGTCAAAACTTTAAACCTTAGGTATGAGCTATTTTCAAGTGAGATTTAGCGAAAATGCCCTTTTAACAGGCCGCTTTTAACAACCAAAATTCTACAAAAATGTAACATTTTCTACCAGAATTATTTCGAAAGAATAATAAAAGATAAATATATACAACATAATTAAAAAATCATTCTAAATGTTGCAGGACAGCATAATGAACATCCTAAAAACAATATTAAGGGTAAAGTTTATACATGCATTGGTAATACCCTACCAAGAAATAGCTGAAATGTACTACATAGTGTTTACATTGTCTATATTTTTATCAAGGAGAAATTGTTCTAGAGAAGTGCCAATCATTTATTTTATCAGTGAAATCTTGAGGATAAATTTTTCATGTGAGTGCTTCTTCTTCTATTCGTAACTTATTTCTGAATGCTAAATACCACGGTAATACAACCCACCATGATACAATCATTTCAGCTGCCATACCTTACATTAACTTAAGGTACAAGATGATTTCTTATTTATTTATTTGTGTGATCAGGGTCTCTATATACATAGTATAAAGAGACCCAGGTGTAATTAACATCTTTTTATACTTTTTCTTCTTTTGGGGGGGGGGGGGGGGTCCAAAGGCAATGCAGCCTTTGTTTTTCCTTACCATTCATTTCTTCTAGTAACAGAGAAGCTGTGTAGTAGTGTAACTCCTGAATATCATAATTTTATCACGGATTAGATCTAACAAACTGGCGACACTGTGATGATGAATTTTATGAAGCAGATCAGTTTTGAGTTAAAGAGGGGTCAAAGCAAACATGCCTCAATAACATCGTTGAGAACGTGGGCTTCCATTCTAATCATTTTGTGAAAGATGTCTAATCGATACATATACTGAATGAGACAGCACTTTTCCCGCACTAGCTCATCACAATATTAGTTATCTTAAACATAAAAGTGATAAAGAAAAAATGTAAACTCACTTTCTTCTTGTTTTCTCTGCTTTTTTGGCGGGGGACACGTTTACTCAGAGTACCCTCCCCTTCATCTCTAACTCCCCTAAATAATAAGAAGCGCCAAGATGTGATGGTTTGCGTGGTAGAGAGGTGGGGGCTGCATCAAAGCGCTGAAGGTACTGAAGTTGTGTGTGTCTCAAGTGGAAGAGGGTTTGACAAACTGCAAATATGCAGGGTAACTTAGTTTTTCCAAATATTAAACTTATATTAAAATAATAAACGATTGTTCATTGAAGGCTATATAGAATATAGGAGGAGTAAGAGTGGCAATGTGCTAATTGTT
>CM037785.1:43713544-43763544 GCA_021229015.1 Solen grandis
CCTTGCTGTGCTGATGTTTGCTTGAACCATTATGTTGCATGTTATGTTCTGTTCTACTGCATGCTTTTCTGTTTTCTCTTCCCAATCCAACAGGACTGCCATTCATTGCAGCAGAAACGGCGAGAGGAAAACATGGTTGCCAGTCGTGCCAAGAAGGATGACATCGAGGTCCAGTCTACAACCGCTCTCATTCTTGAGAACCGACCCATGTGAGTAACGGTGAAATATGTGCTTTAACCCTTTACATTGTGAACATTCATGAACAAATGGTTTGATGAATGATGATCAATTAAACTTTGGATTTTTTCTTTGCTGTCCAGGGCTAAAAAGTGTATGAGCAAACAGAAGACCCTGATCAGACAGTTCCTGGACCTATCTGGGTCTGCACTCTCTTCGAAGGCATCAAAGCATGTCTTTTGAGGTAGAGGGTTAAGCCTAGTGTTTAATCCCCATTTCACATTGTGACTTGAGTTAAGGTAAAGTCCCTGTAATGGCTCCGCTACATCTTGGACCACTTAACATCTACCAAGATAACTAAGGTACCTTAATGAAACATTAGGAAACCTTGGTTTATCTCAATGAAAAGCCATGAGGTCCGAAATGTAGCGGAACCATTACAGGGACTTTACCTTAAGTCATTGCTGTAGCAGGGATATTCATCACTTTTAGCAATCAAGTTCTTACAATTAGTACTAATACTTCTTGACAGTTTCTGGGTTGGACCTGTATTTTGAGCCTCGGAAAGTCATACATAACTCATGCCCCAAATGGGTTTGAACTAACAAAGTTTGGATCAAGTCTGACAGATATTCATGGATGTTATTCGGAAAATAGATATTTTAAGACAGTTTATTAATTCAGTATAAACAATTATTAGACAGGAAGAGAAAACTTGATGTGAGATCGTGTATTATACACATTGTAAGAACAAGTAGTCAAGTATTGTTGTTTCAACTGTTAGTCGACATTTCCGATCAGTTCCTTAACCCACTTTTTCTGCAGGCATGTGAGAGTAAAACATGTGGCCAATTAAAAGCAGTTTATTGACATTAATTAACGTACATTGCCCCCCGAACTCAAGTACTCAACTAAAAAGATCACATAGCATGCTTGAAAACCAAGAACCAGTCTGGGACTTGCGTACTGAAATAAATTGAATAAAAATAGAAAGGTTCTGCTTCGTACATATCATTGTTTTCACATGTTCATTGTTGTCGAGTCTAACTTGTTTATCTTACACACTCCTTTGTGTCTTTTAGTGGTTTGTTTTCGGCAACAAAGTTTCAGTAGCAATTATTGCCTAATTAGTGAAGAAACTAAGCACGTTTTCTCTTAGTTAATGTGGAAAAATCCCGGGGGCATCATGTGTTACAGACACCTCTGTCACATGTTATTACATTTTACTTGTGTTTTACCAGCTTCTTGTCAGGGCTTAGTTGTAACTCTGGAAATATTGACCACGACATGGCTGTGTTCCTTTCTAGAACATTGGTTATTTGCATACCTCAAATTTTACTTACATCTCTCCAACTTTGGAGAGAATATCGTGATTTGAATTAAACTTGTTTTTGTTCCTGGCTTTGAGCTTCATCATTACAAGTCTGAGCTCATAACTATGGGAGCAGAATGTAAGTCTGCATTGCCAGAAAATTACCATGTAATAGTGGCATTGGTATGCAGTACCCGGCTAAAACATCTCAGTATAGTAGTTAATGCTGTTGAATTTGTGCTTAAAGTTAATAACAAAATGACCTGATATTCATATCAGGATCTCTTAACCCTTTCCCTCATAGAGGAAACCATGAAAAGGCCTATGTGAACAGCATAAAACCAGATCAGCCTGCGAGTTAGAGTAACTCGCAGGCTGATCAGGTTTTATGCTGTTCACTGCTCCTCAGTGGTCTGGTAATGAGGATTTTACAATTAAATTTGGTAAGGTTTAACTGTGGTTTTCTGCAGATCAGGCTTTATGTGGTACCAATTGAGTGCGTCAGAATGAGTCTATATGAGGGAAAGAGTTAAACCATGCAAAAATGCTTACCGTATTAACCCTTGGTCTTTCTGCAGACTTCACCAGAGTTCCATGTTTGTTATTTACCATATATTAATTATGCAAGGTTCAAATCCTATAATACACCACCAGTGACAGTTTTTAATGGATATAATTACGACCTACACAACTCCAGTGTCCTTAATAAGGATGGATGTGCTCTGTTTCAGGGGCTTATAATGAACTAGATTGTCCATCTTTGGCAAGGACAGGGGGGGCTATCACCACAGCAATTACCGCTGATCATCAGCTTAAATGTCAGAAAAAAATTGCTCAGCTTTGGTCAGGATTTTATAGTTTTCTCTGAAGTATGTAGGAAGTTTTGGTTAGTTTACTCACTTATATGTAGGTACTTACCCTTTACCTATGGAATACTCATGTTTACATTTATGACTTGATTAATCTACTAATCAAAACAGTGGATTTTTCTTTGCCTCAAAGAATCTGAGCTATAATTTTGTGTGAGTTAACAGAGGAGATGATCTTGATCAGATGTTTTGAGTGAGGGGGTGGGGGGTTAATAGCTCTCATTCATATTGAATCCAAAATCACTGTCATTGATTTGTACATCTGTTGTTGTCCTGTTTATATGATATTGAGTATTATTATTGTATCAGTTATTTCTGTTTGACTGTAAAACGTCCAAACACTTGCCAGTAATAATAGTTCCTTTGTTTTATAAGAGTCGATGGATATGTATGTAATACAGTGTATAGGGTCCAAAAAAATTGGAGAGTTTGTTTCCTGTTCTACATTATACACGGAAACTCTCTAGCCTGTGATTGTAATGTAACTGTTCGGTAAATCCATACTAAACAATAGACAACATGATCTATATTGATGTTGGTGAGAGAGATCTTGAGTTCTCAGAGGTTCACAGGTAGTGTACATTGACAATGAATCTTAAGGTTGCAAGTTTGAACCCCCCCTGGTGGGAAGCCTTTTTCAAGACCTTCCTAGGTGCAAAGTATTGATATAACCCAGGAACCCTTGAGAGGAGTTAGACAAACAGCAAATTTTGTTGTCTCAATCCCAACCCTGGTGCAGGAAAATTCGTGAAAATTCCTGGAATCAGACTGGCGTTCCAGTTATCAAAAAAATCCTCTTTTCTTTTTTGTTATTGTTCTAGAAGGGCTTATTTAAAATCTGTCAAAATTGCAGTGTCTGTCCTGCCTTTTAGGATATAAAATCCTGCCAGGTTTATTTCTTCATTGATGGTTTTACAGAGCCATCCAAATCTTGCCTGTCAGGAATTATCCCTTGTCATTGTCTCTTATATGCATGCAGTCCAAGTCCCCATTGGTGCAATACATTGACATGTGCCTAAATTTGTTTTCTGTGGCCTTGCTAGTGACATTTATGGTCCCTGGTGCTGGTGAGATATTAATGTAAGACATGGAACTGTTGGTTGCTGCAGTTGCACTGTCACCTGTATTGATTTATCCATGTGAGGAGAGCGAGGATAGCTGTCCCTCATGAAATAACTAGAGATTGTACAATCTTGTTAAACCTCAAGCAATAAAGAGAAAAGGTGACATTAAAATTACTGCGAGACTAGCATAAAATTCAAATATCATAGAACAAACTGTAAGGTTTTTATTGATCGTGGTGTAAAGCTTCAGGAGATGAGTTTTATTCTAGTTGTATGAGATGTAAAAATGTGTACATCTCTTATTTAATGAGTAATGGAAAATGTAGCTGGACATTTCTGATGTGGCCGTTAACACACTTTACCTGTTACTCATACATAAGCATATTAATCATCATGAAATGTACGTATTTGTGGAGTTAAAAAAAGATTCTTTAAACTAAGGTTGAGATGGTAATAAATGCGGACACTTACTAAAGGAAAGTATATGTTAACCCTTTCCCTCATATAGACTCATTTTGACGCACTCAATAGGTACCACATAAAGCCTGATCTGCAGAAAACCACAGTTAAACCTTACCAATATTAATTAAAAAATCCTCATTTCCAGATCACTGAGGAGCAGCGAACAGCATAAAACCTGATCAGCCTGCGAGTTACTGGCAGGCTGATCTGGTTTTATGTTGTTTGCATAGGTCTTTTCATGGTGTCCTCTATGAGGGAAAGGGTTAACAAGGAAATTTTGTCCTTTTAAAAAATAGGAATTATGCATTATTTCATACCTATTTTTCAAGATAAAAATCACAATACATGTATACAGCCATGTCTGTGTGAATGACCTTAAGACAGGTTTGTGAAAAAATGACTCCTAACCTGTGAATGGCCACTTAAGATGGGTTTGACAGGTTTGTGAAGAAATTACCCCTGACCTGTGACCCTTTGGTTGGTTCCTTAAGACAGTTTTGTGTAGAAATTAACCCTTACCTTGATCCCTGTGGATAGTCACTTAAAACAGATTTCTATAGAAATGACCCTGACCCGTGACCTTCTGTGTACCAGGAACTTGCCATCGAAGGACCCAGAGGAAGTGGAGAGGCACAAGCGGGAGTATGAGGCCATGGTGGAGGCAGCCAAGAGGAAAGGTAGGCCAGTGTCCCAGTCCTGTCAGTGGCAGGTCCTTCTTTGTTGTGGTTAGTCATTTTGGCCTTCTTTATTTGAATACAAAGCTCAAATCATTGTTCAAGAAATCATAAACTAGAACTAAAAATTAGAAACCTTTCAACATATTTTCATTCCTGTTTTTTTTCACAGCCTCTTTATATGTATAAAGTTATTAGAATTAACTCTTTTAAATAATTTCATCATGTGTTTCAATATGGTGGAATGAGTTTGTTGCTCACTGGAGAAAGTATAGCCTACAGCATTGACTTGTGGTTCTTAGCCATTGTAATAATAAGTAGTTATATATATCTCTACCAGTAATCTGTGTCAATGGTAAATGAATATCTGTGTCAACAGTAATATTTGTGTCAGTGATCCTAGTATATGTGTGTCATACAGTTCCTGTGTATCCTTCTGTCTGATTGTGTTGACAGAGCTGAAGGAGCTGAAGCGGAAGAAGAAGCAGATGCAGCAGCAGTTGAGGCAGGAGGAGCAGCTGATGGCTGCGTCCCGCACCTGGACCCGCGAGATCCTTCCAAACTGGGACACCATGTACGTATCTCGTACTGCTCAGATACACCTGTACTGGAGTATACCTATAGGAAGCTAATTTAGACTGAAAGAAAATTCTCATTCTGTGTTATTCTCATGAAATAAGTACTGATTAGAAGTGACTAGTATAAACATGCTTTGTAGAGTTCAGGCTGATCTGGTTATACCTCAGCTCCACAGAAGTCAGGCTATACAGGAATCATGCTTGTCACATCCCATCAATACCTGTCACGTCAAGTCCTGTCCTATCATGTCCTGTCCCACCCTAACATTGTATGAAGACATGGGATGTGGGATATGTGGGTTTTTATCACCTTTGGTGATAGTTTTAGGTTTATACTGGTCTTATAATTAACTTCCAAAATGGCCCTCTTATAATATAGGGCCCCAACCCATCAGGGATGTTGTATTTAGGTAAATTCCCAGTGCCGTAAAGTTTATGGTTGTTTCAATTTAAATGTAAAAAATTCCCAATGGCTCTCCCGAAAAGTATTTGTTTCAATTTGGCAAAACAAAAAAAAAAACCCATAAAAAATCCGCAAATAGTAGTTGTAAACTGGTCCATACACACTTTACTTTCATTCTCTAGATGTGCTGTATTTCTTAATTATTTTCAAAAGAAAGTTCCTTATTTGAAGTGTAAAGGACAGCAAAAAAAACAACAACAAACAAACAAACGAAAAAAACACTGCCCAACATAACTCTGTTATCTTGCAGACTGACATTTTCCTAAGTATTTCTATTATTTCAATGAAAGTTTAAGACTTGACTTACAGACTGCTCAGAATATGAAATCTGTTCTATTTGCTTTAGATACATTCAGGCATGTAATGTTCCTGACTCAAAAGCTCTTTTCTCTTTCTACCTGAAGAGTTTTCCCTATACAGACTTGTGTAATATATCATGCTACACTGATTGTGTTGGAAGGGAAATATCATATTTTTATATCAAATTACAGTGATGATCAAAGGCTATGATTAATGAGCTTATTGTTTTTCAGAAAAGTAGAACTTTTTATGTGTAGCTCCAGTTTGTAACATACATATGATATTAAGTCAGGTTTTGTTTGCAACATGAAATTCATATTGTTGCAAAATGATAAATATTAGATAGAAGTATTTGATCATTGGTCCATGACTCAATTGCAGATGGCATATGTTATATAAAATGCAACAGAAAAGATTTTTTTAATCAGAATTTACATCTGATATAAATAATGAGGAAATGAAATAGGAATTAATCAGTGCATGCCTGCCTAAAAATAGATTAGATGTTACATGAAGTAATGTATTGGTATTGTGATGCATGTTTCAGGCACCAGTCCAAGAAAGCACGAGAGCTGTGGTGGCACGGGATTCCGACCAATGTGCGCGGCAAAGTGTGGAAACTGGCCCTTGGCAATGATCTCAACGTCACCCCGGGTCAGTTGTCTCCCTTTCCTTCTGCCTTGTTTCTCTTACAGCATAATTTGACAGTAATTGTAAGTCTCCAGTATGTCATTAAGGACTAAATATCTCATTAGGTTGGTGAATGTCTCCAAAATAATGAGGTATCCATGGAGTTGCTATTAAGTTTGTCTTAGGAAGAGAAAAGTCAAGGATAAGTCCTGCTGTTGTAGCCTCCATTGGTATGCAGTGCTTGAGTTTGCTACCTATTTTTGCAAATCTGCACATTTCTTTAATGAAGATTTTCCGATGGCTCAAAAGAAATTTGATTATGTCTTGATAAAAATTGTTGGGAAGTGGGGTGGGGGAGAAAATAAAGAGATATATACATATATGCATACAAAACTCTCTTTGTTTTCAACATGCAGTTCTAGGCAAGATTTTATAATATTCAGATACATTGTAGTACCAGTAATTAAGCCTAAGTTAACATTCATTTGAATTCATGATACATTATGATAATAGATCAAAGTGATTAAAGCATTTTTTGCCCTGCCTTACAAATATAGAAACCATATGCAGTGTCATATCATGTCAAGTCCGATCCCATTTATATATATGAGCATCTACATATTGTTGAGATATGGCAATGTAGCATTTTGATTCGTAATATCAAGTGATAGCTTTCGTTTTCTTGTGTCCTATGAAAGACTAAAGTGAAAGCACCTTTGTTTTGATATGAGTTCATACAATGAGACAGACATAGAAGATAATTTGATTTTTTTTTCTTCTTCTATTTCATTACAGGGGAAGTCCAGAGCATTATTATATTATAGAATTGATTTTTAGTGTCATTTCAAATAATTATATACTGTTACTTTTTATAGTATTGATGGAGAAATTTTAAAAAATATCAAAATTCATATAAAAGGTAAAAAATTGAATATGACATTGGAGACAAAATACTGGAATATTGAATGCACTTCATCATTTTGTGTGAGATAAATTCTCACGTCACTTGAACTTTAGGCATACTAGGAAAAATCACCTCAAATTCAGTGACCTTTGACTGATTGGTTCCCGTACTTCTGATAGCTGGTTCCCACACATGATTGACTGGTGCATTTTGTTTCCATTTGCTGGTTCCTTCACTTTGAACTGTTTCTAGAACTTTTGATCTGACTTGTTCCCATTTGTGTTTAAGTGGCTCCCCTTCTTTTAATTAACTGGTTCTCTGCTTGTGATTGAATCATTCCAATATGTGTGATTGACTAGTGTCCTTATAATTTGGTATCCTTACTTGTGGTTGACTGATTCCCATATTAATTGATGACTGGTTTCCGCACTAGTGGTTGACTGGTTCCCATACTTGTTATTCCAGAGCTGTATGAGATCTGTGTGAGCAGGGCAGCAGACAGGATCAAACAGATGGATGAAACCTCCGATGTCACGGGGCCCACCGAAAGTAAGTAACCTCTGGCAAATATCATAAAACAATTAACAGCCATTACAAACCTGCATTTAAGCTTTCATGCAGTGGACCTTTACTGTTAAAGGCTCCACCTTTCTCCAAGTTCTCAAAAATAAAAAAAAACTGTGCTTAAATATGAATTTCATGCAAAAACTTAAGTATGGCCATTAGATTAATAAGATTTGAGCGTGAGCCTGAGATCATACTTCAGTAAATTCAAGAACTTTAGGCCAGATCAGCAGACTGCCACAAACACATGTGTTCTTTTGTGTAAATTTGATCAACTGTTGATAAAATAATGTCCCAGATTGGCTATTTGATAAGGCAAGGATTTGATTTAAATTTATTTTTTGTAATATGTAATTTGGCATTGTTGTGATATTGCAGCCTCGTCAGAGCCTCCGTCCAGTAAAGAGTCGAGCGTGGAGCTGATACAGCTAGACGTGTCCCGCACATTCCCGCAGCTCTGTATATTCCAAAAGGTGAGTCTGCTTCACACAAGGGAGCCTTATTTATAGCTTGACAGCAGAATTTTCTTTTTTTCATCTTCATAAAATATTTATAACCCTGCTTTGTATCATAAGGTTATATAGAAATAATATGCATTGTCCTGTCACGTCCTGCTGTTGTCCCCGTCACATTTTACAAAATGTTCAACATGTTGATGAGTTAAGCGGTGTGGCTGGGGTATTCATCATTTTTAGCGATACCTCTAGTTGATTGTATTAACTAAGATATGGTATACAATTGAATAGTCACAATAATAAAAATTTATTCCAAAGTAATGTTTCCATTATCCTTGTTAGATTTAGTGATTTAGAATTGAAAAAAGAAACTGTTCTGGATAATGCTCTGAGATTTAAATTTTGAATTTTCAAGATACATTATTGTTTCTTAAGAAGTTAATGGAATATATTTGTACTTGTGGAGATTTAAAAAAAAATGAATCTCTGACAGTAGGTTTTATATATCACCAGTACATGGCAGAAACAAATGGTTACTGTATAGAAACACTGGAGGATATATTCTAGTGGTACAGTTCATAACTGCAGATCCAAAAGTTACAAGATGGATCTTCTCCAGAAAACTTTCCTTGGTGCAATATACTAATATAATTCACTTCAGGAACCATTGGGAGTGATCAGTATGAAAAAATGTTCAAAATAAGTTTGGATTATGGGGAATGTGTGTAAATGTTAAATGTGTGTTATATTCCAGGGTGGTCCATACCACGACCTGCTACATAGTCTCCTGGGTGCATATGCCTGCTACAGGCCAGATGTGGGATATGTAAGTGTACAGTGGATACTGGTGGGAGGCACTTGTTATATCCCTGCTTCAAAAAGTGAATTGGGAAGATTATGCATTGTCCCTTGTTTAAAAAAAAAAAAAGATCAGTGTCTTAACCCATTACCTAATGAATATTCATGTGCACATTAATGACTTGATGAATATTAATTTACTGAACTTTATGAAGCAGTGGATTTTTTTATTTGATGAGCAGACTGTGTAGAATCTGAGCTATGCTATTGTATGTGCAAATATCTCTTGAAAGGAGCCGTCTGATCTGGGTCTGCTGTTGGCTAAGATACCACCCACAATGTGTCTGTATGAGGTAAAATGTTAAGAAGAAGTTCAGAAGAACTCTCACATATTATTGGCAGAATGTCCACCATTGAAAGACACAAAACTCTCTCTCTCTCTCTGTTAAATTCTTCAAGAGTTTTTACCCATTCTTTCTTTGGAAATTGGTACTTTTGAATATTTTTATTTCTTGTATAGTCATGATTGGGTAGTAATCATCTACAATTATATCAATTGTTTTTCCAAAATATCTGGTATATTATTTCTTTTAGTTGTATTAAGTCTTTAATATTTATCCTTATCAATCTTGACTGGAAATTGTATGTTGAAACAGTGTATGAAAATATAGCATGCAACATTTATATTCCAAGAAAATTTGAAAGATTGAAACAATCAGAGTGATATGAAAATCTTGAAAGAAAACAGACTTTTTAACTGACGAGTACATGCAAAGATTACCAAGTATGTTGAAAACAACCTGATCACATTCAGAAATGCTAATGAGGCAACAAACAGGCTGCACGATTTTCTCTCCCAATTACATTTAGCTGTGGGGGACTGTGACAGCATTACATTGACATTAGACATGCATGTTTACATCAGGCAACCATGCAGAGTTCCAGTTTCGCGTGTTTTTTGGGTATTGTCTTTTACTATAACAAAGCAAAGCATGAAAGAATTCCTCATGCAAATTTTGTGATTTAAAATATAACAAAGGGAAAATATTTTAATTGTGAGAAATGCCTCAAACTATCATTGATTTCTTAGAAAAACATCTCAGTCTTATAGGCTTTAATGTGTTTTAGCTCACCAGAGCACAAGGTGCTAAATTGAGCTCTTAAGATCACCCTGTATCTGTCATTGTCTGTCATCAACAATTTGCTTTGAAACCACTCAGTAGATATTGATGATACTTTGCATGAATCATTCTTGGGTGAACCTCCACAAAAATTGCTAAAATAAACTTGATCCATGCGGAACACTGGTTGCCATTGCGTCAACACCATTTAATTTTAAAAACTTAAAAGATTTTCACCTATGAAACCAATGGTCAGAATTTAATTAACTTTTGCACAAATGGTCACCTCATAGTCATCTACTTTAATTGCTCAAATGAAGTTGATCCCTTTAAAAGTAAAACCCCCACGAGGTTGGCAAATTTCTTAAATATAAACATTTCAAAAGTCATCTTCTCTGAAACCATTGATCAGAAGTTAATTTCTTTTTTCACAAATGGTCACCTCATGATGGTCTACCATATTTGCTTTGATAAAGTTGATCCCTTTAAAACTGGATTGGCCAGTTTCCTTATATACTCTATATAAAAATTAAAAAATCATCATCTTTGAAACCAATGGTCAGAATTTAATTTCATTCAGCACAAATGGACACCTAATTTTTCTCTACAATATTAGCTAAAATGAAGTTGATCCCTTGAAAAATGAGGCCCCACAATGGTGGTTTTATTTTCCAAAGGGAAATAATCAATATTCTATTTTAATACTCTATAAATATAGGGTATTGATTAAATCCCTTTCTTAAATTTGTATAGTTGTCATATAAATAAATATCTTGGAATTATTTCAAAGTATTTGATATAATTTAAATATGGTATAAATTTCTTTGAATACTTATAGATAATAGTGAAACCACCAGTGATTCTTTAGATTTTTATTTTTTTAAACCATGTCAAAAGAT
The DNA here is from genome assembly GCA_021229015.1 of Solen grandis. Taxonomy (NCBI): domain Eukaryota; kingdom Metazoa; phylum Mollusca; class Bivalvia; order Adapedonta; family Solenidae; genus Solen; species Solen grandis. Next base: position 43,724,815 of record CM037785.1, read on the forward strand.
CTGTGCAAAGAATAAGTACATAATTAAAAGATACAAACATATGTGTAAATAATCAACATTTTCTTAATTAGCACTTAAACAAAAAATATTTTGTTTTAAATAATCATCAGTAAAGAATAAAACATCTAAGCAACAACTTCGCCAAAATGACTTGTCAAAGTTCAAACAATGTAAATACTCTATTATTATTAAAGAGTTGTATAGACTTCTCTGTCTAGTTTTGGATGTGCCGTATTATGTTTTGAAGTACATTGTGTAATAATTGAAGTCTTGCTGATGGTTGGTTAGTTTTTCTTTAGTCTGTATAGAAACTTTGAAATTGTATTTTAATCAAGGTTCAACTGAATTGTTTAATTAAGCTGATGGTACTCTTGTGAGCATTCTAGGGGCATGATGGTCCTCTTGTTTCTGTTTTGGCCTTTCTCTTAAATAGAATTTTCTTTTTCGTCTTCGTCAGAATGTTGTTCAGCCATTTTGCATCAGCGACTTTTTGCCCCTTGAACTTACAATACTGTATGCATAATAAATTAACAGAGAGCCTTTCCAATAATGTTGTATGCATTTCTGTTCACTCCTGTGACAAGGTTTTGTTTCTTGAATATACTGGTGTCACGGGCCATAATGTACTAGTACATTTAGGCAGAGATTGTCTTCTTGCTTAAATGTTTCAAAAGTGGAGAAATTTAATATCCAATATTTATTTGAAAGTTGATCTGAATGCATCTTTAAGTTGAAAAGTAATCCCTCACAATTAGTAACTGAATTACTGGTCTTATCACATCTTGCAATTCAATTATAGTTTATATAGAATTGCTTCAGTGTCTAAATCTGTTTATGTAGGATGCTAAGTATTTAAATTTAGTTTGAGAAATGTATCAATTGTAATCAGAATGTTTGGATAATATGCCACTTGTGAATTATGTGATACTGTCGATTATTTTCTCACATAATGTTTCACTTGATGTTAGTATAAGTGGACTTTGCCCATTATGTATTGAATGATACTGCAGTTTGTCAGCATTTTCTCATACAAATGTCTGACCTCATATTTGACAGGAAACACTCTCAACCTAAATCCTTGTTTTAAAGATTTTTAATAAGAATTTCTTGTACATCCTGGTGTTTCTTCCTGATTCTTTTTTTTATTGTTGATTATCTAGGTTTATTATGACTGTTTGTAAAGACATAATTTATTTGAAGAAGTTAACCATACAATATGATGGTATTAGACGTGGTCATGAATATTTTCCTGTTTATGTTTAAAGTTATCAATTATGGAGAAGGAAACACTATTAAGTTCTGTTTGAATTGATACCTTTAAAAACAAGGAAACCTTTAAGTGAAAAAGTATGACATTAGTATTATACTTGTTCACACTAGATTATTGTTTTAAGCAGGAAATACATGTACTTAGTTTATTATTTCATAGATATATACCATAAGCAAAAACAAGCTGAAGGTTGCAGGCTTGATCACTGGTCATGACATATCAAAGTCTTTAAAACTGATTGGCACTCAGTACAAATATAGTTCAAGGATTGGTTGGCCTGGCATAACCAATGCAGTAGCTCAGTGGTAGAGTGTCCTCTTTGCGTTCAGGAGGTCTGGGGTTCGAATCCCAGGTGGGGAACTTCCTGTGGTGACGGCATCAAACCAAAGACATAAAATTGGTACCAGATGCACACTTGCCTTGCACTCAGCAAAATGGGGTTGCCATGGGAACTCTGAGTCTGCCCAGGAACTTTTCTCTTGTGAATTAGTTCTATACAGCTGGCATGTAAAAGAACCAAGAGGTCTATTTGCAAAATGTGCCAGGGTTTCAAACCCAGATTCCCTTGTATCTAACTACTGTCTCTTCCGATGCCATCTCTTCAGAAAAAACTGGACCCACACATAGGAAATCCTTGAAAATTTGGCCATAATAATCAGAAAATGATTGCTAGCCATTACAATAAAAGAAAAGAAGAAGAACATATCCTGCCATATGTCTAAGATGTTTTAATGCAGTGTGGTAGCAGTGTATTTGTCTCAAGTAGTCAAGTCTTCAACTGACTGAAATACTGTTGGTTGCATGTAAATTTAAACAAACACAATCAAATTTAAGCTGTGATGTAGGGTCTGAAAGAAATTCAAGATATTAAAAAAAATGTAATTTATTTGTCTGATTATTTTAAATCTGCAATAACCGTTTAAATTGAAAATTGAGACATTCTCATGAAGTAGATCATTCTTCTCTGTTAACCCTTTCCCTCATAGAGGATACCATGAAAAGACCTATGCTAACAGCATAAAACCAGATCAGCCTGCGAGTAACTTGCAGGCTGATCAGGTTTTATGCTGTTCGCTGCTCCTCAGTGGTCTGGTAATGAGGATTTTACAATTAAATTTGGTAAGGTTTGAGTTTGGCTTTCTGCAGATCAGGCTTTATGTGGTACCTATTGAGTGCGTCAAAATGAGTCTATATGAGGGAAAGGGTTAAGTAGAATTTCTATCAAAAAAATTACAGTGATAAAATCTGTCAGGGTATGACACTTTTTTCAGTAAATTGTAGAATTTAGCAATTCTGTAATTTTTGGGACAGCCCTTGTTGTCTGTCCCAGTAAATTGTTGAATCTAACCATTCTATGATTTACTTTAACTGCCCTTGTAACAACATGGCATGTATGTGTTGTATTACAGGTGCAGGGGATGTCATTCATTGCGGCGGTGCTGCTGCTGAACATGGATGTGGCCGATGCCTTTATCTGCTTTGCCAACTTGCTCAACCGTCCCTGTCAGGTGGCCTTTTTCCGTGTCGACGAGGAACTGGTATATCACTTTCAAATTAATAAGATACTCATAGCTCATGTTTATATCATAGAGGCCACACATTTCCATGCTTTTGTTGAGATGGAGAAATATTTACATATTTAGAAAAGTTTCTGGAAACATGCATGGTTTGCAAAAAATCTTGAAAAACACTTCTATTTTTATCTGTTTTTACTGAAGAGCCTTTAAAAACCCTTAAAAACTGACAAAATAAAAAAAGCCAATATGACCAGAAGTACCATATACTATATAGGATCCTTATTTCACTAACTGTGTTGTATTTTGCTGTATTTTGTTTTGTTTTTAATAATCTGCAAATTTATCCAATGGTCAGGAAAAAAAATATGCCTTATTGTCATATATGTTTAAGGTTTAAGCCAAGATGTGTGAGTTTAAGAATCTGTGAAATACTGCTTTACAAAAAAAAAATAGCACATAAAATCAAAAGCTTAACGGTAAATTTGTCCATCTGATAAGTAATCATCATGGTGTTGCTGTGCCAATTTCAGATGAAGTGCTACTTTCAAACATATCAGGAGTTCTTCAAGGAGAACCTGCCGGCCCTACTGCATCATTTCCAGAAACAGAACCTAACCCCTGACCTCTACTTGTATGACTGGTGAGTTATCTCCCTTACTGACTCTTCAGTGGTCAAAGTCATTTGAAGTTGTTTTTGGACCTAAGTCAGAGAACCAGAAAAAAGAACTGATACCTTATTTAACATGAAAATTATTGCACGAAACACACGTTACATAAACAAATTGCATTACTAGTAAATAAATATTTACTAGAAAATATTTCAGATGAACTTTTTTTTCTTTTTTTAACAAAACAAAAGTAGATAAATATTGTATCATTTTATGTAAATACTGAACATTACAAAATGGCTATTTAGTAACATATTTTCATGTAAATCTACAAATCTAGTTGCAAAAGATGGTTTGATTACAGCATTCTTCTTTCCCATTTTCCTTTTGATTTAATAATTGTATGAATTACAACTGAACTTAAATAATTCCACAGGATCTTTACATTGTTTGCACGGTCACTTCCGCTGGACGTTGCATGCCGGGTGTGGGACATTTACTGCCGGGACGGGGAGGAGTTCCTATTCAGGACGGCCCTAGGTAAACTTCCATCACATCTTGTTTGTACCTCATGACTGTCCTGATAGCTGAGTGATTAGAGTGTCTGTCCTGGAATTGGGAGGTTGTTAGTTCAATCATCCGACCTTGATATACCAAAGTCCTAAAAAATGGTGTTGGTATAGCTCCCTTGCTTGGTGCTCAGCATATAAAGGTAGTTCCAGGACTGGTTGGCCCAGTGTCAAGATAATGTGACAGGGTATGGTATCATGCCACTTGTCTACAGCCTGATACTGCAGTGTGGCAGCATTATATCTGTCTCAAGTAGACATCATTTCCAAATATCTGTCAGTTGGATGTTAATCCAACTAAACAAGAAAACAAACAGTGGCATCATGTAGAGATGTAATAATTTTTAGTCCCCTACCGGTGTTCACACCGGAGGGGACTATAGGTTTGCCCTCCGTCTGTCCGTCCGCCTGTCCGTCCGTCTGTCCGCTCAAATCTGGATCCCGCGATAACTTAATAACTAAGCAAGCTAACTTGATGAAACTTGGTATATGACTAGATGGCAATGTGTAGATTATGCACGTCATTTTATTTTTGTTCTTCGACTAAAATTGTGGTTGCTATGGTAACGGAAATAGTGAAAATATGGCAAAAATGGGATCCCGCGATAACTAAGCAAGCTAACTTGATGAAACTTGGTATATGACTAGATGGCAATGTGTAGATTATGCACATCATTTTATTTTTGTTCTTCAACTAAAATTGTGGTTGCTATGGTAACGGAAATAGTGAAAATATGGCAAAAATGGGATCCCGCGATAACTAAGCAAGCTAACTTGATGAAACTTGCTATATGACTAGATGGCAATGTGTAGATTATGCACATCATTTTATTTTTGTTCTTCAACTAAAATTGTGGTTGCTATGGTAACGGAAATAGTGAAAATATGGCAAAAAATGGGATTGATTACCATATTGAGTCAAGGTGGAGCTGGTAGGGGACTTTATGTGTTGCATACAACACCAGTTACTTGTTATCCTCATTATACTCCCACAAACAAAGTGTAGAGATTTTTTATGTTATAGCAAATGGTCATCTGTCTGTTAACAAAATGATATATCATAAGTTAGATCAAAATGAAATGTAGATTTGTGTCATGACAGCAAGGTCAGCCATTACAGAGATATTAGCCTTTGAACTTAGCCAAAGTCACCATACATGTATTTACATAGTGTGTATATGGGGTCGTGAATGCAGGTCTTCCACAGTTTCAAAGGGATTTCATTGATTCTTTCACACATGTTGCTGTTAATGACTTGAAATACCTACAATGGGTGCCTTACTACTTAATTTAGCATTATGCTATGATATATTAGATAGGGCCTTTTTTCCACTGCTTTGGGAAGATGACCCATATATCCTCCAAATTGGAAAATATTGCATCAATATGGTAGAAATTGGCAACTACAGTAAATTCAGGGAATGAATGCAAAGTGTATATTGATTTGTTTATCAAAATCAATGTACATACTATTCATAAACTGTGTTAAAAAATCTTTAAAAATTCTTTCAACATTTTCGAAGAATATGAGAGCTATTGTAGTCGCCCTTGCGTCGGCGTTGGCGTTGCAGCTTTTGGTTAAAGTTTTCCATGCAAGTTACTATCAACCTTATATCTCAGTAACCATTTATGGTATTGACTTGAAAGTTTATAAATATGTTCAGGGGGCATCAGAAAACCAAGGTAGATAACTCTTGACTGAATTTGATATGAATTATGGCCCCTTTTTAACTTAAAATTTTGGTTAAAGTTTTGCATGCAATAGAAAATTTGGTTAAAGTTTTGCGTGCAAGCTACTATTTAGTTTATATCTCAATAACCATTCATGGTATTGACTTGAAAGTTTATGAATATGTTTAGGGGCATCAGACAACCAAGTTAGATAACTTTTGATGGAATATATTACAAATTATGGCCCCTTTTTAACTTAGAAATTTTGGTTAAAGTTTTGCATGCAAGGTATTTTCATGCTAATATCTCAGTATCCAGGCATGGGATTGATTTGAAACATCTTTAATATGTTTAGGGGTATCATACTTTCATGGTAGATAACTCTTGATAGAATATGTTACAAATTATGGCCCCTTTTTAACTTAGAAATTTTGTTTAAAGTTTTGCATGCAAGGTATTTTCATGCTAATATCTCAGTATCCAGGCATGGGATTGATTTATGTTTAATGTATCATACTATAAAGGAAGATAACACTTGATCGAATATAAATTAAAAATTATGACCCCTTTTAACTTAGAATTTTGGTTAAATTTTTGCAATCAAGCTACTATCCAGCTTATATCTCAGAAATTGCCTAAGGAATTGACTAGAAAGTTAAGGAGTGTCTTCAGGGGCATCAGAAAACTAAGGAGGATAACTTTGAGACTGAATTTATGCAAATTATGGCCCTTTTCTAACTTGGATTTTTGGTTAAAATTTTGCATGCACAGTGTTATTATGCTTATGTCTCAGTAACTAGGCATGGGATTGATTTTAGACATCATAAAAATATTAAGAGGTATCAGACTATCAAGGTATATCATTTTTAGCTCACCTGAGCACAAAGTGCTCAAGGTGAGCTTTTGTGATCGCCCTTCGTCCGTCGTCGTGCGTCGTCCATCGTCCGTCGTCAACAATTTGCTTTAAACGACATCTCCTCTGAAACCGCTGGACAGAATTTAATGAAACTTGGCAGGAATGTTCCTTGGGTGAGGCTCTACAAAAGTTGCTAAAATAAACTTGATTCATGAAGAACTCTGGTTGCCATGGCAACAAAAAGAAAAATAATTTGAAAACTTTCAAAATCATCTTCTTCAAAACTACTGGCCAGATTTTAAAATAAATTGGTACAGATGTTCCTTGGGTCAACCTCTACCATAGTTGCTAAAATTATTCCGATCCGTAAAAAAACATGGCCGCCAGGGGCGGGGCTTATTTGCCTTATATGTATATAGAGAAACCTTTAAACAACATCTCCTCTGAAACCACTGGACAGAATTTGATTAAACTTGGCAGGGATGATCCTTGGGTCAACGTTCACAAAAGTTGCTAAAATAAACTTGATCCATGTAGAACTCTGGTTGCCATGGCAACAAAAAGAAAAAAAAAAATGAAAACTTTAAAAATCATCTTCTTCAAAACTACTGGCCAGATTTTAAAATAAATTGGTACAGATGTTCCTTGGGTCAACCTCTACTAAAGTTGCTAAAGTTTTACCGATCCGTAAAAAAACATGGCTGCCAGGGGCGGGGCTTATTTGCCTTATATGTATATAGGGAAAACTTTAAACAACATCTCCTCTGAATCCACTGGACAGAATTTGATTAAACTGGGCAGGGATGATCCTTGGTCACCTTCGAAAAAGTTGCTAAAATAAACTTGATCATGTAGAACTCGGGTTGCCATGGCAACAAAAGAAAAAAAATATGAAAACTTTAAAAATCATCTTCTTCAAAACTACTGGCCAGATTTTAAAATAAATTGGTACAGATGTTCCTTGGGTCAACCTCTACTAAAGTTGCTAAAGTTTTTCCGATCCATAAAAAACATGGCCGCCAGTGGCGGGGCTTATTTGCCTTATATGTATATAGAGAAACCTTTAAACAACATCTCCTCTGAAACCACTGGACAGAATTTGATTAAACTTGGCAGGGATGATCCTTGGGTCAACGTTCACAAAAATTGCTAAAATAAACTTGATCCATATAGAACTCTGGTTGCAATGGCAACAAAAAGAAAAAAAAAATGAAAACTTTAAAAATCATCTTCTTGATCAAAACTTCTGGCCAGATTTTAAAATAAATTGGTACAGATGTTCCTTGGGTCAACCTATTTATCTCAGGTGAGCGATTTAGGGCCATCATGGCCCTCTTGTTTACTATTATTATGTACAGGGTATGTGAAGGGCAAGAATTGAAATAGATTTCATTTGATTTACCAACAAGCATTTTGAATAGTCGAGCGTGCTGTCCTCTGACAGCTCTTGTTAATCTTTTACCAAATTAAAACTTTTTTGAGTTTTGAATTCAAGTTTGAAAACTTATATACTGTCTAGAACTGGGAATATAGCTAAATACTAGCTGTTAAGATATCTTGGAGGAAAAAAAATGCATTAATGGACTTTTTGTTTTCATGTATGTTATTATGGCTTATTTCCTTTCCAGGGATCCTGCGTTTCCATGAGGCGACGTTAATGACTCTTGATTTTATCCACCTAGCTCAATCCTTGACCAGACTGCCTGAGTGTGACAATTATGACAATCTCTTCAAGTGTATAGAGACCATCCAGATGCAGGTTGACAAGAAAAACTTCAGTCAAGTGTTTGCAAGCAAAAGGGAGAGCAAGGATATAACTTGATAGTGGAGTGATACCTTATTTCAGGCATGGGATTTCATAGAGTACTGAGACCAAGTCTGTAAACAGACTGGTTACCAATTTTGCAACTCAGGCAAACTGTGATACAGGAAGTGCTCTCCATTACTGAAGATGGCCTACTGTAGAACAGAGAAGCAGTCCAAGTGGAAGTTTCTGCTGTTGCCAGTCTACTGGTCTGGTGGATTTTAACTTATTTATATGGATTTTTATCAGTCATTACTTTTGATACCAGACACGAAATGCTTTTTATTTCAGATATATTCTGTATTCAGTGTTTTGCGGGTCAGACTAATGTTCATATTGTAAGTCAGTGGTCTAAAATTGCCATGTTGTGATAATTCATGTGTATAGTTTTTAGTTTACAGGAATGAGATTTCTTTGGAGTGAGATCTTCAGGTTGATCTTTGAGATCTGAAAGTTAATAGTGCTGTGAGATGTTGAGCCAGTATAGACTGTGTCACAAACTGATATTGATTACAACAGTTTAGACTGTGTCACAAACTGATATTGATTACAACAGTTAGACTGTGTCACAAATTATTACAAGAGAGCACATTGTATTGTAAAACCAGACTGGAATTCATTAAAATTAATTAAATTTAATACAGGTGCATCTAAGGTTTATTTGGTTCCCTCTGTTTTAGGATTGCCGTATGATAATAAGACATAGTCCTTTTAAAGAGATTCTGGTACATGTGCTATTTACTCAGTGTGTATGAAAGACGTTGCCGGAATTGCTGAAGCTAACAACTGCAATTCTTATAGTAAATGTGATGAAATTTCTGTTGATATGTGTTTATGTAAATTTATCAATGCAATGATATTAAACATACCTAATATATGTGTTGCATAATCATGTTATAATTAATGACTGATGTCAAAGTAAGATAGGAGGTTGAAGGCTGGGCATTATCTGACTATGATGTGTGCATGTTAAAGCTCTATAGCTGCTCACTGTAGGTTCTTCTGCCACTGGAACTTACCTACATCCAATAGGCTCAAGGTACTCCAAAATAAATACTGAACTTAAGTGTAATTTCATGTTTAAACTTAACATATGGCCACTGGTTTCAATAGGGTGATTGAATATGGTATTTCATTGAAGCCAAAGATCATACTTGAGTATTTTTCAAGACCTTGTGGGGCCAGGGCTTTTGATATTTTAATCTTTTTTGTCCATCTATATATATATATATATATATATATATAACACACACACACTCATGAAGTGTACAAGTAAATGTTTTGCTGAATCCTTAAGATTTTCAGGGACTAAAATCGTAAAAGAAGGAAATGACTACCGGTACTTCAAATTTTACACCCTGAACCTGAGTCTAAATTCAAAGGATTGACCCAGTCTTAATGACACTGAAGTGATTTATGTCTAAATACTCATCAAAATATGTGTTTCTATGTGTTTCTCTCTTTTTCCTTTCTTTTTATACTCATGCTTTATAAGTTAAGTGTGAAGCTTTATAGACATTAAGGCATTGTTGCATTACATCCAATAGTTTTTTTTTTTTTTTTTTTTGAGTCAAGGCTGTATCAATAGGTTATTAATCACATTAAGTGAAAGCTCTAGTTCTGTAACAGCCTATTTCATGGTTTTAGCAGTGTTTCAGTCAAGTAAGTATTCTAATAAGATGTCTTGATATTTGTCTACTGATGTAACACTAGTAGGACCCCTTCTTATGATCAAAGTTGGTGTCTTACAGTAGTAAGAGAATTGTGAGCTATAGCTTGATATCAGACATCAGGATAACTGAATAGGAAAGGGAAAAGGGCAGAGATGTATAAGTAAGAGAGGTAGGATGTGGAGTGGAAAAAATGAAAGAAAGCTGATGAATGAAATTTATTTGGGGAGAAAAGGACAGAAAATTGAAAATAAGAGAAGAAATTGCAGAATATCTATATATTGCAGATCCATTATAAGATTTAGTTAACATAATGTGGTATTTTGGACTGCACTTTAATTACGTGAAATTGCACCTGAAGTCATCTCAGCAAACCACAAAATAAAGATTTGGGTTCAAATTTTGGACTTTGAAATGAAGGTACTTCAAAAAATTCTCAGCAGCGCCTAGGAAAAAAATCAATATTGCTGGAAATTATAATATAAGGTCTTATAACTTTATCCACCAAATCTGATTTATCTGCTCTGTTTACATAGTCAAGATGATAATTTTGATATATATATATATATATATATATATATATATATATATATATATATATATATATATATATATATATATATATATATAGTGTAGTGGTAATCTGTAAAATGGACAAAAATGAAAACAGAGCTGTTATCAAATATCTTCATGTAAAAGGGATGAACACCAAGGAAATCCCTGCTAACATGGTGCAAACACTTGGTGAGGATTCTCCTAACTATTTCAGGGGAGGCAAGTAGAGCACTGATGGTGATCCAAACCATGCAGAGAACTTTTTGAAGTGCCCTCTTATACTTGTATTAGCCTTATAATGGAGCATGTTGTAATGGATTTATGCTGCATATGCATATTGTGACCAGGCTGTTATTTTAATACTCTTCATATACATACATGGTATGCAAAGGGCTACAGTTAATGCTAGGGGATATTGGCTAGTCAGGATGTTTCAGGCATGTGTGATCAGGTTTTGGCTTGTCTGCTGGTCAGGCATTCACGGACATGGACATGCTATCCCTTTCCCTCATATAGACTCATTTTGACGCACACAATAGGTACCACATAAAGCCTGATCTGCAGAAAGTCCACAGTTAAACCTTACCAAATTTAATTATAAAGTCCTCATTTCCAGACCACTGAGGAGCAGCGAACAGCATAAAACCGGATCAGCCTGTGAGTTACTCGCAGGCTGATCTGGTTTTATGTTGTTCACATAGGTCTTTTCATGGTTTCCTCTATGAGGGAAAGGGCTATCCTGTGTATTCTCAGATGTATGGTGAAAGTGACATGCACGGGATGCAAGATTTATGATTACAAGGTGAAAGGCTTACATACAAACATGCAAGTTACAAAAAAGGATGCAAAGATTCTCATGTACTGGTATTAATGGCGCCATTTTATAACACCATATACTCCTAATATTTGTATTTGTGATCATTTTACCATCACATGTAGCTGATTTTACTTTCATGTAGTTTTTAAATGGAATTTGATTTAACAAATAAGAATGAAATTATTTTAGATTTTTTAATTGATCAAGACTAATTTATTTTCCCCATTTTAATAAATATCCAGTATATATAGATTTAGATAGGGATATTTTAGGTATTTGATTGAAATCTTCACTTACACTTTCTTACTGAAATCTGAACAGTGCAGTGTTTTATATTTTGTCACCAAATTTAATGATGAAAATCAGATCATTAAGTTACAGGTAAAAATAGTTAATTTATGACAGGACAGAACTCAGTATCTCTTATGAAAATCTTCTTGTTTGCTCTGATGATTGCATTCATGTGGTCCTTAATGTTCCTGATAAAAACCATCAGTCCAAAAAGGTGACCCAATACTCTTCAACGGCCAACATTCAACCAACTAAGGATCGAAACAGATTGCATTGTTGAAAAAAAAATCAGTTATTAACCACTTTGCTATCCTGACAGCTGGAAACTTAACAGTTTACTATAAATACAATTTCTACATGTAAGAAAATATCTTTATGGTCCCTGACTCAATGAACATCAGTTCTGCTACTTACTTATTTGTCGTAAGAAAATATTCAATGGTCCTTCATTCATTGAATTTCAGTTCAGATAATTATTTGTCAAAAGCATTCAATAAAAATGTTGACAGAAAATTTACAGGTTCTAAATGCTGCATTGTTGTTCATTTCTTTTATCCCACCGACACTCACCTGTGATTTTATATCTGTATAAACATTGCCTTGTGGTATAGCACTGTGTGTGTGATATTTGAATTGGCATTTTTTCATACACTGATGTCTCTTTCATATTCTGAAGTTTGAACATACGGATTCTACATATAGCTTTTATTCACTTATTGATTGATATGATGGATTGCCTATTGATCTCTTTTGATTCATTCAAGCTTTTGGAAGACACATTCTTGTTGAATATGTACATATTAAAAACATCTTTATTCTCTTTTAGGATCTTAAAAACAAAACTGGAGACTAATTGTTCCAACTTTTTTCAAAACCTTTTTAATTGTTTTAATAAACTTGGAATTGTGTGAGTTTATTGATTTTCTTTTTATTTTTTAGTGTATGAAAGTGGCGGAGTTCTGTGTTTAAGACTCTGGATGAGGGAATGAATGTATTTCATAGTTGGATATGTGTACATTTATATGTCTAATATAAATGGTTTGGTGGGTGTATATACATACATGTATTTATATATGTGCCAGGTATTTGATGTGTATACATGTATGTGTGTCATGTATGTATGGTGTAGACATGTATATGTGCTTGGCATGTAAGATATATACATGTTTAGGTGCCAGGTATGTAAGATGAGTGTACTAGATGTAAGGTGTATACTTGTATATGTGCCAGATATGTAAGGTGTATACTTGCATATGTGCCAGGTATGTAAGTTGTCTACATGTATCTGTGCCAGGTATGTAAGATGACTGTACTAGATGTAAGGTGTATACCTAGATATATGTAGATATGTATAACAAATAAGTATATGTGCATATGGTATATACAACTACATGATTCTGGTGTTTATTGCATATATATGCCAGATGTGTTGTTTATACATAGAAGACATGTAAGCTTGTATTGTCAGAAGTGCACACATGGAAACATGCTGGGGATGGCTGATGTTCTGGTCTTAAACTGTTTTATGTGCTTCTTGTAAACTTATTTGTTATGTGATAACAAACATGATCACATTTGATGTGAGTGAAGTCTTAGCTTTGTTACAGCCATGAAGATAATAAAATATAAATTAATCATATATGCTTCTTGTCCTTTGATATGCCTCCATTATGTTGGCCATTATGACCCACCCATACCTACATAATGCACCTAAATACTCCTACACCCGAGTCATCATCATTGTCCCTTAAAATCCACCTGTTAACTCTAACGCAATAACATTTTTACCCCCCCCCCCCTTTTTTTTCGGTGGCCCCTTTATCTGGCGAGATACGAACATTCCTGAATGTTGTCATGGAAATGATGAACATAAATGTAATGGACACTATTTCCTGTACAAAATATTATTTCGTCATGTGATTTGAATTTACTTATCGACCCGTATAGTTATTTCCGTTTCTTTTATACGACACTGTACATGATGAAAACATGAGTAATTGGCATAGGTACATCAATGCGGTTGTAAAAGGACATTAAATAGACAATAACTGTGTTGTTCTATCCAAGGAAATTCCACCTACATTGTATTTAGTATTTCGATTTTAGGCCTATCATCTCATTTAGCTACTAATTATTATATTTCAGTCAGAAGCATGGACTATATAGAAGTTAAGCGAATAATACAATTCATTTAACCGTGCATAGAATTAATTTAAGCTTTTCGGTGATTTATTATAGGGAAATACATTAGTATCAGTGAATTAAAAATGGTAATTTACTGTTTGAAACAATGAAACAATGAAAATGACCATTTTCATAATTTTCACTCTGGAACTTGAATCCGACTCTATGTTATCACGGTGCATAACCATATCGACAGGCTCTTTATGGAAATCGCTATATCGGTAGGCTCTCTGTGGAAATCGCTATATCGGCAGGCTCTCTGCGTTCGCATCGGTCATTCTCTGCCATAAACACTAGCAAACGTTGGACGGAAAGGAAAGAAACAGACCAAAGGTCACTTTTCAAAGCTGAGTTGCTCAATATTAAGTATTGTATATACGGAATATTAGAGTATTTAGCTATGTATATATGCGTGTTAACTTTTCAATTATCAGCGACTGCGACCTGGAACTCGGCCGATCCGTTTAGTGATGTACCAACATGGAACACAACCTCGGTACTTTCTACAGACTTCAGCAGGTTATTGCTTTGATTTTGTCTATAAAATGACCATCGAATGTATTCTATTCAGTATATTCTTCTGTAGAAAGTTTACACGCATATACATAGCTAAGATACTCTAATATTCCATGCAATACTTAATTTCCCTTCCGTCCAGCGTTTGCTAGTGTTTATGGCAGAGAATCACTGCTGCAAACGCAGAGATACGGTGGCACTGAGGTGACATGTGCAATAGTTTTTTTTTGGTATTGTTTTCCCGAGTTAATTTTTTTTTTTAACTCGGGAAAACAAAGTTATTTTTGTTTTCCCGTGTTAAATTTTTTTTTTAACTCGGGAAAACAAAAAAATATTGTTTTCCCGAGTTAATTTTTTTTTTTAACTCGGGAAAACAAAGTTATTTTTGTTTTCCCGTGTTAAATTTTTTTTTTAACTCGGGAAAACAAAAAAATATTGTTTTCCCGAGTTAATTTTTTTTTTAACTCGGGAAAACAAAGCCATTTTTGTTTTCCCGTGTTATTTTTTTTTTTTAACTCGGGAAAACAAAAAATATTGTTTTCCCGAGTTAAATTTTTTTTTTAACTCAGGAAAACAAAAAATATTGTTTTCCCGAGTTAAATTTTTTTTTTAACTCAGGAAAACAAAAAATTAAGTCGTGCGCACGACTTAATTAGCCAATCAAATCCGCTTATTATGTTGTGGCCACGACTTAATAAGTTGTGGGAACGACATAATTGGCCAATCAGAGCCCTCAGTCAGAGTTAATGTCTGAGTTAAAATATATATATAAATATATATTATATATTATTATATATATATATATTAAAAATATATTTTGAATAATTGTAGTACTATACCTCCAACAAGCTGGCCGTTGCGTTTACTGGTCCAGTCCGGCTGTAAGAATTTAAAGCGCCCACCATTTCCATGCATTATGTACTCAGCAAAAAAGAAACTTTACATTTATTGACTATATTCCTTAAAACACTTAGGATACAAGTAATAATCACCTGCAAATATGTTTGAATTCGCTTATAGTCACCAACCAAAAATCATTGTTTACAATGGCGTATAACTGTTTACGTGAAAACATTTTACAGTCAGCTTAAACATTCCGAGGGATCGTGTTTTAGCATTATTCTTGCACTTAACATCAAACCCAGAGTCTAGGTCAAGAAAAACAACTTCTGGGACAGGTACTGAGAGCTGTTTGTAAATTAAATTATATAATGTATATATAATGTAATATTATGTAATCATAAATTACACCATCCATTTGAATTGAAATAAGAAGGATATTCCTTCACCGCGAGACTATGAGAACGAATTGTGTAGGCAGCAGCATTGGTCATCGTTATCAATAAGTTTAGGCTATGAAGTGATCCAGAAAGTTTCGACAACGATAATCAAATGGAAAGGCATGTAAAGATGCTTTTTTCTGAGTATATATTGCATGTCCGATCTGGTTTTAGCTTTTCATTTGGCGAGATAGTCTGTTTATCAAAGTTTGAATTTCTCTGTTAATCCTTTTCGTTCTTAAAATATGTATGAAATATATGTCTTGAAATTTCAAGATAATTCTGGGAAACTATCACACAGAGTTAATGGAATTCGGTCAGTTGGTAATTCTTAGGATACAAAAGGCAAAAATCCAAGTCTCAGTCCGATACCCTTTCTAGTTAGTGTAGTTTACTTGAATTATCTGATTTTTTCAAGATTTTATCTCGAATTTCAAGGATTTTGTATCTTGAATTATCGAAAACTGATTTTGAATAATCAAGATATTATCTTGAATTTTCAAGATCCTGTTTAGAATTCCTAAACCTTATGTTGACTTTTAAAGATCTTATGCTGATTTTTTATGCTTCCCGAAGGGGGAGCATAAAGTTGCCGCTTTGTCCTTCCCGTCCGTCTGTTCGTCATAATTTTGTCCGGAGCATTACACAAAAAAATGTAAAATGTATCAACATGAAACTTCAAAGGTAGATAGATCTCAGTGTGGAGAAGTGCGGTGTACAATAACCATAACTCTAGGATGACTAATTTAAGAGTTATCGCCATTTGAATACTTGTACATGTTAGACCAAAGGGTGGTCTCTTAAGATTTTCCTCAGTTGAGGTGTTCTCTTCAGCAAGTTTAATAGTACATTAAAACATTTTTTTAAACAACATGCATCTTTAAAGGTTTCTAGATCCCTTTACAACACTGCTTCTGCAAACTTACAGATGATTTTGCTGTTGCCTTTTAGGCACTTGATGAATTTCTATATCAAAATTATAGACTGTACAGACCCTGATCAGATGGCTGCTGTAGGAGCAAGCTCCCTCATATATGTATATTTTGTTGCAAATGTCACCAGTGTACAAGTACTGTGTAAATAAGTAAACTGTATGCGTATAAATAAATACTGGCTACAGATATGCAGTCTGTGAGTGTGAGTGTATCTGGGGAGATGGGTTGGGTGTTAAAAAGGAAGACAGACACACACATATTAGAATTTGTATTGCCAAATGTTATTTTTAGCATAATGCTTACAACTGAAAGAAATATATCAACATTATGAGCTAAAAGTAAAAAATAAGAGTGGGCGTCAATATCTGACACTGTTGTGTTTGTTGTAAAGTTGTTATTCCAGAAATTTAGCACAAATGAATGAGTGTTCAATGATTATCACAAACAATGTTGGTAATAAATAGCCAAGTGAGAATCCAATTAGTGACAAAAACAAAGATTATGTCAATAAAACAACACCCCCCCCCCCAAAAAAAAAGAGAAAAAAAAGAAAATAAGCATTTTTAAACGTTGCATCTCTTTTAAAGCTATTGTTTTGAATTTGATAAATTATGATTGTATAACTTAGGACAGAACTTTGCAGCCCTCGTGACTCTGGCGGAGGGCTCTGATTGGCTAATTATGTCGTTCCCACAACTTATTAAGTCGTGGCCACAACATAATAAGCGGATTTGATTGGCTAATTAAGTCGTGCGCACGACTTAATTTTTTGTTTTCCCGAGTTAAAAAAAAAAAATAACACGGGAAAACAATATTTTTTGTTTTCCTGAGTTAAAAAAAAAATTTAACTCGGGAAAACAATATTTTTTGTTTTCCCGAGTTAAAAAAAAAAAATAACACGGGAAAACAAAAATGACTGTTTTCCCGAGTTAAAAAAAAAAATTAACTCGGGAAAACAATATTCTTTTGTTTTCCCGAGTTAAAAAAAAAATTTAACACGGGAAAACAAAAATAACTTTGTTTTCCCGAGTTAAAAAAAAAAATTAACTCGGGAAAACAATACCAAAAAAAAAAACTATTGCACATGTCACCTCAGTGCCACCGTAATACGGTGAGCCTGCCGATATAGCGATTTCCGCAGATAGCCTGTCGATATGGTTATGCACCGCAGTTGTGTTTGGTTTTACGCAGGAAATGACGTCATAAAAACCTCACGCACGCGAGGTAATCCCGCCAGTTTTGACGTCTTTTGTGAAAAAACACAGCTAATTTCTGGCCTTTAAAGCATTAAGTAAAAAGAAAAAAATTATTTAATTTCATTCGTGAACATGAAATGGTGCATTTTCACTCATGGCTTCGCCACTCGTGAAAATGTCAATATTTATGTCCACTCAGTGAAATGATTAATCGATCTTACACTAAAACAACCAGCTATCCTCTATGTAATGCATACCGCACTCCATCTATGTTTATAACTTTGAATAGCATATTTTGTTAATCGTGATAGAATATACATTAAAGCTGAATCACAACAAAATATTAACTTTTTTTTTCTAAAAAATATTCCCACGGCCTGTATATAGAGACCCTAGTTCATTTTAGCAAGATAACATGAACATTGTCGTTTCTGCCAAAGCTCTTTAGATATTACCTGAAATTCATGTTTTCTTTTGTTTAGTTTTGCAAAGGGAACTGTGCACTTTATATGTTCATATTTCCCAGAATCCGGTGATGGAATGTGGTCATGTTTTGTGTCATTTTAAAGGATATTCGTTTATATTTTCTGATATCGTATTTCCAATCGTTTGGGTGCATAACGTGCCTACGTTAGTCAGGGTTAAATTAAAAATAAAATAAATAAAAAGTAGCGCAATCGCCTCAGCCCAAAATCATCACAGACGCTTTGAAAGTCGATGCATATTTGCTGCTTGAATTTTTCGAATCGCACTGTACATGTGCACGTGAATGTAAAGAAAACAAGTTTTATCACCTGATGCACGTGAATATCCTAACAACAGTTAACAACAGCAACAAAGGAGTAAGCAAATAGCGCGCGCGCGCTTGTGTGTGTGTTTAAGAAGATATGTTTATAGGTCTTCGTTTGACCAAGAAAATCTGAACTTTGTTACTGTCTATGCTTCGTTTCAACAAAAGCGTCGCTAAGGCAGGGTAATACGCCCGAAGGAAATTCATATGAGAGTATCATACAATATAGTACAATGTAATGTTTTTAATATGGGGAAGCAGTTTTGTTGTATGGATATTTGGATCTTCGTTGTATGGTTGTATGGATCTTTCATAAATGTTGGGGAAAACTATATCTAAATAGGTTTGATCTCAACTTATTCTATTATTAGGAATAGAAGATAAGTTAACTCTATCGTAAATCAGTGGATTGTAACCAAAATCGAACTTGACCTACAGGTATATTGATGTTATATACTGGCATATCCAATATGAATTCAATAAATGAAGTCTTTCAAAAGTTATTGAGTGGAAACGGTTATTTCACATAAAATCTGCTAATAAATGTCGCATAATTCTACAGCGAATCAGGAGATTGTCTCCAAAATCGAACTTGAACTTAATATATTGTATACATTTGCACTGGCATGCCAAATATATAAATTTAATACATGAAGTCTTTCAAAAGTTAATGCGCGAAAAGATCATTCACATAAAATCTGCCTTTTAAGGGCGCATAACTCTATAACGAATTGATGGATTGTAACCAAAATCGAACTTAACCTGTATTTTAATATTATATACTTGCATACTTAATGAGTTTTTCAAAAGTTATTGCACGGAAACGAAGTATCTACGGATAGACGGACGGACGGATAGCGCCATACCAAAGTGCGTCCCGTCATACGACGGACGTTTAAAAAGAATGTTTACATCCAAGTGTTCATTATTAATAAGCATACTGCATAAATAAAAGGAGATAAACAATATATTGTGTAAATAAACTTGGAAAGTGTATTTTCGTATACGCAACTTCGACGGAATCAGTTAAATTTAGAATACGATATTCCCGAAGGACACGTCCCGCAACATGGTGTCTCAGTTAATCCTATAGAAGAAGCGCATGCGGGAAAAGTGAATGAATTTAAATATAGGTTTTGTCAGCTTAAATATAGTTTCAATATCGTCTGTATCGGTATTGCATGTGATGGGGAAACCACCCAATTTTTACGATCGCGGATGGTTGCATTGGATGACATTGCGTCTGTAGATGGGTATTGATATACTTTTTACACACATGTAGATCTAGTTAAACTTCAAACCATATGTGAACGAGCTCCTTTAAAATCTGCGTTTCAGAAAAAAAAACCTTTCAAACCGTATTTGCAATTAAAATAAAATATATTAATTTTTAAAACAAACAAAACATCAAACTCTTTGCCTTTGAAATAAATAAATAAATTGACACGTGAGCTAAATTTTATGTCTTTTAGCTTTTTTTATTATTTTTATTTTATATATTTTATCATATCAATATGGGAACTAACTCGCAATGTCAACACGACTGTAACAGCAGAGTTATTGTTCGTAACGTACAGAGACCGAGATGTTTCGAATAACACGGCGAAAGTTCAGATAATTAAAGATCTAACGATTGAAGAAGAGAAAATATAGTGTGTGTTTCCTTTTTTATGTCTGACAAGTACTTGAAAGAATGGATAACGAAGTTAAAAAAGTAAGTGTACCAATATTGTAGAAATACTTCCGTTTTGTATTTCCAAGCCAATGATTGGACTTATTACCATATTACCGGATAGCAAATAATTTTCGGATAGGAAAGTTGTCCAGGCTCATTAAGGTCTCGTATATGCCGTTAGTATGGGCGTATAAAAAAATCTTCAAGTTGAAGCCATAAGAAGCCCAAGCTGGGAGGGAATTATTTTGTTGTCATTTATGTGCTAAACACAGGAGTTTGTATAATCTCTACTGAGATCCGCTCTGGTTATTTTTTTCGATTGGCCTCCGCTGGATCTCTACCCAACCCTTATATAAAAGCTTCGGGAAATTTACACCGATACCCCTAACTCGTTTCGGCCGTTCAAATCGATTGTTTTAGGATGCACACCTAAAAATCCACGCATGTCTAGTAAGAAGACATATTTTTCTTTCCATTTCATTCAACATCATTGCCTTAGCTTACCAAATTTCACAATTTACAGTACAGAAGACTAAACCTCCAACCCCAGTTTTAAACAGCCATATTTGTTAATGCATGATCACGTGACTATGGAATAGGTTCAAACTCGCTCCGGTTATTGCTGTACAAAGCAAAAGGTATGTCTTTCCTCGATCTATAAGTCAAATAGAACTATTTGCATAAACTTTTCGTTTTGAAAATCGTTTATTATAACAGCAAAATCTCTTGACTTCCGGAGTACTATTCACGGAGCAATTTAACCTTGCTTTTGAAACATTCGCTTAAACTGGATACGGAGCTGTAGCTGTAAAACTGTGATTCGCAAACTAAGTCAATGATCTAATGAATTGACAAAAATGTCTGTTTAAAACGTATGAGGTGTGAGAAAACGGTTTGAACGGCCGAAACGAGTTAGGGGTATCGGTGTAAATTTCCCAAAGCTTTTATATAAGGATTGGGTAGAGATCCAGCGGAGGCCAGAACGAAAAAAATAACCGGAGCGGATCTCAGTAGAGATTAGAGTTTGTAGTCCAATTAATATTCCGTCGATTTGTGATATGTTTTTAGTTGGGCCAAAGCGACGTCGTCGCTTTGACCCAACTAAAAAAATATCACAAAGCGACGGAATATTAATAGGACTAAGGAGTTTGAAATTTTATCAATGAGAAAACAGGTACTTAAAACACTGATTGGCTATTATGTGTATATAAATCACGTAGCTACAGTTAGGTATTTTCATCTTTGGTATAATACAGGAAAGGTTTATAACGGCGGTAAAAGTCATGCTGAACACTCAAACACAAATCTTAAAAAACGGACCAGATCACTAACATTCATTTGAAATGATTAATCTTTGTGCTGACAACTTTTTAGCTCACCTGAGCATAGCTCAGGGTGAGCTTTTGGGATACTTGATTGTCCGTCGGCTGTCGTCCGTCGTCCGTCAACAATTTTGATGTTTACACACTAGAGGCCACAGTTTTGATCCAATCTTCCTCAAACTTGGTCAGAATGTTTGTCTTGAATCTTGAACATGAATGTCAGTGATAAATAGTCAGTAGCAATCTTAAAACTGTTTCACTAGGCAAATTAATCAATCTCCTCAACGTGGTCAATGTTGCTGATGAATCTTGACCCTTCGAAAATGCAGCGACCGAAGTAGTCAATAGGTCAAATCTTAGAAAAATCTTGTTTACACACTAAAGGCCACAGTTTTGATGCAATCTTCCTCAAACTTGGTCAGATTGTTTGTCATGATGATATCTCGAACCAGTTTGAAAATGGGTGGGGCTGGATAGAAATGTAGGTCAGTAGGTCAATTCTTAGAAAAATCTTGTTTATACTCTGAGGGCAACATTTTTGGTCCAATCATCCTCAAACTTTGGCAGAATGTTTTCATGATGATATCTTTTGTGGATGGGGTTAGAAAATTCCTGAACATTGTTTCACCTCATCATCTTAATTCTGAAGCAATCTGTTTTGTACAGGCAATGAATGATACTTTTCTCAGGTGAGCGATCTAGGGCCATCTTGGCCCTCTTGTTTATTTCATTAAGATTGACTGAATAATAAAAAACCAAGTGTTTCAAGAAAAAAACACCAGAATTTGAATTAGATCACCATGACGTCCATGACAAATGTGCAAAGAAGAGGTTTATGGTTGATATTTCGGAAAAATACTGGGAGACGATTCAAATATTCATATACTTTCATCAAGAGCAACCTACTCCCATTCAGTCATGAAATTTAATCTTCCAACAGTGCGAGGCACTGGCATGTGACAATGCTGACTTAATTTACACCTGCCTTATCACACATATGGATTGTTTTTTAATTTAATATATGAATGTCATCTAATAATATTAACATTATCACAAAAAAAACAACACTTTAACGTAAATTTGCTAAATTTCCTGTATTATAAACATAAAACACCATTTCGTGAATCATGAAATGGATTCGAACTGATCTGTGTCCTCAATTTCATGTAAATTATAAAACATACACTTTTTTTCTTTTTATCAGCTTTTAAGATGTTTGTTTTTAAATAATATGAACACGATTGAAAAAAAATGATGGAATTTGTTATACTGTAGAAATAAAACTTAATTTTGAGATCAGGAAATGGAGACCAGCAGCTCTGTTATGTGATAATACTCAGTTTCATTTAGATCTAATATGTACACCAAACTGAAAACATTATTTATGATATTTATTTATTTTATGCCACATTATTTTTTTTTAAATGCATACAATTAAATCCTACCTAACAGGGTTTGAATTAAGCCAGATCTTGCACTTGCTATTTTCGGCATGTAGTAAATTCTTTTACTTGATAAATGAAAAATCAACTTGTAATTTCAAGGTTTTAAATTCTTTACTTGTACTTTACTTTAAATGTCAGTTTTAACGACACAGTGCAAAGCTATTAACCTTAGCATACAGTGAAAACAAACTGAGCATGTAATTTTAGTTTCAGGCCCCATATGGCAGAGTGGTGAGTCTTTTTGTCTCTCTCCAGACATCCACCATCTTGTAACTGAAGGCTTTGGATCATAGTTCTTTAACTCAACATTATCTACTCTATTTCCATTCGCAAAAAAAAAGAGCAAATACCTGAAATTGTAACTCACATTTATAAATTTCCACTCGAACTTAGCAAGTATGCAAGCTTAAATTTGAACCCTGACTAATATAGCATTGGCAGTTTGTGGGAGGTTACAAATCGACTGGTAAAAATAGTTACACATTAACTTGCAATTTGAAAGTGTGACAAATTAATTGACCAGAAAACGGTTATGAATCAACCTAGAAAACAAAAGGTTACGAATTGGCTTGGTTACAAATTGACTGCAACCCACTCAGCCTAATTACCAACACAGGCTGGACCATATAGGCTTACTAACCAAGTTGGCCAGATCCAATTTGGCCTATTATTATGTGATATATATATGTTATTGTGTCTAATTTGCTGATTTACTAATAAATGTATACAGTTTTGTCACATATTTTAGATAAAGAGACAAATTTTGAAACATTTGGGTGCTATTTAGAAAATCTGAGGGTCAACATGGACAATTTTGAGCATCATGGAAAATCCTCAACACTAAGATTGCCCAAGTGACCTTAGATCATCATTTTAGTACTTGTATATTAAATGTTTTTATTTTCTATGTATTCAGGAGGAAAAGCAGCTAGTTCCTGTACATTATGGGCCCAGTAAAGCTGTGGTTCCCTTAAAACAAGGAGAGTCAGAAGTAAAGTCTGATGCTCAAGTGAAGCGGGGTACCATCCATTTCCTGACAAATTTCTCACAGCTCCAGGCTGACACTGATCTGAAGATACCACCTTCTAATTGGCTACGCAGGTCATCAAAGCTGGAGCAACATGTTAGAGACTTGACATGGAAGGTCTCTAGAGAACATGAGTTTTCCAGGTATTGTTGTATTATATAGTTAAAGATAAGGGTATCAGACTGAAGTAGCTCTACTGTGTTTGCATAGCACTGGCAGCTGAGTGGTTTGAAGACAAGGTGGGAAGCAGGGGTATCCATTATCTTTAGTGATAGGTCTAGTTAGTTTTTGTTTCTGTAATTGGAATGATTTGGCTAGGACCTAAATATTGATGAGTCTAGTTTTGTTTCAGTATACAGATGGCTCACAACTCACCAGAACTGGCCGGTGAAGTGGATGTTATATCTAATGCTACGGTGAGTATGTTAGCCAGTAAGGTCTATTATAACAAATATACTTTAGTCTTTTAACCCTTTACCTCGTGAACATTCATGTGTAAGTTTATGACTTGATGAGTGTTAATTAACTTTAAATTGTTTATTAAACAATGGATATTACCTGCCATGCAGACTGTAAGAATTTCAGAGATACAATATTCTATAAGCAAATAGAGGAGACCCAGATCAGATAGTTCCTTCCTAACAAAAAAATTTCAGATTTACTTTTTTCACTTAATTGAATTCTATATATAATTATGTATAACATTAAAAAAACATGAATTGGTTAAAAAATGTTTTGTTGTATATTATCACTATTACTAAAACTATAATTAAATAACAAAAAGCTAGCTTGCAATTATCAAGACCAATCATTTGTTAATCAAAGTCAATGTTCCTTTACAGAACATAAAGAACCTGTTAAAGATCCCATTCGAGAAGTCACATATCAGTATGATGGTACATCGTGTCGGTAAGACGCTCCTTCTGGACGAGTTTGACATTCACAAGCATCTGTTGAGGCAGGAGCAGGTAGTTGGATATTTTTTTTTTTTTTATTAACAGGTGGAAACCCTATTATTTGTCTAAGTGTTAGGTACATTTAGGGTGGGCGAAGACTTTGCTGTGCATGAGTCCTTGCCACACATGTAAGCTATATAAAACCTGAAGGGACTGTACAGGCTGATCAGGTTTTATTCTGTTTGGTGCTGAAGTGCCTGAGACCAGGGGGAAATTGCTACGGATTTGTTCCAAGTTTAACATCAATGTACATTTTAGTTTCTGATTTTTTTTTTTACATCAATTGGGAACTAAGATCTTGCAACTTATACTAATCTCCATAACCATTCCTTGGTTGGACCAGTACTTTGGGCCTGGGAATGTCTTTAAAAATTCTTGCCTGCAATGGGGTTTGAATCAGAAACCTTTGAATCTGCACTCAGGTACATTCCGACTGGTCCATGGCAACCTTCAGTTCATACTATAAATTAAATCATGAATGTAATTAAAGATAAATTATTATGGTAATGAAAAATTGTAAGCTTTTTATGCCCCCCTTCGAAGAAGAGGGGGTATATTGCTTTGCTCATGTCGGTCGGTCGGTCGGTCGGTCCGTATGTCAGTCGGTCTGTCGGTAGACCAGACCTTGTCCGAGTGATAACTGACCCCTATCAATTTTGGTGTCATTACCATGTATAATACCAGACCTTGTCCGAGTGATAACTTAAGTTCTATTTGACCTTTAAGTCTCAAACTTCATGTGGTTGTTGCTCATGATTAGTAGATGACCCCTATTGATTTTGGTGTCATTACCTCAAAGGTCAAGGTCACAAGGTCACATGTTGTGTATGTATAATACCAGACCTTGTCCGAGTGATAACTTAAGTTCTATTTGACCTTTAAGTCTCAAACTTCATGTGGTTGTTGCTCATGATTAGTAGATGACCCCTATCGATTTTGGTGTCATTACCATGTTAATACCAGACCTTGTCCGAGTGATAACTTAAGTTCTATTTGACCTTTAAGTCTCAAACTTCATGTGGTTGTTGCTCATGATTAGTAGATGACCCCTATTGATTTTGGTGTCATTACCATGTATAATACCAGACCTTGTCCGAGTGATAACTTAAGTTCTATTTGACCTTTAAGTCTCAAACTTCATGTGGTTGTTGCTCATGATTAGTAGATGACCCCTATTGATTTTGGTGTCATTACCGCAAAGGTCAAGGTCACATGTTGTGTATGTATAATACCAGACCTTGTCCGAGTGATAACTTAAGTTCTATTTGACCTTTAAGTCTCAAACTTCATGTGGTTGTTGCTCATGATTAGTAGATGACCCCTATCGATTTTGGTGTCATTACCATGTATAATACCAGACCTTGTCCGAGTGATAACTTAAGTTCTATTTGACCTTTAAGTCTCAAACTTCATGTGGTTGTTGCTCATGATTAGTAGATGACCCCTATTGATTTTGTGTCATTACCTCAAAGGTCAAGGTCACATGTTGTGTATGTATAATACCAGACCTTGTCCAAGTGATAACTTAAGTTCTATTTGACCTTTAAGTCTCAAACTTCTTGTGGTTGTTGCTCATGATTAGTAGATGACCCCTATTGATTTTGGTGTCATTACCTCAAAGGTCAAGGTCACATGTTGTGTATGTATAATACCAGACCTTGTCCGAGTGATAACTTAAGTTCTATTTGACCTTTAAGTCTCAAACTTCATGTGGTTGTTGCTCATGATTAGTAGATGACCCCTATATTTTGGTGTCATTACCATAAATCAGACCTTGTCCGAGTGATAACTTAAGTTCTATTTGACCTTTAAGTCTCAAACTTCATGTGGTTGTTGCTCATGATTAGTAGATGACCCCTATTGATTTTGGTGTCATTACCTCAAAGGTCAAGGTCACATGTTGTGTATGTATAATACCAGACCTTGTCCAAGTGATAACTTAAGTTCTATTTGACCTTTAAGTCTCAAACTTCTTGTGGTTGTTGCTCATGATTAGTAGATGACCCCTATTGATTTTGGTGTCATTACCTCAAAGGTCAAGGTCACATGTTGTGTATGTATAATACCAGACCTTGTCCGAGTGATAACTTAAGTTCTATTTGACCTTTAAGTCTCAAACTTCATGTGGTTGTTGCTCATGATTAGTAGATGACCCCTATCGATTTTGGTGTCATTACCTCAAAGGTCAAGGTCACATGTTGTGTATGTATAATACCAGACCTTGCAAGTGATAACTTAAGTTCTATTTGACCTTTAAGTCTCAACTTCTGTGGTTGTTGCTCAGATTAGTAGATGACCCCTATTGATTTTGGTGTCATTACCTCAAAGGTCAAGGTCACAAGGTCACATGTTGTGTATGTATAATACCAGACCTTGACTGAGTGATAACTTAAGTTCTATTTGACCTTTAAGTCTCAGACTTCTTGTGGTTGTTGCTCACGATTAGTAGATGACCCCTATCGATTTTGGTGTTATTACCTCAAAGGTCAAGGTCACAAGGTCATTTGTGTCCGAGTGATAACTTGGAGTTCTATTTGACCTTTAAGTCTCAAACTTCATGTGGTTGTTGCTTATGATTAGTAGATGACCCCTATCAATTTTGGTGTCAATACCTCAAAGGTCAAGGTCACAAGGTTGCATTTGTATATATGTTTGATGACTTGGCCTTGTCCAAATAAAATTTTAGTCCTATTTCAGACTATATGTGGTTGTTCCTTATAATGAGTAGATGACCTCTATTGATTTGGGTGTCAACATCCAAAGGTCAAGTTTACAATGTCACATGTTGATATATTTTCGTTATATAAATGTCTTGCCCAATTGATAACTTCTATTTTATTTTTACTCTTAAGGTCCTAACCTCATGTAGTTGTTGCATATAAATGTAGAAAACCCTGTTTTCAAATTAATAAGTTGGATTCTTATAAACATTTTGTACAATTTAAGCACTGTCTGACTAATAACTCAAAATCTCATGGTGTCTGGTTTTATTTCAGTAAATGTTTAGTTCCACATTTTAGCACATTATATTTTCACTCAAATTTTTGAAGTTTGAGAATTTTTTGTGACAAGCCAACATTATGAAGGCAACTCCTTGCATGTAATATAGCTATATACATATTATGGCATATGAGGGGGGCATATATGTTTCACAAACATTTCTTGTTTTAGTTTCTATTGATATCTCACAAGATATTTTTATTTATTAAACAAACGAGCAACAACATGTAGTGAGAGCTTTATTGCTAATATCAACTGACTACAGCTCCAAACTAATCATAAGCGCACGCATAACAATAACAAAGCTTGATTGCGCAACTAATCAAAAATCATTATTGAAGCATTCACTAACATTTACAATACACATAACAGTAAATAATAAAGACAATATGAATGAATAATGAATGACTGAATGAGTGAATACATCGTCAGAACAACACCTTATATCAAAATTTAGCAATAAACAAAAGAGCATGAAAAATTGGGTTTGGGAGGATGGGAAGTAATAAAAACTAGCTTGCCTCTTGTGCGCACATTGATAACAGAATGCGCAGGTACTCTCAGGATACTATGCGGTCAAGGAGCGACACGATCAACTGCGCCCATGCAGCGCATATTGCTTTCATGTTTAAATGGAATTAAGAAACTTAATTTTACTGTAAACTGCATGATTACTTTTTACACACAAAACAGTTAAAGCCGGTTCATGGTGTGTAGGACTGTATTAAAATGAAGTCAACGGCTAACCATTTGTTTTTTCCAGAACCAGTGGGAATGGCTGAGACAGTTCTACCGTGACTCTGTCATGAGGGACCTCCATGAAACAGTAAGTTTCTCTGTGTTAGAATGATATCTCTCGCCTTGTAACAATGTTGAGAGTAAACCTCAACACCTTAATAAAAAGACCACAGTTTTCATGACTCAGTTCCCATACATAACTGATCATCTTGACTTGATAATCAGATCACCTCATTCTTGCGGCCAACTGACTATGGTCCCATGAACAATTGTATTGTTGAGGTTTTACCATAGATTTAGCAGTGTTTACTTTTACTTAAAGGATCCAAAATTTTCCATGAACAAAATTGGGGGAAGCAGGTGTAGTTACTTTAAAGCTTATGCAAGGTGTGTTTATATTTTCATTATAAAGCTTTATAACATTTTAAAAAAGAAATACTCACAATCCTGTCATTAGGTTTTATATAAAAAATGAATTGTCAAGTGAGATGGTTGTAGTGTTGGATTCATGCACCATTTTCATGTGCACTTTTTTAACATGTTTTGTGCAAACATTGAAATAATCTTAATGGTACCTGGGTTGTTCTTGGCAGTGTCTTGCACCTGGGTAGATCATGAAAAATTGTTGCCCTCAACCCACAGGCTTTGGATTTGCAGTTGTGTAAGCTTCTAATGAACCATGGCATTTTATGAGAGACACTGACAGAGAGAGGGAGAGAGAACAATGATGAAGACTCACAATTTTTATGCATTGTTGAGGCTACATGTGTGTTGTTGACTGCTGCAGATGAAGTGTGTCCCAAGACAAAGCAAGAGTAGGGACAGTCTACAGAATCGCAACATGTATTCCAAGTTTCTGTATAAGAGGTATGTAACAGACCCTGTTTGCAGTACTCACAGACTCGCTGTATCTTCATCCTTATTTTCAAGTCATAGTTATTTTAAAAGTCATGTTTTATTTGTTATTTGAACTTAAATATATATAAAGAGTAAATGTGTCTATATCCTTTATGTGGCAAAATGACCTTGAATAACTTTTGAGCTGGAGTACATTTATAAATATTTAAAACAAATCTGCAGTTTGATTTTACATTCAATAAGTTCATGTCATCACTGTTTTATTGTTTTCCTGATGAAGGCATAGGCCAAAATGTTGATACATTAGACCATTTCACCAAAGTTTTGGCAATACCCGGTATAAAACACTGATTTAAATTCACCAATCAGTGACTGGGGAAAATCTCAAATGTTGTTAATTTCCCATTGAGAAATATGTGGAATTTTACTCCAGAATGTAGATTAGGTGATCAGGAAGTGCTTGTCGATTCAGAAAGTTTGTGTCTCATTTTTTTGCGGATTGAAATGGTCAATTATAGAGAGAATATTTTCAACATATATAATATTGAGTCTAACTATAGACCTAGGAGATAGTTGAATTAGGATCTAAGATTTAAGCCTGTTAAAGAATCTGGATTACTGCTTTAGTTTTAACGCTTAGTGCAAGCAAAGTAAAATACAATGGTGATGATAAACTGTTCAATAAAATGTCTTGAGACTTGCACCATGTTTTCTCGTATTTCAAGTCTGTGTGATGCGGAGGGACAGTTATTAACTAAAGATGTAATTGAGACCGTGGGACACCAAACAAACGAGAAGGCCCTCATTCCGGACCCTCTACCCTCGCCAAAAAGCCCTCAGTTTCATCGTGAGTGTCTTTGGACGTTTGAGGACATCAAGATGTTGATCGGCACGGATCTCCCAGTGTTCTGTGATGATAGCTACTATGTCAGCCTCAGACTAAGGTGAAGATACTTTATTTTTATCTTGATTACAAGAATAGAATCTGATCTTGTAATTGGTATGAGAAAAGACTTATGTTTCAGGAGTAATCCTGGTGAATAAGTGTTTAAAGCATCTAACATATAGTTTCACAGTCAAGGGTTTGAGCCCCAGTTGACACATACCTAAGTCCGTAAAAAAGGCACTGGTATAGCACCCTCTTGTTTCATGCTCAGCATATAAGGGTAAGTCCAGGACTGGTTGCAATGTATCTTGGTGTCTACAGCATATTGCAGTAATGTAGCCATTACACATCTCTTGTAGACAAACATCCCAAAAGGACTGAAATATTGCAAATTTTATGGTATGTTAAACCTAGGTAAACAAAAGACAAATGTTTTAACACCCTGTTTCTGTTAATCATGCACAAAAGATGCCTTTATATTTTCCATGGTTACTTTAAAATCCAAAGAGATTGTTAATGAAAAATGAAAAAGTGAACCATAATATTTAATTTTTTACATTGAAAAATCATTCCCATTGAAATATATATTTGTATGATTTTGGTCAGCTTTAGTATATTCAATTTCCTGTCATTACAACTAAAGGTATTTAATGTTATGTTATTTTTCTATTTTTTAATAATCTAAGTAAAAAACTGACAATCAAAATTCTTTTTAGTATTTAGTTCTGTTGAGTATTCCTTAGTAAAAAAATAGCTAAGATGTTTTGCTCTCCTCACTATTTCTGAAGTGTTGCTGTAATCCTTATCTGAACATTCTATAGATTAACATGGAGTAAAATGGCGCATTTGTTCTTCAAGGGGTGTACCAAGGGAAGCCTGTATAAAAACTTGTTTATGTTTCAAACCCTCAGGGACATGCAGACCCCGATCAACGTGCTGACTGGTCTGGACTATTGGCTGGACAACCTAATGTGTAACGTGCCGGAGGTCGCCATGTGCTTCCACATAGATGGCATCGTCAAGGTAACAAAATATTCAGTCAAGTTTGTCATGATCAGCCAGTCAAGGGACTTCAAGGATATGATTGCTTAGGCTAGGTTGTTACTAAATACAGGTCATGTAAAAAATAAAATTAATTACCGTATACACGGTCAGATTAGGCGCAGCTACGTATAAGGTGCATCCTAACTTTCAGGGTAACTTATTTGAAAAAAAAAATCACTTATCGTATCGTATGCGGCGAAATCTTGTTTTGAAATTTGCGCCGTCGTACATTTTGACAGACCGAAAGTTATCCGTACGTCACCGGGCTAATCATACGGTGAACCGTTTTATTTACACATGGCATAAGATTACTGTTAGACCGTTACATTAACGATGGGTAGGATAAAGGTGACACATTTTCATAACATGACATTACTCAACCGTGTCCCCGCATTCTAACACTGGGGAACATTGTCACCTGTCAAAATTCTCCCAACTAACAAACATTACGTAACAATTGCCACCTGTCAAGTTTCTCCTATACATCATGAGGTCCCGTAAAATAAACTTATTTGTTTATATTGAAAATGGCTTCCATCAAGTTGTTTCTGTTTCTCACGATCATTTTATCATGAAATATACCTGTAGGATAACTAATAAGAACAAAAGCAATAATCTGGTATTGTTTATCATGGTTTCGTATAGACTTTGTGTCATATTATCGTATTCATTGGCTTTCAGTATATCAATTTTCTGAGATCGTATACCGGTAATTTTCACTTCTCTGTGATTGAAAAAAGAAACCTGAAAAGCTGTATATCATCATATAAGGCGCACCCCCTCTATAAACTTGAATTATCTGGAAAAAAAGTGCGCCTAATCTGCCGGTGTATACGGTATACCCTTCGTTATATGTAGGTGCTAATTAGCAGTCATGCTTGTCACATACTGTCCTTACCTATATTCACATCACATGAAGACATGGTAGTATGTGAGGGAATTAATCACCTTTGGTGATAGTTTAGTATGGAAATGGGTTCTAACCTGGCTGTCAAAGCTGGGTGGTTATTTTGTTAAAGATACCACAAATACTGGTTCCACTGTAGCTGTACCTCATGTTAAAACCTCAGGCAATGCACTTTTCAATGGCAACTATACAGAAATATGTTATTTCCAACAAATACCAATAGTTAACAATACATTATGTACTTATTTAATTCTCACAAGGGGCAGATAACTCAAAACAGAAGAATGGGGACCCCCATTTTTTTCCCATGAATTTGTTTCTAGTGTGATTCTCTATAATCATGCAAAGGTCAAGAAAATTCTCTCCACTAGTTTTGATTTTCCTTCTATGTATGTATAGTAAAAAACTGTTGCTGTAGCATATGTCTTCAAGTCAAATAAAAGAGTTGTTCTGTTAAGGTTATAATGGATTCATCAGTGACAGCTTTATTGACTTTGACATTGTTATGTTCGAGAGTTAGCTCATGTTGATGTTTTGTGTCAACAGAAGTATGAAGTGATTAAGACAGAGGATATTCCTGATCTGGAGAACTCCAAGTTTGACCCTCGGAAAGTGACTGAGATCGCCAAGAACATTTTGTCATTCCTGAAAAACAATGCCACAAAGGAGGGTCACACCTACTGGCTGTATAAAGGTAAGGTCACCAGGTGCTTCAGGAGGGTCACACCTACTGGCTGTATAAAGGTAAGGTCACCAGGTGCTTCTTCCTATCATTTCATTTTCTATTTTGGGTAAGTGTTGCACAATCAGAAAAAATGAAAAAAAAGTTAGAAAAAAGTTTTAAATAAGAGACCATCACTATATTCATATGATAAAAAAAATCTCACAAAGTTGAATTTCAACCTCATGTTAATACCAGTACCTGTGTATGTCAGGTGTGAATGATGATGTGGTAAAGCTGTACGACCTGACAGCCCTGTGTGGAAATGTGAAGGAGCCTGTGGACCAGAACCCCTTTACAGTGCCCCTAGGCATGCTCCTGTATCGCGTCGCCCGCAACATGTGGGTATCACAGACCCCCGGCAAGGCTGCCCTCATGAGGACCCTTCTCGAGACCTGCCTCTACCTCCTGGACGAGGAAAAACACTCTCAGGTATACCTCATGTAAATATTTCAGCCCTTACTACTAAGAGTTGCTCATGTGAGCACAAGGGAACAAGGTGGTCCTCACTTGCATTCTATTTATTAAATATATACACCATATTGTTGATCATTTGATGGATTAATGTTGGCTATATTGGCTTTTTTGCTGAAAAAAGTTCACCAAAAGTCCACCATCATCATTGTCCTGCCAAAATCTATCTTACCTACAGATATTTACTAATGACCCTTCATATGTAAATGGCCACCTTTACTGAATATTGGTTAAGGGCATGACTATTAGACAGTGCGGAAATGTCAATATAATCACTGCATAACTACATGTTTTCTGAAGCCGCCAAATAAGACACTGTCAATTATAAGTACAACATGGATGCAAGCACACCTATAAGTGACTCTGATTGTATTAGGTAACTGAATGCAGGAAAGGTATGCATGATGAGTTAGATTTATCTGTTTCTATGGTAACTACGGTTTATTTCAA
Source organism: Solen grandis (assembly GCA_021229015.1). Taxonomy (NCBI): domain Eukaryota; kingdom Metazoa; phylum Mollusca; class Bivalvia; order Adapedonta; family Solenidae; genus Solen; species Solen grandis. The sequence goes on from CM037785.1 coordinate 43,758,847, forward strand.
ATTCTGTTTAATTCAGAACTCAGTTTAAGTTCATTTTGGTCTAATTTAATGTGGTCACAATCTTCATTGTGGAAGGCTAAAAGAGTAAAAAGAAGTGCCCCAAATGTCAACTGTGATTTGACAACAAAAAATAGATCTGATTGCATCAACAAAAATTCTTAAAACAAAACTTAAACTTTTAAGTCAGGTAGAAATGCATTCTACAGCTCTTGATATGAAATGTTCAAGTACAAGGCTAAATTTGCACAAATTATAGCCATAGTAACTAACAATATCTGTTATAGATGAAGTATTTGAGTATTTTTAGCTCGACTATTCGAAGAATATGAGAGCTATTGTAGTCGCCCTGGCGTCGGCGTTGGCGTTGCAGCTTTTGGTTAAAGTTTTGCATGCAAGTTACTATCAACCTTATATCTCAATAACCATTTATGGTATTGACTTGAAAGTTTATAAATATGTTCAGGAGCATCAGACAACCAAGGTAGATAACTCTTGACTGAATTTAATATGAATTATGGCCCCTTTTTAACTTAGAAATTTTGGTTAAAGTTTTGCATGCAATAGAAAATTTGGTTAAAGTTTTGCGTGCAAGCTACTATCCAGTTTGTATCTCAATAACCATTCATGGTATTGACTTGAAAGTTTATGAATATGTTTAGGGGCATCAGACAACCAAGGTAGATAACTCTTGATGGAATATATTACAAATCATGGCCCCTTTTTAACTTAGATATTTTGGTTATTATGTTTAGGGGTATCATAGTTTCATGGTTGATAACTCTGGATAGAATATGTTACAAATTGTGGCCCCATTTTCACTTAGAAATTTTGGTTAAAGTTTTGCATGCAAGATACTCTTATGCTTATATCTCAGTATCCAGGCATGCAATTGATTTGAAACATCTTTAATATGTTTAGGAGTATCATACTTCCATGGTAGATAACTCTTGATAGAATATGTTACAAATTATGGCCCCTTTTTAACTTAGAAATTTTGTTTAAAGTTTTGCATGCAAGGTACTTTCATGCTTATATCTCAGAGTCCAGGCATGGGATTGATTTGAAACATCTTTAATGTTTTTAGGGGTATCATACTATAAAGGAAGATAACACTTGATGGAATATATTATAAAAATTATGGCTCCCATTTAACTTAAAATTTCGGTTAAATTTTTGCATTCAAGCTACTGTCCAGCTTATATCTCAGAAATTGCTTGTGGAATTGACTAGAAAGTTAATGAGTGTCTTCAGGGGCATCAGAAAACCAAGGAGGATAACTTTTGGATTGAATTTTATGCAAATTATGGCCCTTTTCTTGCTTGGATTTTTGGTTAAAGTTTTGCATGCACAGTGTTATTATGCTTATGTCTCAGTATCTAGGCATGGGATTGATTTTAAGCTTCATAAAAATATTAAGGGGTATCAGACTATCACGGTATATCATTTTTGACTGTTATTATGTACAGGGTATGTGAAGGGCAAGAATTGAAATAGATTTCATTTGATTTACCATTAAGCATTTTGAATAGTCGAGCGTGCTGTCCTCTGACAGCTCTTGTTATAAATAGAAAAACAAGAATAATGAAATCAGATCTGACCAAACAAAGTATATATGGTTAGCCTTTGTAGCATAACAACATTCTCATGAATAAGGACTTTGAAGACAAAATAGAATACTGTAAAGTCATGAATTTTTGTTCACATCAAATTTCATGGAATTTGTAAATGAATCAGTTATTTTGTCTGCACATATATTCATGGACTCATGTTCAAGAACACATGAGGACTTTAAAATAAACAGTTTTTGTGGGGATGGATATTCGTGGAAAAAGTAATTCTCAAAATCAGTGAAAATGAGTTCCCCATGAAAATGAATGATTCTACAGTACATGTACTTTCAATTTTTAATGATTCACCTGAAAGTAAGAACTCTCTGATGATTTGTGTATCAGATATATATCATGTTCTGCTTTGCCCAGGTGTGTACGTCTGCCAGCTACTTGCTGTCTGACATGTTTGTACCAGACAGTTCACTGGATGATGACTGGTCGTTGCCAGGCAACAACTCAGCAGATAGCAGTAATGATGAGGATGCTCAGGTGTGTAACCATGATGATGTTTTATATGTTTCATGATTTAGTTCAACTGGCATCATTTTCAAAGGAAGGAAGTTTTAAGTAGGTATTTTAGAAAAAAAAAATGGAGGTATAAAAGAAATGAAACATTTAAATTTTTCACAGTCTTACTATATATAAGAGATTCTGAATTTTAATGATTTAGATATCCATTGGTCCTGGTCATTAGAAATCTGCAAGTGATCATTAGTGACTGTAACAGGCCCCTGTAGCTAGGTGGTTAGAGTATCAGGCTAGTAACCAGGAGGTTGGGGCTCAACCCTGTGGCCATGAAATATTAAAGTTGTCAAAAATGATATTGTGTCTTTCTTGTTTTGATGTCAGCTTATATGTGCAGATCTAGACAGGTTGGCTAGGATAATTGTAACTGGGTTTTGTATCATGTCACTTGTCTCTCTATGGTATGATACAGTACTGGGATAGCTCTATTCTGACTCATGTAGACAAAAAATCCCAAATGACTGAGATAGTTTAGTGGAATGTTAAACCTGATCAGTCTGTGTGTCTGTCAACAGGAGTGGGAGGAGCCTGAGGATGAGAAGACAGTGTCTGTAGACGTGGACTCCCTCTCTGATTCAGGCAGTGTCCCACGTTCCAAAGAGCTAGTGAGACTCAAACCCTTCACTGAGACCTCAGAGGAGAGATGTCAGGAAGCCATTAAATATATCTACAAGGTAAGACCATGATCTATGTTACACCAAACAGCTACTGTTGGACCTTTCTTGTAAATAAAATTGAATTCAAATTAACTTATTAAATTATCTAGTAGCAGTACTGGGATATATATATATTTTAATCACTGATTGCCTGGTTAACACATTGGTTTGTTGTGTCATCTCTGTTTACAGCAAGCAAGGACCACTTTTCTGTTGCCTGTTGCATTTTGTCTGTCACACATTTTCTGTCAGGCTTACACATTTGTTCCAAGGAACACTTCTTGTTTGTTATACTGTTTGCGAGTGATCAACTAATTATTTGATTTAATTACAAATTTGATGAAGATAATAAGTGTGTTTAACCCTTTCCCTCATAGAGGTAACCATGAAAAGACCTATGCGAACAACATAAAACCAGATCAGCCTGCGAGTAACTCGCAGGCTGATCAGGTTTTATGCTGTTCGCTGCTCCTCAGTGGTCTGAAAATGAGGATCGTAATTAAATTTGGTAAGGTTTAACTGTGGTTTTCTGCAGATCAGGCTTTATGTGGTACCTATTGAGTGCGTCAAAATAAGTCTATATGAGGGAAAGGGTTAACCATAGATTTTGGTCTGACTCAACAGGGTCTATGGTGTCTGGACAAGGACCTGAGCTGCCCAAAGACCCACAACAGTTCCAGTATTGTGGAGGAACAGGCCACGTGTAACAGTGATGAGGCTATACCGTTGCACTACGAACCCCTCCACAAACAGAGAGACACTCGAAATGATGTCTCGCACAGTGGCCTTCACTCAGGGAAGAAACACAAAGATAAGAAAAGTAACAAGAACGCGTCAGTGTCGGCAAATTATGAGAAGGCAATAGACTCAGAGAATTTAAATCTCCAGATGACGGCAGTCAGTGGAGAGGAAGACCCAAGAACATGGCATAATTTGTCCAAGGGGTTGCTGTTTAAGAAGGCGACCTATGCGTTCACAGCCATTACAAAACAGCTGATTGGGAAGAAAGATTATCTGGAGCTTTCAAGTATCTTAGACCAGCGTTTTATGTTATGGTAGTTTTTTTGACGTTTTTCTTTCACCTTACTCTTTTGAACCATCATGGCCAAGTGGTTATGGTCACTGTCTTTCTTACACATGTACTAAGCTCCTCAACATTCTGTCTTGGAGTCCCAGTCTGGTCACATGGGTTTTGTGTTGCATTCATAGACACATTATATTGTTGTTGTTAATGGCATCCCGTTTCCTTAGTTTTAGTGTATTTATATTGATCATTTACGGCAAAATCACAATTCTCATACATTAATACAAAATAGAATGAAATCGAAAGCTTAAATTTATTGAGATTTTCTCCATTGAGTGACATAATTGTAAAATAAAGGCAAGTTATATGATATACTTAATCATTCAAGCTCGATAACCAGTAAAAAGATATGAAATATAAAAAATCTAGAGAAAGGGGAACCAAAAAGGAAAATAAATAACCAAAGAAATTAAAGTTTGTTACTCATGTGAGGTAGCCAGTGCCCTAAGGGACTTCTTCCACCTGTAAGTATCTGAAATGGTGTGGCGGTGGAGGTAAACTCCAAAATGAGACCAATAGTACTTCTTGGAAACTGTAATGGAGCAATATTTTAAAGAATTAAAGCAAATCTATATAATTAGTCAGAGAGGTAATTAAGCATGCATGTTTCCTCCAGTGATGTTCTTTGTAAAGACATCATGCATGCCCCTATTTCACTATGTAGGTATCTTACACTTTTTCCTGATCTGCCACATTCTGTCTTACAATATCTTCAAATACCTCAGAGGAACAGCTGACATATTTATTAGCAGGAGGTCAGTTTCCAGTGCATAATTCTGTCTCTTTAACAATTAAATCCAGATTAATAGACCCTGTCTACTTA
>CM037785.1:43763644-43811383 GCA_021229015.1 Solen grandis
TATAAATAATGACGACGATTTTGAATACAAGGACAACAAGGAAGAGTTCACATACCACGAGAGAACAAAGACCACCCACACAGAGAAGATTACCACCAAGCGACGGACAGAGACCAAAAAGATTGATTTAGGGGCTGCAGCCAGCCAGCTCCAGAAGGATCGTTCAGACAATCAGGTAGGGCAGCAGGGACTGGGGAACCTAGAGTACAGGCATACTGATGTAAGGCCATATTTCTGTATACAGTAACTGGCTTTTGTTGAAAGGAGATCAGGCGTACGTTCAGTATGACAAACCGTATGCAACCGATAACTTACAGTCAGCTATGGAGTTGCCTTAGGACCATATCGCATGCTGTGCCTTAGGACCATATCGCATGCTGTTCACATGCTCCTTATGCTGTACATGCATCGTGGTTTATGACACTGAGATAGTTTCATAGCTGACTGTGAGGGTACGGTTGCATATGGTTTGTCATACTGGATGCTTGCCTGTTTTTAGAAGGGTTTCAAAAGACTTGTTCAGGATGTTAATATGGCATTGTATATTTATAGGGTGTGTGGGGGGATAGATGATATGTGTCAGATAGCCGCCATCCTTCTGTTCTGCTTCCATATTGCTGCCACAGTTTTCAGATATCTCCTGATAGAATGACAGGAGTTGTCTTGACAGTAGTTTTCAATGTATCAAAATAATGTTACTTATTTCCTGTATTTAATATAAATGCAAGTAAGGTTAAGTTTAGAGGTTAAAAGATGGTGTCTTACATTGCGTATTACTTTTGTTGAAAAACACACTGTACTTGGTTTTGTTATTTCAGTCTGTTAGCAGCAGTGCCAGTCGGTCTGCTGTAGAGTCGGGACCAAACCTTTTGGACATGGGTAACCCCTCTGACAGCCGGCGGGATATAGCTGACTTTGCTGACTTTCAGTCAGCCAATGGAGACTTCAATCCCAGGGAAGGATCACAAGGTATAACTTGTCCTCATGGCAACCAACATAATGGACAAGGTGGTGGGAACAATTGGAATTATTTCATTGTTGCTCTCTTTTAAGCTCACCTTAGCACTTAACTTGTTCATGGTAAAGCCTTAAAAAAAAACACAGAAACTTTATGATTTGGCAAAAATGATCTATTTGAATTTAAATGAGCAAAAGCTGATATGTCCACAATAGTCTGTCAAAACCAAAGTTACAGTAGTAGGGTTGTAATGCACCTTTCTACAAACCCTACATAACATTGCCCACTTTTAAAGTCAGAGAGCTCTAATTCAGCTAATTTTGAAATATATTTCATTTGCAATCATTTGACAGGGTGATGTGAGGGTTTCATGGTCGTACATGTGAGTGGTTGGTGCTTGTCACATGGAATGTCTTGACAGAACTTCTAATCTTGTGATATTAACCTGTTCAAACTTTCCAGTGACATGGTACCTTAAAGTTTGTCATGGCAGTGTGCAAGCTGTACCAGTTGGTCAGCTTCGTCTGTTGTCTTGGATTGCATGGTTTATGTGACTTAAATTGACAAAATTAGAAAAGTTGTAAAGAGTTCATTATGGAGCTTAACCTGTTCACTGTTTTTAGCTCACCTGAGCACAACAAGCTATTGTGATTGCCGTTTGTCCGGCGTCCATCATCCGTGCGTCCGGCGTCAACAATTTTCTTTAAACATCTCCACCTTAACCACTGGGCCAATTTTGATGAAACTTTACAGGAATGTTTCTTGGGTAATGCCCTTTCAAAGTTGTTAAAATTATATTATTCCATGCAGAAATCTGGTTGCCATGGCAACAGAAAGGAAAAAAAAATGAAAATTTTGAAAATCTTCTCCTCCAAAACTACTGGGCAGATTTCAGAATTATTTGGCACAGATGTTCCTTGGGTCACTCTCTACCAAGACTGTTAACATTATTTTGGTCCTAGAAAAACATGGCCGCCAGGGGGCGGAGCCTGTTTTTCTTATATGTATATAGTAAAAGCTGCAAAATTCTTCTCCAAAAGTACTGGCTGGATTTCACAGTTATTTGGCACAGATGTTCCTTAGGTCGCTCTCTAGCAAGATTATTCAAATTATTTTGATTCTTTGAAAAATGTGGCTGGCAGGGGGTGGAGCCTGTTTTCCATATATGTATATAGTAAAACCTTAAAAATTCTCCTCTGCCAAAGGTGCTGGCTGAATTTCAAAGTTATTTGGCATAGATGTTCCTTGGGTCAATCTCTACCAAGATGGTTCAAACTTTTTTGATCTGTTGAAAAACATGGCCGCCAGGGGGTGGAGCCTGTTTTCCTTGTACAAATATATTACAAATTTGAAAAATCTTCTTGGCCAAAAGTACTGGCTGGATCTCAAAGTTATTTGGCACGGATGTTCCTTAGGTCACTCTCTACCAAGATTGTTCAAATTATTTTGATCCGTTGAAAAACATGGTCGCCAGGGGACTAAGCCCATTTTCCTTATATGTATTAAGCACAAATTTGAAAATTCCTTTTGTCCAAAAGTACTCACTCTATTTATGGCTGGCATTTTTCACAATATCATTTGATATTAGCTGTTGCTTTTCCTCCCACTAATATCTTGTTCTCAGGTGACCGACCCAGGGTCATCATGGCCCTCTTGTTTGTTGACTTGGTTCAGTTTCAGTTCCATAATTTTCAAAATATAGTTATTTCCAAAGTGCTGATTGTATCTTTAGTACTTTCTAAGCAGATGGCTGAAGTAATTTTAGTAATTCTGATTTTTTTTTTAATTTGGATTGTTCACTTGTCAAGTATTTTCTGATATGTATATTTCAGGTTCCAAGCCAGATGTAGATGATTTTGCAGACTTCAGCTCAGCAAATACCAATTCCACTAGGTAAAATTTCTCACTTATCACGTTAGACACAACTGCCAAAAGCACCAAGATACGTATCTTTTATCTAGGCCTTTTTAAATTAACTCTATTTTGGATGACTGGAAAAGGCAATCACAGATGTAAATTGTAAGGCCCAGTGAATTTTTATATACCTTAGGCAAGTTGCTAACACAAATAGTTTCAATGTGTTTTGTAATCTGGTTCCCGATCATCCTTAAGATTACAGATAACATAAAGTATGGGAAAGGTACCCCAGCCAAGTACCAGACTTTAAAATTTATTGGAACTTTTTATGTGTGCAACTCACCCCTGAAAGCTTGTAGTTTCTCTGTCTGTGCCCTTTCATAATCTTGTGTCTACTTTTTTCACAGTTTTTAAGGTTGATATGTGTATGTTCTTGATATATTTATCTTGTCAGTTAAATAAACCATTGTTTTTATGGCCCCTGAAATTTAAGAAAATCACTAAAATGACATAATTATTTGTAAATGGAGTTTGTGCATGCAACTTCTTAAGCAGTTTTAGGGATTTCTATGAAACCTAGACAGGGTTTTCATTAATAATTTGTGGATTGAAATCATTAGTTGGAATCACATAAAACTGTTGTTTTTCAGCAATATCCCCCTGGACTCAGCAATATTTGAAATTTTAAATGTCTGAAATCCCCTTTGACCTTCGACTTAATTTGTTGTTTTTTAAAGAAAGGCTTTTGTTAAATTTTTTAATGAAAACCCTGATGAAATGTGGATGAATGTTTTTATGTCAGTGGGGAAAGCCTATTTATCAGCTTTAAATGATATTTTAAGACTACAACTCAATCTGTCGGCTATAACAAGCATCAAGGTAGCCATGCATAACAAAATAAACCTTTGTTGCAGTCAAAATGGAGGATTTGCAGACTTCTCACAGATCAACAAGAGTCCACCTGCCAGCTCCAACACAGACTTGTTTGATGTGTTTAGTTCTGGTAGTGCTGGTATGAGCTCAAGTGTGCCTCTGCAGCCCAACTCAAGTGCCAATAACTTAAACAGCCTGGGTGCAGGGATGGGTGCCTCTATGAACAATCAGGGACTCATGGGTGGTGTGGGTATGCAAAACAATATGGCAGGACAATCAAATCTCATGGGTGGCCAGCCCAACATGGTGGGTGGGCAGCAACTTCAGCAGCAAAATCTGATGGGAGGCCAACCTAGCATGATGGGAGGTGGCCAGCCCACAATGGTGAAAACTGGAGGGAATATGATGAGCAGTCAACCCAATATGATATTTGGCCAGGGCAGTGTGATGGCCAGCCAGCCTGGCATGATGCCTACACAGCAGCCTGGCATGATGCCTGCACAGCAGCCTGGCATGATGCCTGCACAGCAGCCTGGCATGATGACTGCCCAGCAGCCTGGCATGATGCAGCAGCCGGTGAGTTACTGTAGTACTGGCTAGTGTGGTCTTCTGTAGATCTTGTAGTGAATTGGGGGCAGGGTCATTAAAATCTCAAGTCCATTTTGGGGGAAAAACAATAATGCCACCAGACATTGATTATTTTGTTTGTTTTGTAAGTTGATGTCGACTTGATCCATTAGGTATAGCATTATTTACCATTTGTTCAATACAAGTATAGCACACATGAATAGAGAGTGATTCATTCTTATAGAAAATTCATTTATCTTGAAATTTCTTAGGAATCAAGGCATCTAGACTAAAAGAGTTTGACTTATTTCCTCTTTGGAAATGTATCACCTAAATTTGTATGTCTGCTTTTTTAGTATTTTGTGGATTGTCTTCATTTTTTGTGCAATCAGTATGTTTAGACTAGTCCTGAAGGATACTTAAAGTATATGAGCTTGACACATGACATTTGTTGATACTTTTCTACAGTTCCATTGGAGTCCTTAAAATATGTCTTCATACGAACAAGTTCTTTAAAAAGACATATTGTACATGTCCTCTGGGTTCCTTTTATAAATCCATACTTGAATCTCTGAGGATTGAATGTATGTAATTTAGAAGCAATATTGGACAGACTTTCCAATTAAGTTCACATGTGAGCCTCTCTACCAACTTCTATGCAAAAGATCCAATTAAAAAAACTTTTGCAGATTCTATGAGTTGCAAGTTTTTGTTTAAGTGAATATCAATATAAATTCACCAGTTGTTTTGATCATACCAGTAGGAATATTTGCCACTAAAATACTTAAAAATAAAAAGCTTTATATAATGAATGGTATGACTGAGTGACATGGTGTTGTGTTATATAGATGGGCCAGACTGGCATGATGAGCGGGATGAGTCAACCAAATATGGGCATGATGGGTGGAGCTTCCCAGCCAAGCCAGGTAGGTGGGGTACACTGGTGATTGGGGTGTGGTGCAGGGTACATAGGGACAGGGCTATATACGGAGGTAGACATAGACTTGCCAGACTACAGTGGTGCTAACGTATCAGTTGTCAAAAATAGCGTATATCGTTCGTATCGCATCGTATCGTAACGTATATATTACTCAATCGCATCGTAACGTATGGAATCGTATTCTATCGCATTCAATCGTATTAGGCATAATAAACGGGATTGTATCGCATCGCATCGTAAGGCAACCGTATATCGGTAATCGTATATCGTAAATCGCATAACGTATATCGTATTGAACAACTCAGTAGTTTGGGAAAGTTTAAGTTACGGGACACCATCGATATTTCAGAAATAATTAATGTTCGTGTCTTTAAATTTAATATTTGCTTAGGTTTATTAATGGTGGATCATTAAATCACATTATGCAGTGCATTTTTTTTTTCATATTTTACCAATTGCAATAGTTATATTTCTTTTCTTTTATTATTTTATACATGTGTTATGGCCTACGTGACTTTCAGGAGCAGACGCCATGCGATGATATATAATATGATGCACGTGTGAAAAGTACTATATCAGAGACGTAAATACCTTTAATATAGCTTCGTGACTATATCAGTATTAAAGTGAAATAATTTAAAAATATGTGTAATCGATATGTTTGATCAATGTTTGCTTTATTAACCTGTCTAAAAACTAACAAATTAAAACTTACCTACTTATGCAAGATCGTCCGAAATGTTGCTTTCGTGTAATTGTTTATTTCCCGGGACATTTTTTACTGCTGTATTTACTCGAATGCCAATTTTTCTTTATTATTTAATGAATTCGTGAACAAAAGATAATTGTAATTTACGAATATAGTTTATTTATTTAATTATTTCCTATTTTATTTAGGTTTCTCTATCTCTCTTTCATTACGCACACGCGCGCGCACACACACTTCCAAAAAAATTGGTTGAATGAGTGCAAATTATGTTTCTTTTTTCCCCCTTTTTTCATCAGTACGGAGATAATCAAAATTCAGGTAGGTGGAGACTGAAAATCCAGACCGGAGCATTTTTTCCGATGATCGCGTAAATCCTAATACGTATATGATGTGTACAAGATGCATCGGTATTGCTTTGAGAACACGGAGCTCTAAGTACTAGTTCTACACAGGAACATGTTTACAGTATATCGGTGCTATACCTCGGACACGTATATTTCGAAGAGCATTTTTTTTGCGAAATTAGCATGGGTATCACACCCGAACTTAATTGTATCCAACAACTGTCTCTTTCATATGGAAAAAAACAATGATAAAACGGGACCACATTTTCATGATATGCTTCACTGCTATGTCTTAATATTTAATATGATAAACCAGGAATTATTGCAAGCCATAACAATAGAAAAATAAACATAAAACCTACATGGGAATGGAAGATTTGTTATAAAATATTTGATGTATTTTATTCCGTGATAACACAGAGTTCACTGACATGATAATAGTTAAAAGAAAATGATCTTGTTTCCATATTACTACAGTTCGCTAAAGATCTCATTTCCATATTATTACAGTTTGCTAGAGATATAATAGGTTAGAACATTTTCTTGCATATCCCTAATCTTTTATGTATAATTAAGTGAAAAAAGTGTGTTTCGCAATACCGGAGGCGTGCCATAAGTTCTTATCAGCAGGCACAGCATGTGTTTATTTTGACCGGATATGTCACCTTTATGTCTCGCCGCTGCCGGTATACCACCCCCAGAGAGAAGACTTTTGACATGTACACAGAGTGAATGTTAGGGATCAAAAATACACCAATGTTCATAGAATAATAATAATAATAAAACTGTTTCCAATCCAGGTATGAGGCACAGAATATATTTCGAAGAGAGAAAAAAAAATCTTAAATGTACACGATGATGATGATGATAATGATGATACATGTATCAAAAATACATTTGTAAGGGAGTGTGCGGGCACACATGTGTGCAACTTATGGACTTATTTTTATATCACAAATGAGCGAATCATAGGGTATTCTTTAAAATATTTTGATTGTTAAAACGGCGAGTAAAATACACAGATTTTAAATAGACTTTTTTTTCTTAATTTGTTCTTCCGATTGAAACCCATTGTGTCTACAAATCAAAATCTCTGCAAATTAAAATGTGTCTCGAAACCACATACATGATAACATTAATGACCATTAGGTCAAAATATAGGATGAGAGAGAGAGAGAGAGAGAGAGGGGAGGAGAGATGAATGCATATTTATGCGGAAGACACAGTGAATTAGTGCGGGGATGATACATATGCACACAATATAAATGTTATATCATAAATATTTAATAAAATATCAAATACTTTACATCTAAATAATTTTACAATAATACTTGGTCAAAAACATGGATACCATTACAAAATATTGAAAGCCCAATACATGATGATATTTCCCTGCTTAATAAGAGACAATTAGTTATATATCCTTTACATGTAGCAATGCATGTGTTAGACAATCTGGAAACATGTCTGGAAAGGTGTGAAATAACTTTATACAGTACATGAATTGGGTGTAGTCAAAATGAGATATAACCGATTTGGCAATTATTTTATTCTTGTACTCGATTAACGAAACAAATCATATTAAACTGTATACGCATGGCGGCGTATGACATTTCTCACGAATACCCGGTTAAACGGCGGCCTCTTCACTCATGGCATCTTTTCGACAAAGATAGCTTTTCGCCCCATGTTAATGCACATGTATTTAATTGTTTAATTACCAAGGTCAATTTCCAACAACAATTCTTCGGGCTTAGGGCTTTTTAAAACAATAGCGGATTTTCCGAGCTTAAAGTATATGAAAACATATTTATATTAACACTATACCTATGACAGTTACCTACTTGTAATATATACGAATATTCTAATAAGAAAATAGATACGGTGCTATTCTCCCACACTCACTCGCGTTCTTTTGATATTTGATACATCCAATAAATTATATATACATTTATGTTTGATGGGTTAAATGCAAAGTTTGAAAAATGCCCGAAGATATTGTTTTAATTAGCACAAATGACAGCGTACTAGATATTAGATGATTACTGGTATCAATTTTTTTTTTAATGTGATTAATATCAAAGCACATAATAACAAAGCATAATTAATACATTTTTTTATGAGTCCTCATTAGGAAAAATATCAGTTTTTCATTACACGTGCTTAGGTTGTTATTGACGGAGACAACAGAGTCCGTAACATTTCTAGAGGAACCGCAATTTAGTTTGTCCCCATTTCCTGTTTCCCGTTTTGTTTATTTCCGCTGTTTATTTCAGATGAAAACACGGCTTGTGATAAATATTGTTAAAAGCTTAGTTGATATTTCATATTTTTGAACTTATTGTTTATTCCCTTTTCAGAAAAAAAAAAAAATCGCATAACGTATATCGCAGATCGTAAATCGTATATCGTATGGTATCAGATTATAAACGCATCGCATCGCATCGTAACGAATCGTAAAGGTAAATCAGACCTGCTATCGCACATCGCATATCGCAGATCGTATATCGCATATCGTATATCGTCCGTATTTCTATCGTATTCCAATCGTATTTTTTGACAACTGATACGTTAGCACCACTGTAGTAGACATGTTTTCAGCAAAGTATTCAATTTAAGAGGGCAAACCACCTATAGGGAATTGTGTAAAAGCCTTGAATGACCCATGAGAGGTCATTTATATCAGTGAGATTCATGTGGAGAAATGGCCCTCTTATGACAGTTGAATTTCTCTGGAGATGGTGGCTTATTATGTGTACTGGCTGATGAAAATAATGTGTGGAGAAAAGGCTTTTATCAGAAAATTATAATCTATGTTTAGATACAAGGACAATTTAGCATTAAAATCATTCAATATAAAAAGTGACATGTGACAACTCAAAGTTGATGTGTTAAAAATATGCTTAAATTATGCAGTCTGCTGTGAAACTTGAAAAAAGAAGATGAGATGAAAATGTTTGATTAAATGATGACATGATTGTAATAGCAGTATGAAGTGATTTGCACTGATAAACTATGTTACTGTTTTACTGGGTAGGGAATATAGGACAGTCATATACTGTAAAATCATTGATTTTCGTTGACATTAAATTTTGTTCCTAAGGGAATTTGGTGGGTAAATTTATTCTTGGATCTATGTTCTAGAAGATGTGGGGCCTTATGTAAGAGACAAGTTTTTGTGGGGATTAATATTCGTGAATAAAACCCACCACAAATCGACGAAAATAAGTGCTTCATGAAAATTAATGATTTCACGGTAACCATTTACAATATAGTTTTCCATCTTCCATAAGTATATCAGCTGCAGTCACACTACAACTCTCAATGCTTTGTGCTGGGTTAGGGCTGGACATGGCAGTAATGTATGGCGAAAATGTTGGGGTAATTTGAGAATGAAGCCTCAAATGTTTTCTGAATTACTCCAACAATAAAATTCAAGGTATTGATACAGGGTAAGATGATGGGTCCTCCAATCCTTACTGAGGGATCCCCAAATGAGAATATGCATTTGAAGTTTTGGCCAAGGTTTGTTATTTTCTTTTTACTATAAAGCAGAGGCCCTTTGTGTAGTAGAGGCCCTCTTGCAAAGTGGAGACGCATAAAAACAACTCAGAAAGCTGAGAGAACATTCGCCAAGCATTGCACACACTTGGTGATGATGCCAGAAGATTTCTGTTACCAAGTCATAGTCAGTTGTAGTGTGACAAGTGCTTACTGATCAGTATTACAATATCATTTGTAGTTCTTATGTTGTTTAATTTTGTTGCTTACATTATTTGGTCACAAACTGTGTTCCCCCAATGTTGTCTTTAGTTAATATTCAACTAATTTCACAATCGCAATTTCACTCTCTTTATATGTTTAAAGGAAGGTTGCATAAAAGTTGAGGTTTTCACAGAAATTCTTGCATGAAAAAGTAAAATTCTGGAAGTGTTGGTCCAAAACCTGATATTGTAAATCTTGCATAACTGGTGATATAGCCATTATTGCAAATTAAAGGCAGTAACACAATGCCATTAAAACAAGTTACATTGCCAGATGTGTAATGTAGCCTGATACTGAATTTCTTGTGGTGTACGAGCGGTGATATAATCTAGACACAGGAGACGCGGTTTGTGGCTGCTGCTGCAGCCTAGTATGCCCTAGTTACGGTGGTTTGTTATTGTACAGCCGATGATGATGATGGGCGGTGGAGGGATGATGATGAGTCAGCCAGGGATGGGCTTCAGTACGGGCATTATGCAGCCTAACATGACATCCATGTCCAAGGTAACTATGGAAACAGTCTGCTGGCCAGAGTTGGGGAGGGAACTGGTCGGATAACATATGAAAATTTCAATATTGAAATCAGTCCATTTATTTTTCTTAGAATATTTAATCAATAATTAATGGCTACAAGAAAGTAGAAAAAGAAAGAGGGAGAGGGTACAACTATGAGTTAAGTCATTTATTTCAACAAAGCACTAGTATCAAGTGATGTAATGATGGGCCATGATGTAGTAGGGCATGATGTGTATAGTCTGTCTGGCTGCTTTGGATATGTGTGTAGGCTTAGATAGCTAGTCATAAACCATTGCTCATAGACATGTACACATATCATATAGAGGTGCACCTCTCCATTTAGAATATTGTTTGTAGCTGTTCTGGTTTTTCATTTAACAAGCAGTAGCAAGAATCACTCTGGTGATTATAACAATGTGTGTAGTTACACACATTTTGAAAGACAGCAAACAGTGGAATGCCTAACAGTTAAAAGACAGTCCTGGTTTCCTCTGGAATGCTTCCTTGTTGTCTATAGAGTGGCTGGCATGGCTTGTCTGTTTGCATGTTTGATAGACAGCATGGACTAACTTTAGAGTTGTACTAATAGTTAAGATTAACCTTTTAGGATTATTACAGGTTTGTCATCCATTGTTCACTATTAGTTTATTTACATACTAACAATCCATTTGATAAGCAGTTTTGGTAAACGTGGGTGACAATGTACGGCCGTAATGTCTCCATCTAATTAGATTATTGTGGAAATTTCACCATTAGGTCCATAGCTGCAGCCCTTTATCAGGAAATGCCATATTTTTTTTTTTTCATTCTGCATTTATATAGCATTCTTTATCAAATTTGGAGACATTTGTTATGGCCATAAGCTGTCAGCCACTTTTGATTATGGTTGCTATGGTTGACAACCCTTTAAGAGCAGAGATAATCAGATGAGCAAAAGAAATCCATCTTGGTCCATTTGTCTTCTTTTTAGCTCACCTGAGCACGTGCTCATGGTGAGCTTTTGTGATGGTCCGCCATCCATCGTGCGTCGTCAACTTTTTAATTCAAACGACTTCTCCTCCTTAACTACTGGGGAGATTTCAATAAAACTTTACACAAATGACCCTTGGGTGACCCTCTTTCAAATTTGTTCAAATGGTTCCAGTCTGTTGAATAACTAGGTCACAGGAGCTAAAAATAGACAAAAAAAATTGCAATCTTTAAAAATCTTCTTCTCTGAAACCAAAAGGCACATAGCTTTGACATTGGTATGTAGCATCATCTTATGGTCCTCTACCAAATTTGTTCAAATTATGGCCCTGGGGTCAAAATTGGCCCCGCCCTGGGGGTCACTTTATTTACACAGGCTTATATAGGGAAAACTTAGAAAAATCTTCTTCTCCGAAACCGTATGGCCTAGAGCTAAGATATTTGGCATGTAGCATTGTCTAGTGGATCTCTACCAAGATTGTTCAAATCATGGCCCTGGGGTTAAAATTGGCCCTGCCCTGGGGGTCACTTTATTTACACAGGCTTATATAGGGAACACTTAGAAAAATCTTCTTCTCCGAAACCACATGGCCTAGAGCTAAGATATTTGGCATGAAGCATTGTCTAGTGGATCTCTACCGAGATTGTTCAAATCATGGCCCTGGGGTCAAAATTGGCCCCGCCCTGGGGGTCACTTTCTTTAACATAGGCTAATATTGGAACAAATCAAGAAAAACCTTCTTCTCTGAAACCATATGGCCTAGAGCTTGATATTTGGCATGTAGCATGTCTATGATCTCTACCAAGTTTGTTCAAATTATGGCCCTGGGGTCAAAATTGGCCCCCCGGGGGTACTTTCTTTAACATAGGCTAATATAGGAATTAGAAAAATGTTCTTCTCTGGAACCTTATGGCTGGGAGCTTTGATATTTGGCATGTAGCATTGTCTAATGATCTCTACCAAGTTTGTTCAAATAATGGCCCTGGGGTCAAAATGGGCCCCACCCAGGGGGTTACTTTCTTCAACATAGGCTAATATTAGCAACTGTTTATCAGATCTGAATGATACTGTGCACAATTACTCATCTTAACATGTACATCACATATCAACAAAAAGGAATTGCTTTGTACATTTAGATAATTTTTCAACCATTAAAAAAAAAAACCTTGTTACCTTGATCTTTAACCTATCTTTTGTAACTTTATGGTGGGACATTTTATCTTTACTCAGGTGAGCGGATTAGAGCCCTCGGGCTCTTGTTTTAATGTTTCAATTGATGTTTTATTGTTCCTGTCAGCATATCTTATTTTTGTTTACCGCATATAGATTTTAACTGCTTATGAATTCTTTAGCATAGTACTTAACATTGTTTATGTAATTAGTTGAATTGATTTTTCATTAACACATGCAGACAGATATCCGTAACAAACATTATTTTGTCAGATGCTTTTATGGAAAGCATAATGTGCATGCTTGTGAAGTGATCAAGGTCACTTGCTAGTCACCCGTTACAATCATGTTGTGCAGTGATCAAGGTCACTGGCTGGTCACCCATTACAATCAAGTTGTGCAGTGGTCAAGGTCACTGGCTGGTCACCTGTTACAGTCAAGTTGTGCAGTGGTTAAGGTCACTGGCTGGTCACCTGTTACAGTCAACTCCTAAAACATCGCTTCTGCTGTAGTTATGTTCTATGTTAAGGTATTGTGTCATAGTAAGTCTTAACTGGTCTTAACTGGGTTCCATAAATCAGTTTTAAATACTAATGTTTTTCCATTGATATACATTTGGAAATCAAGTTTATTCCCAAGCAACATGGTATAAAGCTTCTATCTAATCTAATGGTTTCATGTGAAAACATTGTACCAAGGTTGTTAAATCATTCCTGTCTGAGATGGTTAACCGTCTGCTGGTGTTGGTCACTCATTATACTTGTTGAAGGCAAATATTCAGACAGGAGTTCCTTATTGCAGATGAGCATGACCTGACTTTGTGCATGGTATGTTTTGGTACTAATACAGTTGTATGATTGTTAGCATCCTAGATTCATCTGTTGTGAATATGTTTAATTTTACATCAGTATGTCGAGTGCTTGTCAAAAGGTCTCATTTTTTGAGTTTGTAGAATTTTGTGTTGATTTATTCTTTGGTTTGCAACATGTTAGGCTTGTCAGTAAATGGATTGGCGAATGACGTTATTAGCTATGGTTAAATGCCTAGCTAGTTAAAACAGGTCATTTTATAATGCTCAAATGAATGGAAAAAAAAAAAATGTAACAATAATTGCATGACAGTGAGTGTTAAGATGAGTCGTGTTGAATCCTGGGTTATGTTCATATTTCACAAGCTGTTAATGTTTCTTCCTCAAAGGATGGCATTGCTAAGAATGTGCATGGCATCTTTGTATAGAATGTGGCACATCTGTCAGAGCATTTTCCTTCCATAGATACACTGTACATTCATAATTTCATTTCTTTTAAGTTTTATCATAGTATTATAGTAGTAATGATAATTCCATATCTTTTGTGGATTTAATTTTATTAGATTCATCTTTGTTTTAAGTTGTTTGCAGTGTTTCTTTCACCACCATCACTCCGATGTAAGCTTCAGGATAGTTTGACTGGTCACATGAGTCCTCTACTCCAACCATTGCATTTCAGTCTCCTGTACACACGTATGTCACGAAATGCTGTGGTTTTTAACTTATTTCTATCAAGCTCTAATGAACACAGGGTACTCAAGATTAGGTACTGTGCTCACCTTTTGTCCCTCAACCATATTTGCCTAAACAAGCAAGATTTGCTTGAAAAATGAGTCCCGCATGGGTGGGCTAGTTTCCTTATTTATCTATTATCTGTCTCTAAAACCTTTGGACAGAATTAATTTTGTCTCTTCACGGTTTCTTATGTAACTGCAGAAGTAGAATTTATCTGAAAAAAAAAAAAAAGGCAGCTACAGGTTGGGTTGGTCACAAGGTCAAATCTTAAATGACTCCTGCTTTACTTTGGTTGATTGTATTCAGATGAGCAAGTTAGGGTCACAATGGCCCTCTTGTTAGTTCGACTATTCAAAGAATATGAGAGCTATTGTAGTCGCCCTTGCGTCGGCGTTGGTGTTGCAGCTTTTGGTTAAAGTTTTGCATACAAGTTACTATCAACCTTATATCTCAATAACCATTTATGGTATTGACTTGAAAGTTTATGAATATGTTCAGGGGCATCAGACAACCAAGGTAGATAACTCTTGACTGAATTTAATATGAATTATGGCCCCTTTTTAACTTAGAAATTTTGGTTAAAGTTTTGCATGCAATAGAAAATTTGGTTAAAGTTTTGCGTGCAAGCTACTATCTAGTTTGTATCTCAATAACCATTCATGGTATTGACTTGGAAGTTTATGAATATGTTTAGGGGCATCAGAAAACCAAGGTAGATAACTCTTGATGGAATATATTACAAATTATGGCCCCTTTTTAACTTAGAAATTTTGGTTAAAGTTTTGCATGCAAGTCTTCATGCTATATCTCAGTATCCGTGCGATTGATTTGAAACATCTTTAATATATTTAGGGGTATCATACTTTCATGGTAGATAACTCTTGATAGAATATGTTACAAATTATGGCCCCTTTTTAACTTTGAAATTTTGGTTAAAGTTTTGCATGCAAGGTCCCTTCATGCTAATATCTCAGTATCCAGGTATGGGATTGATTGAAACATCTTAAATATGTTTAGGGGTATCATACTTTAGGAGATAACCTTGATGGAATATTTAAAATTATGGCCCCTTTTTAACTTAATTTTGGTTAAAGTTTTGCATCAAGTTTTCATGCTTATATCTCAGTCCAGGCATGGGGTTGATTTGAAACAACTTTAATATGTTTAGGGGTATCATACTATAAAGGATGATAACACTTGATGAAATTATGACCCTTTTAACTTAGAATTTTGGTTAAGTTTTTGCATTCAAGCTACTATCCAGCTTATATCTCAGAAATTGCTTGTGGAATTGACTAGAAAGTTAAGGAGTGTCTTCAGGGTCATCAGAAAACTAAGGAGGATAACTTTTGGACTGAATTTTATGCAAATATAGCCCTTTTTTAACTTGGATTTTTGGTTAAAGTTTTGTATGCAGTGTTATTGTGCTTATGTCTCAGTAACTAGGCATGGGATTGATTTTAGACATCATAAAAATATTAAGGGGTATCAGATTATCAAGGTATATCATTTTTGACTATTATTATGTACAGGGTATGTGAATGGCAAGAATTGAAATAGATTTCATTTGATTTACCAACAAGCATTTTGAATAGCTTGAGCGTGCTGTCCTCTGACAGCTCTTGTTTTAAATATATACCTCTAATAGGAATTTAAAATAAGACATCAGGAAGTAAGAAACCACAGGTATTTTAGATTTGTTTTTTTTTGTTTTTGTTTTTTCAAGTGGAGATGTATTATATAAGGGGATCAGTTAAAATCTGTAGTCAAATAAAAGCCAGGGCAGATATGGTGAAAACAACTTAAAGGTGAAACTATTGTACCATTTTGCTATGCACTGGTTGGTTTCAAATTTAAGCCATACAGATATTCAAACTACTGTAGAATACTGTTAAGTTTAAAGACTGATATCAGTAGGCCCCAGCCATGTTATCAGTTGTGTGTGGTAGACAAGTCCCAGTGTGGACAAGGAGACTGATTCAGTGGCTGACAGGGAGAGGGACCAGGGATCCTGAAGCTGACAGTGAACACGCCTCCCTGGTTGTCTGTCACATGTGTCCATGGTCTGGTAGTAGACTAGTTCCCCTGTGTTGATGTTGTCTGAGTAACATGTCCATGTGACATGGATGTGAATGGGGGGATGTAAGCAGATATTGAATTTGCGGGTTTGTCAGATGTTAGAAGTCATGCTGAAATAGAGGATAAGCTTAAGTGACACCTCCTTTACATTTTTCAAGTATCCCACTGTCTGGTTAGGTGTTAGAATCCTTCTCATTGTGATAAAGATATTAAAGAATGGGGAACTGTTAGAAACTTTCACAAAGACTGCAGAGATCCAACACTGCTCATTTTGATGTTTCTCCTAAAGGTGCTCATGAGGTCAGGGGCTGTTGAGGCATCTCAAATAGAAGTTAGTCATTATGATTAAATGTCTTCTTATATGCAAGCAAAGAACTTCCAACTCTCTTATTAAGGTCACTTCAGCTGAGACTGGTACTTGTCTGCTAGTGTTTACTTCAGGGGTTGGGAGAAGAAATCAGTGGAGGAGTGTGATCACCAGCCAAGTACAGTTGATAATTGTTCTGATGACAGAGTTTATGCTAATCAGTGCAGTATCTAGGAGATGTGTTCTACACTTGTCAAGGCTTAAAGTTTTAATACATTTAAAGAGGCCAATGCATAGAAAAAGATAGATTAAAATATTATACCTTTTTCATCTTTGGGAGTGGGGTGTGCAAAATTATGGACTTTATGGGAATAAAGTGTAAACAACATAAACAATAGGGGTATTAAGAGAGGGGAAAAGACACCTAAAAAGAAAATAAAACTTTTGGACTGGTGTCAGTTTCAGGTTTTGAGGTATGATAATGGTAATTGTATCTATTGGAAACATTTCATGGTTGGGGTGGGGGCACTGTCTACATCAATCAGACAAGACAGTGTGACAAACGGATACCTTGGAGGCTGTGTTTTTCCATTTGTAGCAGGAAAGCACGAGTGTGAGTTCCCAGACTGCATCAGGGACTATAACTGTCAGTACCACATCCAAAACCACCAAGGTGCGTCCCATTTACTTTTACATGTACCATGTAACCAGGTGAACATCCCCAACCCTCCTGCCTGTAGCAGTATCACTAGTGACATGTGGAGTCTTCACACTACACTGTAGATTGAAATGTTCAGTACACTCATTTTATAAAGAACATTGCAAAACCTGTTTCAAAACCATTTAGTTTATAAACATGTTTTGTTTTACTTGTAATAGCTTTAGTTTTAGAAACTTGGAGGTTGAAATACATATAATGCAACCTTTTTCGCTTTTGTATTTGAAATTATGGACTCTTTCTTTGTAGAAATTTTTCTGTAACGTCCAGAGGTCAGGTTATATTTGCCGCCTGCTTACCAACTTTTTTTGTCTGCTCATTCTTTTCTGTATTTCCTTCCACATGTACATTATTTGTGAAATTGCTGTATGTATTTCTTTAACCTTGGGTGTATTGCATAAGTGAAACATTCTAAAACATTTCAAAGCTTTTTACTCTTCAATGATAGGGAAAAGTTTTGAAATGTTATTGTTATGCAACACACCCCTGTTTTCATTGTAACACTTTGAGCTAACATTCTGATTATCCTTTCCCCTGTCCCTGTCTAGAGTGTTTCCTTCCAATCCTATGAAAGTCATCTTTTGCTGTGTGTATCTGCAATATTTACACATCATTCAGGTGTATTTCAAAGGAGTATAGAGTTGTCTAAATAAATGTTGTGTCTGGTCAGCAACCTTTAAACCTCAGCTGTATTTAAAAGAAAAAAGTTGGGTTACTGTCATCACTCTGGTGTCGTTGGTGGCAAAAGCATCATGATAAACTTTAACCTTGGCCATAACTTCTTAATAATTAGACTTTGCGTCATCAAATTTAATTGTTCACCATCACATGTGCTACATTCCCGTCAAGGGCCATAACTTTTAGGTCCATTTTGACCAAATCTTCTCCCTTTTAAAAAAATATACTATATAATACAGTGAACATTTTTAACGTTGGCCATAACTTTTAAACTATTAAACCTTCTGTCATCAAACTTAACATTCTTGTTCACTATCACAAGGGTGACATGGCCACAACTCTAAGGTCTATATGACCAAATATTTATCATACTTTTTAAAAAAAAAATAATACACTTTAAAAACTTGTTAAACATGACAAATTTAAAGACTGCACAACTGTCTATACTTCCATCCATCCAGTTGTCTGTCTGTCTGTCTGTCTGTTGTAGTTCACCAAACTAGAGCATTTTTATTTATCTGTTTTCTGCTTGAGACAAAAACAGAAGGGCTGGCATCTGCATGCCATGCTCTTATTTGGTACCACAGCAATGAAGAGTTTCACTTGATGTTCCATGGTTGTATTTAATTGTTTATTACATATGACCTCATATGAGCTGAACTTAGGAATGCTTGTTCTTCACTAGAACAAAATAGATATAGACTTTAGTAACAGCTGATCTTAAGTTCTGTATGCCCATGACTTATGTTGAGGTGAACAAAATCTACTGAGTATTGATAATTCCTGTAAGTATAAGGAGTGACAGGGGTGTCAGTAAGAGGCAGGTGCAGGTAAAATCTCCCTGTGACTTAAACAGCCTCCCCCAGGTACATGATGAATAAAAGTGAATCATGTGCAGTAGTAATCGGTCCAGTTCATCTTGACAGATTAGGACCTTTATTTAGTTTAAAAACACTGTTCAGTTTCACATTCATGATCATAGTGATTTCTTCAAGATTTTCCAGACCCGTTGCATCTTGTTTGAGTTACTTAAAAAAGCTTTGTGGTGATATCAACTCTAGCCAAGAGAGATGCAAGTTACTATGGCAACATGGAGTTTCTGTATTAATCCTTGTGTAATGTGTGTGAACAGTCATCCAACACATGGTCAAATGACGTAGGGAAGGTAAACATCAGCCTGGACAGCCTCAGTCCTGCCAGCAAGTTCCACAAGCAGCAGTCACCCAGCATGAACCAGCTGCAGCAGAACAAAGGTACGCTCCTTATAGCAACCCCACCTAGCAGTCCTGCTCATTATTGATCTTGCTGGACTTACACTTTAAGAATAGTAAATTTTCAATATACAATAAAATCCACATGTAATAAACTTGGATATGTAACTCCCAGGTATGTTGTACTTTTTCTTCTGACTCAACTTTCCCCCTCCTTCATTTCAAGTAAAAACCATTGTAAACATTATACCCAGATCTGTCTTATTCATGATTATAGTGAAGATAATTTAAAATTCTGTAAAGGTAGTTAACATTCCATATCAAACAATTATTAGAAGTCTCATTATTGTATTCAAAATTAAATAGGCATTTTGTTATGCCTCCGCTGTAAAATTGCGATTGAAAATAGTGTTACTTTTGTCCCACTGTGTGTCCATGTTTGCAAGCAATTGTGTCCTGGCTGTAACTTTATTGTGTATGGTCGTGTTTTGAGATAACTTGGCACAAAGATCCCTAGGACAAGACGATATGTAGCACTCATGGACCAGGTTGCTAGCTTGAAGATCAAGGTTACAGTACTCAGTACTGTGAAAGTAACTGTGACCGGGCTGTAACTTTGTTGTGTGAGGTTATGTTTTGAAATAACATTGCACAAGTGGTTCATAGGAGAAATAAATGTTGAAAGCATGAACCAGGTCGCTGGCTTTTAGGTCAAGGTTAAAATTGTGTCTGAGCTGTAACTTTTTAGCTCACCTTGAGCATGTTGTGACTGATGAATGTCCAGCATTGGTGTCTGTCGTCAACATTTAACTTAAATGAGGTCTCTCAAACTACTAGTCCAATTTTCATAAATCTTAACAGGAATATTCCTTGGATGGTTTTCTTCCAAATTTGGTCAAATATTTTAATTCCATGCCATGGCAACTAAAAGGGGGGAAAATGTTAAAACTTCAAATATCTTTTCCTCCAAAAGCACTGGCTGGATTTCAAAGTTATTTGGCACAGATGTTCCTTGGGTCACTCTCTACCAAGATTGTTCAAACAATTTTGGTCCATTGAAAAACATGGCCGCAAGGGGGCAGAGCCCATTTTCCTGATATGTATATAGTAGAAATATAAAAAATCTTCTAGTCTAAAAGTACTGGCTGGATTTCAAAGTTATTTGGCACAGATGTTCCTTAGGTCACTCTCTACCACCAGGGAATGGAGCCCATTTTTCTTTTATACATACAGTACAAATTTGAAAAAGCTTTTTGTCCAAAAGAACTGGCTGGATTTCAAAGTATTTTGACAATATGTGCCTTATTCACTCTCTACCAAAATTGTTCAAAATATTTGGATTGAAAAAAAAAAACAAAAAAAAACTTGGCTGCCATTGGGCAAAGCCCATTTTCCTTATATGTATATAGTGCAAATTAGAAAAAATTTTCTTGTCCAAAAGTACTCTTTGAATTTGTGGCTGGCAGGTGGCAGAGCCCATTTTCCATAATATCATAAGGTATTTGCTATTTCTTTTCCTCCCACTAATACCTGGTTCTCAGGTGAGCGACCCATGGGCCATCATGGCCCTCTTGTTTGTGTATGGTTATGCTTCAAAATATCTGTGCTGTAACTTTGTTGTGTATGGTTGAATTTTGAAATAACTCGGCACAAATGATCTAGGACAAGACAATGGTTTGCGAACAAGAACCAGGTTGAAAACATGAATGTCAGGGTCACAGCACTCCATTGACCTTTAAATCATATCCAGTCTGTAACTCTGTTGTGTATGGTTTATTTTTTAAATAACTTGGCACTAGTTATCCCTAGAACAAGACAATGACTTGCACACAAGAACTGGCATGCTAGCTTCAAGATCTCGGCAATCCCTTGAATTTTAAAATCTGTGCAATTGTGTTCTTGCTGAAATTTTTGCAGTGCATGGTTGTGTTTTGAAAACATTTGGCTCAAACTGTCCATAGGAAAACACTCATGAACAAGAACCTGGTTGTAAGCTTAAAGTTCAAGGTCACACCACTTGGTTGAGATCAGAGTCACACAAATGCCAATGAGTTGTAAGCAGAGGTGACACATAGGGATCACTTTTCTGTTGTCTGTCTGTCCGCCCAGCCAGATTGGAGTAAGGGGCCATCTTATGATAAACAGAAAAAAAGAGAACAGTAGATCAAGAACTTCAATCCGGCCGCACATCCGTCTGTATGTCAGTCACACTTTTTTCGTCATGTTTCAGCAGGTGACACATGTGTTCCAGAGAACACGTTGATATTAGTCATTGTAAATGATGAAAATCTGATAATATAAATGATTATGGTCAAGGGACAAAATCAAGTTGTTTATATCTCCGTTTGTTGAAGTTGAAGTTTTCTTCCCCTGCAAACGAATTGTCCCGAATAGTAAGACACTGCACCTTTTTAACCCTTTCCCTCATAGAGGACACCATGAAAAGACCTATGCGAACAGCATGAAACCAGATCAGCCTGCGAAATCACATTTTTATACATATTTATTCATGCTGGAAACGATTAAAATAATGTAGTAAAAAATTTTCAGTATGATAAAATAAAAACGGGCCCTGAAGTTGAAGGTCATATTAGAAGTTAAAAGTTCAAAAGTTAATTCATTACATCTATACATAAACCTTAAAAATAAAACTCCCAAATAAGACCTATATAGTGGCGTATAAAGTCTTAAGTATTGTGGCGCTCTTCTGAATTACATAGTGTATTTCTTATTTCACACATAATTATAGTTCAAGACCTATGGTTTGTTTTGCAGGTGTGGCTGCACCCCAGCAGCCGGGGATGATGGGTAACCTGACCCAGGGAATGTCTGGGATGTCTCTTGGTAACCAGCAGACCGTAATGGGAGGTAGGTAGTACCCCTCACATAGTTTCAAGTGATACTGTGTCAGCAGTTCCTTGGTTGGGCCAGTATGTCTTTCCAGTGATAAGGAAACCACCTTTTTTTACACTCCTGGATAGTTGCAATGGGTGACCATAAGTCTGTAGATGGGTATTGATAGACATAATAACACATAGCTATAGTTAAAATTCTTAGGCAGTGATCATCTGTTAACAAGCTGCTTTAACAAACATTTTATCCATTGTACACAAATCTTAGACATCCCTACTAGTTACTTTCTTCTAGTGAACAGCAAAACTGACAATTTATTGCAACCAGATGAGCTATAAAACTCACAAATTATCAAGTGTTTCTTTCCATACTCCACCCATCAGACAGTCTGTGTAAACAAGTGCATGAAAGATGATTAAGTATTTGTTTGTAGCCTTATCTTTCCTTAATGCCTGTATTGATGGCGTTAAGGGGTGGGGGGGGGGGTCTTAACTGAATTAAAGAGTAATGAAATGAAGTAATGTTTTTTCATTCGAAAAGGGTACATCATTTTAAAGTGCTCTGGTAGAATGAACTGGAGAATAAGTATCTTCATTTTCAAGTCAAAAAATTATCCAAACCTTTGAAACTGTATATATCTATTGGAAAATCTTTGGAAATATAAATGTATTGTTTTTAAGAACACAAGTGGCATTTTTGGACACTCTTCATATAACTCTATCAACTGTCTTTAAGGGTTAATGTAATGGTTTTAAACACAATTAATGACTGCCTCTTCAGGTGAATCTTTGCTATGTGTGTTCTTGTAATGGGGTATTACTCCTATATTTGTCTTCATGTTGTGACTGATATATCTGGTGTAAAACTTGACTTGTAATTTTATACCTGTTTACAAGTCTTAAGGTTATCTATAATAAAATTGTGATCATGGTCCATCAAGTGATCTTGGGGAATTTTATAGTAAATTCAAGCATTTATAGACTTAGAGCAAAAGAGCCTTGTGACTCCAAGTCAATGCATGCTTGCATCTGCACTGAAGTCTCAAGCATTTGTAGGACTATGATTATGATTTAATGATGGATGGGTGACAGTAACAGTGTGAGGTCAGTGTTCATTATATGATGGATCCAACACTGAAAACCATTTACATTGGTGTTACAGGAATGTCCATGGGTATGCACAGCCAGACTGGGATGGGCATGTCGAGCGGTATGATGGCCCCAGGGGGCGGGGCAGTGAGGATGCAGACCAGTATGAACATGCAAAACACAGTAGCATTCCAACAAAGAACTGACAATGCATTTGCTTCATTTGGAACACTTGGAAACTGAATTTACACAGTAGTGTGTGACTGTAGTGTCATTCATTATCAAATTCCTGAGATACGTTAAGTAATGCAAGTGCTGCCCCCTGGTGACCAGGTACCTCTACTGGTGTCGCATACATAGGAAGAAGTATGATTGGATATTATCTACACAATGTCTTTCGTTTTTAACTCAATTTTAATAGTCTAAAGAGCTGTTTCAAGTGAATGCCAAATATCAGTATTTATTTTGTACTAGCTCACAGTTAAACACCAACTTCAGTGTCAGGCAAGATGAACACAAACAAGGAAGTTACCAACAAAATCCTTATCTCATGAGATAACTTATCTCAATAAAATGGAGGGTAGTGAAGTGTGGGTATACACAGTGATATGGATGTACACCGCGCAGTGTGGGGACACTTCAGTTATGGACAACTTATTGTGATCTACTTAGAGCTGTGACAAATTGTCATCAAACTTGATTGGTTGTTTGGATCATATGGACGAAGAGGACTGTGTGCAGTTGGCTGATATTAGAGTATCCATTGATGACAGTGTGATTTAGATGTGTATGGAACCTTATGCAGTGGGCTTTAGGGTCTTCGTATTTTTATGATAAAAATTCCAGCAAAAACTATACTGTAACTGCATTAGGCGAATCCTCATTCAAACAATACATATTTGAAATTCAGCATATTGCAAAGTATGGATCCCAGAATGAACATTTCCATATATAGATATGATGTAATGTTTCCAGGATCATTTAGAACATGAAATGTAATGCTTGGAGGCATGCATAACACACATAAAGCTGACTGGTGATGTCCAGCCCCTCCAGATACGGAAACTGTTACAAGCTAAACATAAATGTTCCAATTGCCTGATCTCCCCCAACTTGTGTATTGGTTACTGAGCAGCAGCAGCTTGATGTTCTGTGTGCTGATTTTGTGTTGCTATGTATCTAACCAGAGCAAAGAAAAAATACCAATATTGTTTATTTCCTTGTTTTAGACTTGCAATCACAAACCTGTTTGAGAGATACGTGGATGTTCTCTTTGTGTCACCTGAGGTTCTTCTGTAATGTTGGTGTATATACACACTTAGGGGGCTACCACAGTCTCTCATTTTCATGTTAACTCGGTACATTCCAGGCCTTGTGTCAGAGCTCACATGCAGGATCCTTGGATGGGAGGGGCATTTCAGGGAGACAGAGGAGGGTAGACACCCTGCCACTGTACTCAAGTACTTAGTGTTGTAGTTGGTTAAAAAGTTCCTCATACCTCATTCTGGATTCTGGTCAATGTCATACTTTACTAGCGGGATCCACAAACAACAGGTCATGCTTTGGACCTGTTAGTTGGGATTAGCATTAGAGTAAAAAGTTATGTGTAAGTGTACTATAGTTTCACAGGCATTTTACTTTGTCTCATCCCATACCTTACAGCCAGTAGGTAGAAAGTCTGTAATCATTATGTAATCATTGTGTAGCTATAACCTCATTTATAAAGACATATAGATAATTACAAAATGAGAGTGAGCTACTCTTGATTGCCCGTAGCAGTTTCTGGTTTCCCACTTGTTACTTTTAACTTTGGGGTATAAACATCTTTGTTTATTGTTGTGCCACAGATTTGAATTATGTGATATTTCATTAGTGATTGCATAGTCATATTTAACATTAATATCATGTCTAGATGCAGAGTTTGCATGTTGTGATGTCATTGATCATGTGACTCAGTTTTATGTAATATTACTGTCACATTACAATCCAGTCATGTGATGGACTCTTCGTCTTGTACCATCTTGGACATGTGATCTTGCGGCTGATAAAAGTTATGTGCAGGCAAATATGTGAATCACATGGCTGGGAACTGTAACTCCTGGTCAGTATCGGGTTAAACACAGTACTTTAATACATGGGTTTATGTTGTGCAATTTTTATGCAATATTCGTATTTTTGACTGTTTCACCTTAAACCATACTAAGCTTGAGCATTTCCAGTGTCCTTGTTAACAACTTGATCCGTTTCATTGTGTGTCTGGGAGACAGAGACAACCACATTCATTACACATCCTAAAATCAGTGTTCAGTGTAGCATTGCCCTGACGTGGCCTTCACATATCCAGTATCACATTTTGGGGGAAAAACATATAGTTACTTTAATAAAAAGAAATATTTACTTTTAACATTTTTGTAGTCTTTTATTATATGTATACAGCAAGATTCAGATTCAATTTGGTTAACAATTCATTATGAATTTAAAACACACAAAAGGGATATTCAACTATTGTGTCTCTCGAGATTCCTGTAGTCCTGTGGACTTTGGAGCAGTCTAGATTGAACACCAATTCGCTAAATTGTTCCTGGAGCTATCTTCTTCCGTAAAACATATCTCCAGCAGGAGGTTGAAGGCTCACGTTTCATGTGTCACCCTACAGTCATGTCTGAGTGTGTGGTATGGCCAAGTGGGTGGTGAGAGAGTGGACACTGGAGGTGAAGCCCAGTGTTACCTGTCTGTACTCAGAGCCGGTGTAGCTGCTGGAAGTCACACTTGACAAACACTCATTGTTGGCCTAAAGTATTCTTTATTATCTAACAATATTGTATTGTTTTTTTACCAACTTAATTTGATAAAAAAGATTGATTTTTAATGTTTTGTGAACTAATTGTTTATGGTGTTCTTGTGTACAGACCAATGGGCTTTTCAGTGTGTTTGTATGTTTTGGTTATGCTTAACATTTTTCAGTGAAGATATGTTGCAGGTTTGATGTTCATTTAATACTTTCAGTATCTTTGTTTTGAAAACCATTGTGTAATCATTCATAAATGAGCATTCAGCATGGCTGAAAGGGTGGATCATCTATAGTCCATCCCTCTACTTAAAAGGATGAGAAGTCACTTTCAAGTTAGCTTTAGGTTCATTTACTAAATGTTTTCTTTAAACATTTAGGAAACCACAAATTCTATAAGTTTTTTCAATACATGCAATCATTAAAATCACAACTGATGTAATTTATTGAATTTGTTTTATTTATTTATTTTAATCATAAGAAAAGCAGGAAAGCAAGCTACAGATTTTTTGGTGACAGTCTTAGGAGTGTGAATCCCTAGCAAAATGAGTGTCGGCATCCTGGGCACTGCAGTTTGTTCATACTGGACAGGGGGGCTACTGTACTGTAGAACTGATTTAGAGTTTGTCTAGTCTCGGTCTGGTCCCAACTGTTGTGTTGGTATTGTGGTAGTCGATGTGTGTTGTTAAAGTTGGACCTCACCCGTCTGTTGTCATGGTAACCAACCCATCTGCTGCAGAACATAGAGGCAGATGGTGGTGGAAGGTATGGAAATAGAACATTCCAGTTTGATTATCCTGTTAAACTGCTATGCCATTTGTTATGCTGCCAGTTTCCTTTGATAAATGTAGGTGAGAGATAAGATGACTTGTGTCTATGTTATATTCTCATCACTATTGTACGGAGATATAGTAATCACTTTGTCCCATCTGTTGGTCAGTCTAGCTACCAGTCTGTCATCTCAGTGACAGTTAGACTGTTGCATATTTTATTGAGCCAAACGGCTAACTACATGTAGTTAAGAATATACTGGAATCTCCACTAGTGATTGCTCTAGTGATACTTCTTTAGTGTGAGAGTATAAACTTCTCAATATTTCTCCTCTGCATCTGTGATCAAGAGTCATCTTGGGGTCCTTATTTTATCATTTTGAGCCTATATAGGCTTTTGAAATGTGTTTGCCAGATTCATTTGGTAAGTGAAATTGTATATTGGATTGTATACTTAAATTGTCATATATTTGTCAAAGTTTTATTGGCAATTAGTTACTTAATTTTGCTTGAATTTATACTTAACAAAAGCTATTATTAAATCCTCCACAAACAAAGTTTGGGGTGGGTGGGTATGGGAATCAACCTGTCTGTCTACCCTGTCCATCTGTTAACCCTTGACCATATGGGCTCATATTTGGCACAAAATTTGCCTGACCAGAGGGTTTGTCATTACCTTTGTCCCAAGGCCATTTGCTCAAGGTCAAGAGGTAAGTAATTTTGTTAAAACTAGTCTTTTACTAAATAGCCTTTTCATTTGCTCAAGGTCAAAGATGAAGGAAGTTCACTAAACACCTTTCCATTAACACTCGCACAATGGTTGCTGAGCTGATAACCGGAGTGAGTGTTATGACCTTGTCCTGAAGGTCATTTGCAAAAGGTCAAGGTCACACATTACAATTGAATTTTGTTTGGGTTATAACCTTGTAATTTGGAAAAGCTTATCTTCACAGCTTGGAAGTTCCATGGTCAAGACTACAGGCTCTGTATATATATGTATATCCAAGTGCTATGCAGGGGTATTCACTTCCTTTACAAATAATTTACTATTGAATTGTCATATAGATCAGATGTACATGTATTTGAGTATGTATATTTTTTAATTATTTGAATGACTGTATATGATTTATTTGTTACTCTGTGATTCCTATTTCCTATGAATATCAAAATACTATTTTGTGTTTGTTTTTGGTTGTTGTTTTTTTCTCAATTTATTATCCAGACTTATGAATACCAGACTTATCCATTCTGAAGAGCGATGGTAAACAACATTTTTGATTTTAAACAGTAATAAATTAAGGTTGTGCTGGAATTCGCCTGGTTCATGTTTATTTTAAAGCCATACAGACGTGAGCTGGCTCCTGCTGTTTGCTTTCAGCTCAGTTTGCCATTAGACTTCATACAACCTGTGCATACCAACCTTTATTTTTGTGTCTTTTTCTTCTTTTAAAGAACTCATTTAAAGATCTTGTATTTTCATCTAATGTAATAGAGCATTTATAATTCAGTGAGGACATTGTGAGCT
Source organism: Solen grandis (assembly GCA_021229015.1). Classification (NCBI taxonomy): domain Eukaryota; kingdom Metazoa; phylum Mollusca; class Bivalvia; order Adapedonta; family Solenidae; genus Solen; species Solen grandis. Next base: position 43,791,874 of record CM037785.1, read on the forward strand.
GGACCTGTGTGACTTGTCCTGTACCTCCCACTGTACACTGCCCCCATGTGTCTCAGTCTACAGCTGTTGTACAACTGTTGGCGACAACACTGGCAGGTACTTCATTATGATTATTACTGGTTCTGTGATATCTATATATAGATTTAATGGATTTTCCAAAATCACAAGGTCAAACTGGTGTCAGGGCCATGTAGTGAACAAACCAAAAGTGCTAGAGTTTATAAGAAAATACTTGTTGCATGCTGTTCATGTTTACTTGAATGTATGGTTTTCACAAGACTTAGAAAGCCGTCACTGCATTAAGGAATACTTCCAAACTAATTTGTTATTTCTGAAAATAGGGTAGCACATGTATATATTTATCTTCTAACTGTAAATCATTAATAGCTTTTGAAAAATATCCTTGCAAATAGGCATATCGAAACAAACATTACTAAACTGGAAGAGAAGAGATGGGGGCTTGACCTTGTGAGATTGTTACATATCCCATGTTATACATGCTGTTGTAGAAAGGTTTTGTTTGTTGACGAGTCTTAATCCGACTGCACTAATCATTGTATAAATCATTCTATATTGTACAGATAGAACATTATGTATAGATAATTGTACACTATTTGGAATAAATGTATAACTGTATCCTAGTATTTTCTGTGTTTATTACCTGTATCAATAGATTTTGTCCTTTTTGAAGGATTTGGCACTAACATCTTCCACTGGAAATCATGCTGAAAATTTATTATTTTGAAAACAGTCTTAAATGATGTATCAAAAGTTTGATGAAGTTGTCAAAATAAATGGGGATGCTGAAGCATTAACAAGAGCACCGAATGCGGGTGCCAACGCTTGTCTGTTTAAAACCAATCCATTTCAAAGAAACAATGAGGGATATTGTTATATCCGCTATCCATCTGTCAATCTGTCTACCATTGGATCTGTCTACTATGGGTCCAGTAATGTACAGCTATACTGGCTGCCAGTGTTGGCATTAATAATGATTTTGTGATGGTTTGACCTAAAATGTTAACAAGAGGGCCATGATGGCCCTAGATTGCTCACCTGAGTATACGGTTACCCAAGGAACATAGTCTATTAAAACATTTTGAAATCTGGCCAGTAGTTTTGAAGGAGATGATCCCTGTAAAGGTTTATCAAATTTTGTCCAGCAGTTTCAGAGATGTCATTTAAAGATTTCACTATATACATATAAGGCAAATTAGCCCCGCCCCTGGCAGCCATGTTTTTTTATGGATCAGAATAATTTTAGCGACTTTTGTGAAGCTTCACCCAAGGATCATCCCTGTCAAATTATATCAAATTCTGTCCAGTGGTTTCAGAGGAGATGTCTTTTAAAGATTTCAGTATATACATATTAGGCAAATTAGCCCCGCCCCTGGCAGTCATGTTTTTTTATGATCGGAATAATTTTAGCAGTCTTGGTAGAGAGTTACCCAAGGAACATCTGTACCAAAATATTTTGAAGTCTGGCTAATAGTTTTGAAGGAGATAATTTTCAAAGTTTTCATTTTTTTTTCCTTACCATTGCCATGGTAACCAGAATTCCACATGGATCAAAGCCATGGTAACCAGAGTTCCACATGGATCAAGTTTATTTTAGCAACTTTTGTAAAGGTTCACCTAAGGACATTCCTGCCAAGTTTAATCAAATTCTCCCCAGCGGTTTCCGAGAAGATGTCATTTGAAGTAAATTGTTGACGACGCACGACGGACGCAGGGCGATCACAAAAGCTCACCTTGAGCACTTTGTGCTCAGGTGAGCTAAAAAAGTCAAATATTCAAAAAATAGAATTCACATGTATATATCAGTGCCCTGTTGACAACGGTTCTAAAGTTTTCACAAGTTACAGAAAAATTAGAATAAAGGGTCAATGTCAATAGGTAAAATATTTGCATATGTCTGGATAAGTCTTGTCAAGATGAATAAGCATACCAAAAATGTTGTATTTTGAATTGTTGAGAAGTTATGACCAACGTAAACATTTTTTTTTTTTAATATTTCAAAAATAGGTCAAAGGTCAAGGTCAAAAGTGTAACATTGATGGAAAGGTCTTGTTACAAGGAATTCACATGTGAAAGAGGAGGAGGAGAAGATTGTTCAAATTTGTACTATATACATATAAGGGAAACGGGCTCTGCCCCCTGGCGGCCATATTTTTTCAACGGATCAAAATAATTTTAACAATCTTGTTAGAGAGTGACCCAAGGAACATCTGTGCCAAATAACTTTGAAATCTTGCCAGTAGTTTTGGAGGAGATTTTCAAAATTTTCATATGTTTTTTTCTTTCCATTGCCATAGCAACCAGAGTTCTGCATGGAATCAAATTTTTTTAACAACTATGAAAGGGCTTCACCCAAGGAACATTCCTGTGAAGTTTCTTTAAAATTGGCCTAGTGGTTTTGGAGAAGATATTGTTTTTAGTTAAATGTTGACGCCGGACATTCATCGACCACTATATCTGCCCTGTTGACAACGGTTCTGAAATAACAGGCATTTTAAAGTTTTCAAAAGTTGCAGAAAAATTAGGTCAAAGGTCAATGTCAATAGGTAAAATATTTGCATATGTCTGGATAGGTCTTGTCAAGATGAATAGGCATACCAAAAATGAAGGTTGTATTTTGAATAGTTGAGAAGTTATGGCCAACGTTAATGTTTTTTGTTGAATATTTCAAAAATAGTTCAAAGGTCAAAAGTGTAACATTGATGGAAAGGTCTTGCTACAAGGAATTCACATGTGAAATATCGGTGCCCTGTTGACAACGATTCTGACAACAGGCATTTTAAAGTTTTCAAAACTTACAGAAAAATTAGGTCAAAGGTCAAGGTCAATAGGTGAAATATTTACATATGTCTGAATAGGTCTTGTCAAGTTAAAAATGCATACCAAAAAGTTGTATATTGAATAGTAGATAAGTTATGGCCAACGTTAAGATTCCTGATGATGACAAACGACGATGACGACAGACGATGATGACAACGCAAATGCCAGAGTTACAATAGCTCATATTTTTTTCTTCAAAAAACAGACAAGCTAACAATTAAATTATATTGCAATTTTTAAAGAAATAATGGGATATAATGCTGAGGCTTCTTGTCCATGATCACACAATCAGTGCTAATGCTGAAGCTTCTTGTCCGATACATCCCATAATCAAACATAATGCTGAAGCTACTTATCTGATACATCCCATAAACATAATGCTGAAGCTTCATGTCCAATACATCCCTTAATCAAACATAATGCTAAAGCTACTTGTCATCAAACATAATGCTGAAGCTACTTGTCATTAAACATAATGCTGAAGCTACTTGTCATCAAACATAATGCTGAAGCTACTTGTCCAATACAACCCCTAATCAAACATAATGCTGAGGCTACTTGTCCGATACATCCCTTAATCAAACATAATGCTGAAGCTACTTGTCCGATACATCCCATAATCAAACATAATGCTGAGGCTACTTGTCCGATACATCCCATAATCAAACAAAATGCTGAAGTTACTTGTCCGATACATCCCATAATCAAACATAATGCTGAAGCTACTTGTCTGATACAACTCATAAACATAACGCTGAAGCTACTTGTCCGATACATCTCATAATCAAACATAATGCTGAAGCTTCTTGTCCGATACATCTCATAAACATAATGCTGAAGCTACTTGTCCGATACATCATAATCAAACATAATGCTGAAGCTACTTGTCCGATACATCCCATAATCAAACATAATGCTGAAGCTACTTGTCCGATACATCCCATAATCAAACATAATGCTGAAGCTTCTTGTCCGATACATCCCATAATCAAACATAATGCTGAAGCTACTTGTCCAATACATCCCATAATCAAACATTATGCTGAAGCTACTTGTCCGATACATCCCATAATCAAACATAACGCTGAAGCTACTTGACTGATACATCCCATAATCAAACATAATGCTGAAGCTACTTGTCCGATACATCCCATAATCAAACATTATGCTGAAGCTACTTGTCCGATACAACCCATAAACATAACGCTGAAGCTACTTGTCCAATACATCCCATAATCAAACATAATGCTGAGGCTACTTGTGCGATACATCTCATAAACATAATGCTGAAGCTACTTGTCCAATACATCCCATAAACATAATGCTGAAGCTACTTGGCCGATACATCCCATAATCAAACATAATGCTGAGGCTACTTTTGCGATACATCTCATAAACATAATGCTGAAGCTACTTGTCTGATACATCCCATAAACATAATGCTGAAGCTACTTGTCTGATACATCCCATTATCAAACATCTTTTGGTCATAAACCTGATTAAAATGGCTAGTTATAGGAAGATACTAGAGAATTTTCTAACCAATTGTCCTGGACAGATAGATCAACACCAGACACCGAGCACCCTTATGTGGAAGTAGATTGTTTAATTTTTGTTTCAGAAAATGATATCTTAAGTGCTCAAGATATTATTACATACAATACATAGTTGTACAGGTGACATTACTCAGTTTGCCTATCAAATGTTACACAAAGTCTGTTCTTAGGAGCATAGGGTCTGGCTTGCGTACAATTTGCAGATGTTCGCTTACAGAGAGAGACGGCTATGAAGCGGTCTTAGTGTCATAAGCCACAATGTTTATGTATACCAATACACAACATAAGGTACACGTGAAGAGCATGGTATATGATCTTTAAATAACTTCATTGACTGTAGGTGACTGGTTGCATATTGCTTGGCTGATTAGTCAAAAACAAAGTAACAAGGCCCTATTTAAATTAATTGTAGTCATATAACGTCTCCAAACTTTGCTCAAAATTGCTTACAAAAAATGCATCCTAGGATAGAAACAAGATACATTGTAATAGCATGGATATGACCACCCAATGGAAATTTCACCATTGTCTCTCCGCATTTTATCGAAGTTGCTTCATAAATGTAAATATATTTTTTATGTACCAGTAATTCATGGTCATGAAATCTTCTAAGAAATCCTCTAAAACTGAACTTTTCCATGAGATTATGGCCGTAAGCATCTTCCAACTGCACTCAAGACTGCTCAGATGGTGAAGGTACCAAAGTGAACACTGACCCTCGACAACAGATGGAAGACCTAAAGAGGAACAGCAAACTTAAAACCATGAAATGGTGACCATTTATTTGAAGGTGACACTCTTGTGTGATATGGTAGTGTGAGAACTCGTCTAAGAAGGGAGAAATCAAACTCGTGCACAGTACATGTTTTGATGTGTGGTTCAAGTACATGTTCATTAGATTAAAACTAAAACTGACAGGGTATTTAACAAGAAATAAAACAGACACAAAACCTCTTAAGATTAATTCTCTTTATTCATACATAGATGTACATCTTTTACAAAAAGAATGGAATGAAAAAATTACACATGTACAAAAGATAATGTTGCATCATCTGACTGATGTCCACACATCAAGAGCTGTAATAATGGCAGGACATGAAGGAAGCAATAAAGCTATACTACACACCTTTTAAAGAACCAATCTGCTGTTGTCTTATTTATTGGTAACTAAGACTGGATTATTGCAAACAGGATAGTGGACCTGCATTTAAATTACAGCAAGCATTGGGAGACTTCCTTACATTTTGGAATCATCTTTTGTCTACCAGGTTTTTGAAGTACAAATCTTAATGATGACAATTACAGAATGTAGCACAGAATGTAGCACAGAATGTATTATATACAGAAAATATTTAGAATCAAGGCTCCTGGTAGAAAAATGAGAAATGAAAGGAAATAACAAAACTAAATTCAAGTATAAACTACCAATGTATTAACAAAACACAAAATCAAATGCATTACAAACTATTTCACTATTGTGAACTTGTGTATTGCTCTGACAACAAAACATTAGCCATTCTGACTCATTCAACATACATGCATGTATAAAGCAATTGCCTAACATCAGATAGAAAGTGTACTTCACAAATATCAGGTGCTAATTCCTTATATTCCTTTTACACACCTTTAATGGTAATCAACACGTTTTGTCATGTGTTGACAGTCAAGTAATATCAAAACTGTGTTACCATGGCTACCACTGCTATGTATCTGTCTCTGCCATCTCTCCAGCTCATGACAGGTATTCTATGACTTATCCTGACCGTTTGTTTTTCCTCAACAAATATTAACCTGATCTATTCTTTAAAGGAAAGGAAGAAAAAAAATCCTATGCACAATACAGCCTTAAAAATCAATGTGACCCTAACGGCTTCTTACAATCTCCAGATTTTACTGATATGCCATATAAAGGGTGACTGCAACAATCTAAATAAAACTAAAATCTGAAAATTAAAAGGACATATTAAAACAGACCAAAAAAATTGAAACATGCATCTGAAACATGCATCTTTGCAAACAGTGCACTGCACTACAATATGTTTATGTAGTCCTGTAATGGTCTCCTGACATGTAATGGACAAGGTACACTCCAGGCCCAACTGTACCAGTATCTAGGACCAACAACAGGACTGAAATGCTGATTTGTGAAAACAAAGACGACTCTACAGTAATGATGTAAATATCTAAATGACTGCAGTTATACCTTAAACTGCGTATTTAACAAGTGTAGGTTATCAACAAGGACTTACTGAGACTAATGAAAATATAACTTCAGACCATTTAAAATATGTGTATATTTATAGCTGAATGTACTGAGACTAGACCTTGTATATGCCTTAGGTAAAAAAAGAAAATAAATGACTGTTCCTATGCATAACCTCAATGATGTAGATAATGTAGCTTTATCAAAATAAAGCATGACAAAATATTGTGAAGCAAATTCAGAAATGTGTTAATGTTCCAACCTATGATACACAGATTGGTAAGTAACATTCAATGTATTGAGTCATGTTTGACATGAGGTCTCTACAATCATAAAATAATGGGCAACATTCATTCTACACATACCATCAACTTTTGCTCAACTTGTCATAGATAATCAAAATTTAAATAGAAAATAGATGAAGGGAGGTTTCCAGATGCGTGCAAACTTAACAATACAAATTAACTTGCCATAGATTAAGACAAATGTACATATATGAATGTCTCAACTTAAATTTACAATCAGGTAACTCATTATTTAATCCACTGTAATTAAAATCAGTTCAAAGTGCTTGACCTTTCTTTAAAATCAACCGGAAAGGAAAAAAAACCTACACAAAAAAAAAAAAAAAAACTGTTTTAACTACGCTGTATGATCTGAAGTCTGGGTTGAACTGTTGACAATTCATCAAGAAGCTACACTCAGTCATCTGAAGTGGGAGAAGCATGATACGGAGTTTACTAGACAGACAATATATGTAGCATAAGAGAGATTATTCACAAAAACATAGTCCCCAAGTTTGAACAAGATTGTTTGATATAGGCAGATGCTAGTGTTGAAAAACAAAGTGAAATTTTGTCTATTTTTTTTAGCTCACTTGAGCATTTGTGCTCAGGATGAGCCGTTTTAATTCATATTTGACTGTCAGTGCATTGTCCACAAAGGCTTGTAAACAAATCTTCAAGTCTTAAAAAATCTTTGTTAAACCTTGTTAACAATATTGAGGCCACATTTCTGGCCTAACCTTCAAAGAACTTGATCATGTTTGTCATATCAAATATTGAATAAATTTGGAACTGGGTCAATAAGTAGGTCATAGGGTCAAATCTTATCAAAACTGTGTGGATACTCTAGATGCCACATTTTTTGTTCTATCCTCATCAAAAGTACCAAAAATATTACATCATGATGCCTTTAATCTTATTCAGGTGAGCAGCACAGGGCCTTTTGTTGCTGTTGTTCTTAAATATCTAAGTTAAAAGGCCATAATTCTTGACCTAATAGCAAGATTTCAGTCACAATCAATCTTGGGTGAAAGAGATTAACACTGTCTCCAAATTTGACCATGTTTACTTTTAAAAACATGATTGTTTGTCTGTTTTGGGTTTCACATCCTGCTAACAGTATTTCAGCTATCTATTTGGAGACTATGTCTACTTAAGACAGATATCGTGCTGCCACACTGCTGTATTATGCCATACACATGTGGCACCACACCCAGTCACATTATCCTGACGCTGGGACAATTAGTCCTGGAACTACCCATATATGCTGAGTGCTACACAAGGGAGCTATACCAGTACCATTTTTAATGACTTTAGTATGTCGCAGCCAGGGATTAAACCCACAACCTTCCACTCCTTAGGTAGAAACTCTAACCACTTGGCCAAGGAGACAGTATATTAAAGACATGGAGATGCTAATATTTCAACAATACGACAATTGTTAGACACCATCAATCCTTAAAGCTCACCTGTCACAAGAGGTTGACTGGGTCAAGTGTAAATATTGTTAACTTACCATCTGCTTCATCATCATATATATCACTGTTGGTGATCACTGACTCTATAGTGGGGTTGTCTCCATATATGTGTGGGGCAAGATACTTCATCATTCCAAACAACTGCACACGCTTCCGCCCTGAATGTACACATGTAACACATTCCATATTATCACTGGTCTACTACCATTTAACAAATACAACAAGAGCTCCGCTGACAGCGGGGCAATATACGCCCGAAGGTATGTATTGTCAGGGAATATCCTAAGACAAAAAGGATAAGCACAAACATGTATATATAAAGTATTATTTCAACAAGAAGGATTGGCAATGTTAATCTTCAAGGGCTTTATTATAACAGTGGCTACAAATAGGTTTTTCATGTTTCTTATTATGTGAATAGTGCTTTAATCAAGAGTTACCTCATTACCAGCTAACCCAACATAGTTTATGGTCAGTGTAATATGCTTCTTTGGTTCCACATATACAGTCTTCAATGTTGGTGAATATGAGGTCAATTGTGGAGTTATTATCTGTGGTTGGACCTGTCATGATCTGTTTGAAGCGGACACAAACAAAAATACTAACTTAGCACCAGTTAAGATATTTGACCTTAAATTGTGACCTTGACCTTAAACCTAGCCATCTGAAAGCTATGTTCTGCACATCCTCTCACTCTGGGTGATACTTCTGCCAAATAGTTTCCATTTACATCCAGCGGGTCAAAAGATACAGAGCGGACACAAATATACTTACTTTGCTCCAGTTAAGATATTTGACCTTGAATTGTGACCTTGACCTTGAACCTAGCCATCTGAAACCTATGTTCTGCACATCCTCTTACTGTGGGTGATACTTCTGCCAAATAGTTTCCATTTACATCCAGCAGGTCAAAAGATACAGAGCGGACACAAAAATACTAATTTTGCACCAGTTAAGATATTTGACCTTGAATTGTGACCTTGACCTTGAACCTAGCCATCTGAAACCTATGTTCTGCACATCCTCTTACTGTGGGTGATACTTCTGCCAAATAGTTTCCATTTACATCCAGCGGGTCAAAAGATACAGAGCGGACACAAATATACTTACTTTGCTCCAGTTAAGATATTTGACCTTGAATTGTGACCTTGACCTTGAACCTAGCCATCTGAAACCTATGTTCTGCACATCCTCTTACTGTGGGTGATACTTCTGCCAAATAGTTTCCATTTACATCCAGTGGTTCAAAAGATACAGAGCGGACACGAAATTGCTAACGGACGGACGGACGGACAGACGGACGGACGGACAGACGGACGGACGACCAGCGGCATAACATAATACAGCCCTTCGGGCGTATAAAAAGAGAGAACAAACTTATAATCATAAGCCATAACTGCTTGTCTGATATCAACCAGAACAACACTCCCAATAAACATAGGTTTCATACAGATTCACAAAATGCAAAAGCTGGTGTGCAGAATTAAAATTTGTCACTTTTTTATAAGTGCCACAAAATCCTGATTTACTAGTCTTACATCAACCATAATCAAACTTGTCCAGGATATTATTTCTTGTTTTGGATACCAAAGTTCAAACATAAATAACTTACCAAACAATTTTGCCATCTGTTCATCACATATCATGAATCTCTTATCTTTAGGGTCCTGAAAGAAAAATTGGAGAAAAAAAAATGCTTCAACTAGATCCATCACCCCTGCTACACTGCCTGGACTGAACAATATTCAAAATGATTTGTAAAACGGGACATGGAGCAGTGGGCAGAGCAACACGCGATTCATATGATTTTCTGTTGTAAAATTCTGAACACACATACCAAAACCTTACCACTCTGACTAGACAAACTCAGTAATACTTACTCTTACAAATGATTTTCTTGTCCTGACTGTTTTACTATATATTTCATTGGATACCAACCATAATACATATGTAATAGGACTCACTATAACTCGCTATAGCATATTTCCACCAAAAATCTCAGTCACAAATGGAAATAACATGCATATTTTGCCAATCAGACCATGGTTGACTGCCCAACGCCCTGTGTTCTTGGTGTGCAAGTTTGCAACAATTACGGTAAACAATTATGGCAGCTTTTTGCAAATGGGTGAACATGGTGTGTGTCTTAATTATGTGTTTTTCCTTGCCTTTTTAGAAGCTTTATTGAGCTGGCCTGTAATCAAAATATGTAGATATATGGGGACAAATTGAATCACTGCAATGTATCACCAAAAGATTTTATACAGATCAGTAGATATTGCTGAAGAAAATACAATTTGATCAATAAATTATCGACTCTACCTTTGAATTGGGATTAAAAACAATCTTCTGAATTGTTTATTCTAGAATCAAGCAAATGGAGACACACATGACTGGAACTAACCTGAAGTTTTCTCTCCTTCACTATTTCCCACATTTTCTTCATCACTTCATGTCTTGCCAGCTAAAGAAGAAAAAAGCATATGTGAAATTTCAAGGGGTGAGAAAGAAAAGCCAAGAATTAGGGTACAGCCTACAAATATTTGGTTTTTATCCTTTGTGTCAGAAAGGTCGAACACAAGAAAAGGCCTGGTCCTGAAACAACCCACTTCTAATTTATCAATTGTACCAGGAAGGATCAAATGAGTTCTATTGTGTCATAAAGGTCCATATGGTGTATAGGTAAACCATTAGTGTATTTCCTTTAAAAGTGAACAACTCAACCATGAAATATACCTTAATTGTAGAACTTAGATTGGAGAAGGCTGACAAATCTTTAATTTTTCCCTATCTTCTTTTTAAGTGGGATTTTGGAATTTTTTATATATATAAAAAAAGTAATAATAAATAAAAAATAAAAATCTGAGAATAAAAACTATTTATGATGTATTTTAACTAGTTTGAAATTTTAAGAATGATTACCAAATGACTAGTTTGAAATTTTAAGAATGATTACCAAACTGTTATGATTTCTGATGTTGATTTAACCATTATGTAGGTCTGTTGATGCCTTTCTTCCATCAAATTTATATGTGATACCAAACTTCTTTTAACCTTGGGTTATGATAATGATTGATTGATTATAAAGATTAACGAAACATACAATATGTAAGTTACATACAACATAATATCATGAGCAAATTAATAAATAAAATAGTCAATATAGTCAAGTTTGAAGGGAAAGAGTGTTTATTTAAACTAAGTTTCTCAGCCTTACACTGGTGGTAAATGACTTCTACTGAGTACTGATATAATTTTGTGTCTAAGTTAAAACACCTTGCTAATACAAAGTTAGTAGATCACTGAAATGGAAAATTTAATATGTTGTTCTATTGTACTAAACCTGTGTCAAAGAGGGATTTAATTACAGACAACTCAGATAAAGGGAGAGAACCACATACCCGATCTGTGCCCATGACCTCTGCAAGAGACGGTGAGAGTTCACAAGGTCTCGTGTAATTTGTGGAACCTAGGAATAAAGCAGCATAGTAATACCTTTCAACAACAAGCAACATATGTAACATCATCAATAAACACAATCAAATGATGGACATTACCACAACATCAAAAGTGTACTTTGATTACTGGAAGATCCAGCCACTCTTTACTGACAAACAAAACACCAATGCACTTTAATTGTATAAATGATAGAGATCTGGGGCCGTATTCATAAAGCTCCTTAGGAAAAAAAATCCCTTAGTTTCTAAGATTTTCCTTAAAATCACATAGATTTCCCTCCTTTAGTCTTATTTATAAAACACCTTAGGAGATTTATTCCAGTTAAGGAATTATTTTCCCTTAAAAACTAAGGAGCTTTATGAATACCGCCCCAGATATTAGGTTATCTTAATTTGTCTGGAAAACTTTGTCGACTACAACCTAGTGACAACACTTTGTAAACAGGAAGTTATGAAGTAATACACAACTGCAAACCGTAAGAGAAATGTCTTGTATTAAAAAAAAATCCTCCTATTGCATGTCTGTCCGCCAAAAAATGTTTTATTGCATAAATAATCAGCTGAGTTGACAGTTGCTAGAATTTCATCTGCTGCATGTTTTTTTATGAATGATAACTGTTTTGATCATGTAACACCTATAGGTGGAGCCAGACATTTTTTTTAAGAAATACTGTGACACCAGAGAATCATGGGATTTTTTATGTAGGCCAAACATGTCAGACAGTACCTTATAGCGGATTATTTCTGCAGGTAATTTATATCTGCTATTATGCTGATTAACACAATAGAATCCATGGAAATTAACTAATAATAGAAAAATATTCGCAGAATAAAACTCTTTAGATCCCTTCAGATCATTAGATACATGAAATACTGGTACACTGTTACGGTATTTCTTTTATCATTAAGAGTCTGTTACCGCTAGCATAAAACAATACAACCAGTCATTATGTTTTCACTAAATTGTTGAATGGTTTGTAATTACAGGAAATGGATGAAAAGGACAAAGAGTAAAAATATTACAGTTTGACCACATTTCATGATTGTAATCTACCCTTATAATGACACGCATGATGTCACCTTCCAGGTTCACCTTGGGATGGGGAGATTTTGTCCGCCTTGGGGTCTTAATTACATGTATATGCCAAACAATGCAAACTGCATATTTTTGCAGGAATCTCTCTATAGTCTAATTTAATTGCCTTCGAAATTTATTTACAGTTGAAGAATCTAGTTTAAAATTTGCATTTGCAAATCTAAAAGCATACAATTAAAAAGTCAAGTAATGGATTGACTCATGTCTGTTACTAACTTATACCAAAGCAGCTGTAAAATTGTGTACGGTATGATTGATGGTAGAGTATGTGGGATGTTATATAGAGTGATCTTCCTTAGGTGTAATACTTAGAATTAGAGATATTCATGTGTTTGCTTTAAATAGCAAGGTAAGCAAGCACAGAAATAAATTCTTCCTGAATCAGAAATTGCAGAAAAATAATCCGTAGAAAAAAACTAACCCATTTTTATGGCAAAACCACAGAATATTACTACCGCAGAAATAACCCGCTAGACAGTAATATAGTTTTAATGTTATTAAAAAGCCTGAAAAAATTAGATTGTTTTCACATTATGGTACAATCGTGGAATAACAGTGACATAGAGAAACAAACTGAAGATAAGACTTCATTGAGATTTTATTCCTGTTCCAGTCTTTAGTACTACGATACAAGGGAACTCCATCCTACATGAATCTAGGAGTTTCAGAAATGAGAAAAGATACTAGATACTTTAAGTAACAATCCAAGGACAGGGCAATGTATGCAGCCTTAAGATCACCCTGTGTGTGCCCTGGTCCACTGGTAAAGCTCTCTACTATAGATCTGTTGGTTGTAAGTTATCCCCCTTGGCAAAGTTAAAATGTTAAACAACCTTTCCTAACTCAAAGTACTGGTACAACCCAGGCATGGGAAAGAGGGATAAATATAATTTGTAAAACCTGCTATTTAAATCAAGTCAACAAGTTAAAATTTACCACTTGAAAACTTTAGAAAATGTTAAACAAAACAAAAGCCAGAACAGGTTTTTTTGGGGGTTTTTTCCATCTCAAAAAATGATCTTTAGGCCAGGAATTTTTATCCTATGATCCACTGTATGTACTGTGCTAAATGGTGCAGAAATTGGAGTCATTTTCTTGTTCCATAAGCCATTTTATGAGCCAAAAATATTACAAAGAATGCAACACTATGATGTTGCATAAAACATGAAGTATTTTTGGATGTTTTGATTTTCATCTACCTAACAAGTTTGAATATTATTATAGCTGTAATAAAAACACACACATATGTCTTTTCACTCTATATCTGACAGGACTGATCAGTTTCCTGACTCTAATGTGGTAAACTGGTATAATAAAAGGACTACCTTTTCTTTTTTCTGATGGTTTTCTTTTAGGTGGCGCCTGAAATTAAAGTTATTCATAATGATATCATGTAAGTGTAATATAGAATTATTTTAATGCAATACTAACCAGAAGTATGTTTGTACCTTGATCTATGATGCATATCTATAAAATAAAGATTGCATGATGACAAAAATAGTATGCTGTCACATATCTGTCTCCTACTTCTAGTCCTGCATGAAATATACTAATATAATTTTTTTTTATTTGTTGGGTTTAACATCCCATTGACAGTATTTTAGTCATTTGGAGATGATGTCTACTTGAGACGGATATAAGTTGTGCTGCCACACTGCAGTATCATACTGTAGGCATGATATCACACCCAGTCACATTATCCTGACACCAGGCCATCCAGTCTTGCAACTACCCTTAAATGCTGAGCACCAAGCAAACAGTACCATTTTTTTCGACTTTGGTATGTCATGGCCCGAGATCAAACCCGCGACCTCCTGAACCTAAGGCGGACACTCTAACCACCTGGCCACCGGGGACAGTTGATATAAAATTTTCTGTTCCTAACATAGATTAATTAAAATCAATTATTATAAGACTCTCTCTTCTTGGTGCTCCAAGATTCCAAATGCAACAAAGTAGAACTTCATGCATCACCATATTCAAACAAACCCTTACAATGATTTGAACAATACAGATAGACCTGATAGTCTCTTCCAAAAGTAAGAGTGGAAAGAAAAATGCACTGACAAAACACACAGGCAAATGAACATGCTGATAAAGATGGTGAGGCTTTCCATGAAGTTTCACTGACTTCCAACCAGTGGTTGTTCAGAAACAGACTGGACAAGAAGCAGGGACTGACCATGCAGTGACTTTATGCTCCCTTCCTCCAACAACTTCCTTCATGGACCATAATAAGATGATCCACTACAAAAATCTTTGCTTTAGGATTGTCTGTATTTACTACACCTTGTATAAGTGACAATATATCAAAATATTAGAACAACCATTTACTTAACTATATAATCTGACAAAAAATTATGGAGACAGGAAGTACATACTGCTTTGTTCCTGGTTCTCCTTCCCGTTTGTTCAAATTGTTGTAATCTCTGAGCCAGCTCTTCATCTGTTAATTTCAATGTCTGCAGTCAAGAAAATAAATATCATAAACATGTAAAAACTTTGAAAGTATTCATAATTCATTCAGTTACTATTAAAACATAATCAATGTCTCTATTTCTATAATGCATGTTATTTTTCTCCACCTAACAATTCAATGAACTGCAAGTATAAAAGTATTCACATCTTTCACTCAAATCTATATCAATGTTTTTAGAACATAAGTCTTAATTTAAAATTTTAATTCATTGTTATTTACATGGTTCTTACAGGATTTTCTTACCTAATTTAAGGACTTTTCAAGGATTTTTTAAGGCTAAAACTGTTTTTTTTAAAGGTGACTTTTGGAATATGTTTTTTCTTTCATGGCCACTTTTTTAACTTCATTGTATTTGAGTGCTGAAAATCTGTCTCAAAATGTGGTAAACGAACAAGAAAAATTATTATTTACACAATGTCAGACAACGTTTTACACAACACTTAATTCACAATTTCATCAATTTCTATTTGGATGAAGATCTTTTTTTTAAATTTCTTTTGATAATACATTGATTTTTGTATTTTAAATGCACTGCTAAAGCAGTTCTGAATATTCAGGATTGTTTACTAAAATTCAACTACTTTTACTGAAATTCCAGTACTATTTTTTTGTTTTTTCATGGCAACACTTAATTCAAGTATTTCTCATGGTTAAAGCCATTTTCAAGGACTTTTCAAGGCTTGTATGAACCATGATTTAAAATTTGTGAATATGTATTGATAGCAGAAAAATTATCTAGTCAGAAGTATGCTTATAAACACATTTACTAGCTGATGTGCCCTTTTAAGCATGAAAGGGGAGTTTATACAGAGAAATTAGAGAGATGTATACCTTTTGTTCCTCATCATATATGTTCAAGTCATCATCCTCCAAAGGCTCAATGTCTACATCAGAGTCCTGGGATATATATATATTAAACATTAAATAAAGTAAAAACTTAATGTGGACACTGACTAGCTTTAGCAAAAAACAACACCACATTGCTACAAGAGGCTGTGAGCTTTTTTAAGTTCTCAAGAGAAAAAATTTAATGGTGTGTATATGCATTTTGATTTTAAAATAAAATAATCCTTCCACAATGCACATGAGGTTTCATTAAAATCTCTTTCACTTTGTAAAGAGTTGCGTTATGAAGCTATTATTAACTGTACCTTTTGTTCTTTTTTGTGTGACTTCTTGGACTTTGATTTTGACTTTTTCTTCGGTGGTTCTTTCACTTCCTGTCAAAAAAAGAAGTACAGTATCTATAACAACAGACAGACAAACACAAGAAATAAAGTAATACTTAGATGTGCACAGTCTATACACCATAGATATCAGGATGAAATTTTTTGCAAAGAATGCACAAATATATGGATGTAAAAACAAAGGCTGGTAGCTCTGTCAATATGATTACGTTTTCCTTGGAACACATGTGTCACTTGCTGAATCAAGCGTGATGGAAAAAGTGTGCTGAGAAACAGAAGTGATCCCTATGTTTCACCTCTTCTCACAGCAAGTAACACATAAATGAAACATGTTGATAAAATGATGATTTAGTAGATCTTCTTACAAAGTTTCAGTGAATTCTTGTCAGTGGTTGCAGAAAAACAGTCGAAACTAGAACTGTCGCCTAGGGACTGACTTATACCCCCCTCCGACCCACCCAGTTAAAGGTTGCAGGTTCAATTCCTGCTCATGACAAACATATATAGATTACACTTGTGTAATAATTAATCCAAGCAAGGTTTGTTGTTATCCATCAAGTAGTGTAGAAGGAGCACACTTGAATGTACATGTGTACATGAGATGCAAACTTGGGTCAAATGAGCAAAATTTTAGAAAAAGGGGAGATAACCCAACCTGTTGTAGATTATGCACATCTTCAATGTGCAATGTTTTATTGAATTACATCCAGTAGTGCTGAAGCTGTAGCTAGCAATGTACATGAGCTACCAAAACAGTCAAAGGAGCATAATTTTCCAAAAAGGGGAAATAACCCAACCTATTACAGATTTCGCTAATCTACACTGTGTAACAATTAATCCCGGCAAGTTTCATTGAAATACATCCAGTAGTTATAGAGGAGTAGCCAGCAGATCATTATGGTAGTAGCTGGCAATGTACATGAGCTACCAAAACCGTCAATGGGGTATAATTTTCCAAAAAGGGGAGATAACCCAACCTGTTATAGATTACGCACATCTACAATGTGTAATGATTGATCCCTGCAAGTTTCATTGAAATACATCCAGTAGTTACAGAGGAGTGGCCGGCAGATTGTTATGGTAGAAGCTGATAATATACATGTACATGAGCTACCAAAAGGTCAAAAAGGGGAGATACATTTTCTCAAACAGAACATACATAAGTCAAAATTAAAGGGGCCTGAACTCTTGGAAAAATTTTGAGAGAAAACTGAGCATTTTACTGGAGATGAATCTTCTACCATAGCACGTGATCGTATGGAAACTTTTATTCTTTAACCCCTACTATACAATGCTATGGGCATTTGTGACTGCTTATGTGACCAGTACAGACCAAGATCAGCCTGCATATCCGTGTACATCTAAAGGTACAGACCAAAATGAAGGAAGGACAAGCTTGATCAAGAATTTTGTCATAGTTGATATCTATCTACCTTTGAAGTTTCATGTTGATACCTTTTACAGTTTTTGTGTATTGCTCCAGACAAAATTATGACTGACGAGCAAACGGATGGGACAGACAAAGCAGCAACTATATGCTCTCTCTTTCGGGAGCATAAAAAGAAGTATTACTTTAAGAAAAACCTGCACACTACCTCTTCAGCTGAATCTGATTCAGATTTGTTCTTTTTGCCATTCTGCTCTTCTTCTTTCTCCTCCACTTCACTTTCCTCATCTTTCTCCTTCTCTTTCTTTTTCTCCTCCATCTCCAATATCAAACTCATGGTCATTTGGTCAATCTCTTTCTTCCTGGACAAATGTCATAACAATTTCCAGTGATACAATGATAGGGCTCATTATCACAGTAATCATGCCATTAAAGAACAGAACAATAGTTAAATATGGTTACCTTGCATCTTTTTGGGGATATAAGGGAGTTAAATACCCTTCAATTTTGACATACCATCAACTGCAGGTCAGCATTTAGAATCAAAACCTAAGTCAACTTAATGTATATACAAGATATATTTGTGTCTCTCACATTTTGTTAGATAGTCTCAAAAATCATTCAAATGTTGTCTTTTAATCTCTAAGCTATACCTAACTAAGGTCAAAAGATTTTGATGTTACAAAAGACCAAATCCACTACCATTCTAAATTTCTATCAATCCAAAGCTTTAACTGATGACTGTCTGCAGAGCTTAACCCTTTACCTCATGAATATTAATGAAGAAATTTATCACTTGATGAATATTAATTGACTGAACTTAAAATGGAGTTCCTTTTTGCCACATGGATTATGTAGAAACTGAGATACAATACTGCCTGATGCCAATGCCTCAAAATGAGTCTGTATAAAGTAAAGGGTTAATATACTCTGAAGGCTGCCTACAGTGCTAAATATACAGACACTGTTCTTGATTATTTAATAACAACATGCTTTTCATCATGTAATACTTTCACAAGCATACCTGCCCGACAGATCAGTTTCAAATGCAGACTGTAGTTTTATCCTCACTTTCTTTGCAGAGAGGGTAGAGAGATCTGCTCCCTTGAGGATCTCTGAAAAATATGCCATTAATATTCATCATACCTGACAGGAAAAATTATCAATATATAACATAAATATCAAATGACATTGGGAAGGAAAGCATGGAATGTAACTCATTCTACATTGATTAGGAAACAATCTCTTACAACTTACACAAACCCATCTCGACTCTGCTTCTGAGAAGGTCATGAAAAATGTTTGTCCTAACAGAGTTCAAACCCATAACCTTCGGCTTAACATCAAACACATTTTAATACTCTCAGTCTGTACTAAAAAACAGTGCTTGGTAGTCCCTCAGGTTGAGATCATCCAAATATTTGACCCAGCCCATTGATGAGTCACGGTCTCTATCAACACCACAGGTACTGCCTAATACTTTCTGAAATTCAACAGAACTGGATGATACATTTGTTATGTGCTGTCCTCCCATGATTTCAGAT
>CM037785.1:43811483-43861483 GCA_021229015.1 Solen grandis
CTGTGCATTTTGTTAGCACTATTTCATAAGTCTTAGATTTGTGATCTTTATTTATTATATTTTTTTTGCGTATGCTGTATAAAAATGGATTTTGAAATGTTTCTTAAACCAATCACATCTTGGTTAAAAACCGAAGAGTTCGAAAAAGCACTCGTTTCATTGGTTTGCATGAGTTATTCTAAGATATTCCATCATAAAGTAGGAGTTTTAGGATGCATTTCCTTCTGCATGATTGTCAATTGGCAAATAACAATTTAACAATTTTCCTATTTAAACATGAAAAACATTTAGTTGAAAAGTTCAAACATAATAACCACCCAGTTGAAAAAGTAAACACGTGCGAGTCTTTAGAAAACGTAGTTAACCTTGACAGTAGACTCATCCCTCTTAGTCACAAAAAACGGAGTCTATAAGTTAGCTAATTTTTAATATGAGCTGTTTGTAGCAACAGCCTCGTGTTCTAAATTAAAGGCCCCGAGATCGAGTCTTACTGATAGCATTTTTTAAAGTTTTGATTCGTATATTTCATTTTTCCTCTTTTTTTTTCTTTTTTCTTTTTTTACTGGCTAGACTATTGCATTTCTTAAATTTAACGACAGATACGTTTTCTAGCATTATTTTAAAATCACGGACCATTTTAACTTGCCAGCATTATTATATTAAATATATCATATTGTAACACGTTTACTTTCTTTAACTTTCATATATTTTGTTATCTATTTAATACGCCGAATATCTTTTTAAATATGTTTCGTGTTTCAATTCGTTTGTCATTCCCGTAGAACTTGTTTAATTACGATATGCAGTTCGCAATAAAACTTATTGTTAACAACATTTGAAACTTTTAATTAATTAGTACTTTCTGCATTAAATCCCAATGCTGCAAATATTATCCTTCCACTTTGAAATTAAAAACACACACCTTTGAACATGTGGCAGGAATGGGTCCATTTTAATTTTTTTCTTGTATGTTTAACTTGGTTTATTTGATTTTATTTGAATCATTAAACGCCATTTGGATAACAGATGGCCTGTTCACCTAACAAATCTTTCTCGGGATTCTGACAGTACTGCATCTTTAGCGAGCATCTCTGTAGTTTAGTAAGTACAGCGGTGGAAACAAAAGCCGGTGGCCGAATGGTTAGAACGTCTGTCCCGGAATCGGGAGGTCGTGGGTTCGATCTTCGGCCGCGACATACTGTTAAATATAGTACTGGTATGGCTCCCTTGGTTGGCACTCAACATGTATAAGTAGTCCCAGGACTTGTTGGCCCGGTGTCAGGATAATGTGACTGGGTGTGGTATCATGCCACATGTATACGGCGTGATACTGCAGTGTGGCAGCACTAAATGATTGAAATACTTTGCGTGGGACGTATCCCAATAATTAAAAAAAACCAGCGGTGGAAGACGAATTGCGATCAGAAATTAATTTAAGAAATGCCCGACGCCAGTGAGGATCGAACCAACAACGCTCAATTGCATAGCCAAGCGCCATCAAGGTCTGTTTATTTATGTAAAACCAATGGTCCTTATCCTGTGTTTGTTCACTTAGGCATGATAAAACTCATATCTGTTCCCGCGATTTCGCAGCCCTTCAAAGTTAACCATACATGTTATGGAACAACAAATGTGGTAGTGAAATACCAATACTACTTCGCGTTCCGTGGGTGGGGCGACATACGCAAAAGCTTAAGTGTATAATACATCTTACGTCAATATTATTAAATTAAATAAGCCCAGTTTATAGGGAATTCAAAACGTACAGTGTAAAGCACTCAACCAATGTGTTTTCTTGACAGATAGTCTAAGGTTATTTAGTGAGAATGAAAGAAATGACAACAAAGTCAACTTACATTATTTCTTGAGTTATTTTTAGGCAAAATGTATTGCTTCTACGTACGGATCTTTACCCATGGGAATACGTTGTTTTCACGTGTCTGTTTCATCCAACATGGGAAGCGGATGTCACTGAAATTTCACTTTCACGCGTATATCGCCAAAGTACAGATTTGAATAAAGATCACATTCCGAAGGATATACGAGTATCTTTCAAAATGTAACTGCGTTTTCTTAATATGTGAATTTCATACCTAGATAATACATCGATATTCTTTCTTTCTTTCATTGACTCTTTTATTTGTTTTTTGTTTTTTTTTTCGTTAAGAAAGTCTTGACACATCAAAAAGAGGGATCTTCAATTTTGTACGTCGTTGGTGCAAGAAAAAATAGTCAGAACACTTTGTGATAAATTACATTGTTATATTCACTCACATTGTTTGTCTAAAAATACTTCGTTCTATATTAAAATTGTATGGGTGCCATTGCATTTGTTATATAATGATATACAATTTAGTTCTATCATACATAAATCTATTCAACAGCTTCCGTGACGTAACTGCTGGATATGACACCCGACGTTATAAAGAGCATTTAGTAGATTTTCGAGGCTATAAGTGAGTGTACATGCGGCTATATCTAAGCCTCCTACATATCCCTCACATAGGGTTCCACATATGGAATTATGGAGAATGCACTAAACACTTGTTAAATTACTTTCAAACCAGAATCAAAATATAGTTGAACATTCGTACTGTTGACTTGAAAAAAAGTAATACATTAATAACGGATTAATTGCAACTAACAAGTGCAGTTACATATATCATTTAGATCTCTTTCGCATTGTAATCAGTTTCGGCGGATTGATTTAAATCCATTCTAATTTTAATCGTTACTTTCATGACGCACATGAACAATTAGGATGGTGTTAGTACTACGTTGAATTAAAAAAAAAAAAAAAAAAAAAAAAAAAAAAAAAAAAACGTGACTTCAAAACAGATAGAAGGGATAGGTAAACAAACAAACCTTATTTTGATCTTGATCGTTTGCACTTCATTACGTTCTTAACAAATTATCATGTTGATTTTTACACCAAAATGCATTTTCATTCCACCACAAAATGTAATTTCTGTGAAGGACTAACTGACAAAACAGAATTCGTACCTATAGGAAAAAAAACATTTAAGGCCATTTTCATATCATAAATACACGCATAGCATCTGACATGAGATGAACTGCTACTTAATAATATTCAAATTAATGTGTGCTGTACTGAAAACATTGCAGTGATCTCCCCTTCAGAGTGTGAAAATAAGGGTGTGAAAAGACAATAGCTGATCCGCGTGCAAAGGCAGACCATTTCGGATAAAAGGTGTGAACAGGTGTTAAAACTGTACGCTGGAGGTGGGTGGGGGAGGTGAGGGACAATTTTACTTCGGATATAGGGCTATGTTTGAATACCAAACGAATAAAGGGTTGTATTTTGTGTTAATTTATACAACGAATAAATCGAGACCGAAGGTTAGGTTCGGATAAAGGGTAGGCTTCGGATCCGACTGTATAGCATCTGACGTGAAATGCTATTTAATCGTGATTATAACACTAAACAAACAAAAACATGATGAACGGATTATGATCGAATTATAATTTGTAATCTAACAACAAGAAAATAGTTTCAAATAATAACTGAAAAAAAACAAACAAAAAAACAAACAAACGATTTATCGTATATTTCTCATACATTTTCATCTTCATATGAATAATACAAATTTTTGATCAAAATTTGTTGCATCAAACACATTTAATCCCACTGTTCGAGTTCAACACACTGTGAATATATATAGAATTCACGCGCTTGATGCGGAATGATGTAATTCGGCCTAAAGGTTATACATATCATGTTAAATATGAGAAAATATGTGACTGTTATACGAATCAGCTGTTTAAGCATAATGTCACATGATAAAGAAGGATATGAGTGACTCCTCTATTCAGCTAAATACTTCTGCAGCACAAGTATAATTTCAGTAAAAAACACGATTTTAATATAGCCGTAATGCGTCAGCACATCAGCAAATTATATGTCAACATTACGATGGATGTTCACTACAGATTTGCATTAGTTGTCGAAGATATTACAGAAATTACATATTAATTAAACTTTAAAAAAAAACTGCTCGTGTACAAATCAATCTTTGATCTAAGAGTTTCATTTTGTATCCTTTTAAAGTACCTTCCAGACAAATTATACACAACGTTTGTGTATGTTACTTAGTTGGAAGCATATTTTCTTTACTTTGAAATGAAATCGCATGTACCTCAATATACCTCGAAAACTGCATGTTATTCGATGTACTAATCAAATTTATGAGTCACCCTTTGTAAACCCCGATAATAAAAGGACAATCCGACTCTCTTTCTATGAAAAGTAAGAAAGATTAGGTATATTGATAATGCTTTTTTGTATGCTTATTTCAATGTCTGGGAATGTGCAATTGAAATTGTGTTTCCTATTTGCTGAAGGAAATAATAGCTTCATCTTTTCCATTTTCTCATGTAATAGCATAGTGGAACATCTAAAAACCATCATTAATAATAGAAACTGTATATGTATTTAGTAATATTACAGTTTCGTAAGATTTTGCTTATTTTTTCTGCATCGTCCTAGAAAGATTCAAGGAAATGTCATCACGAAAAGGCACTTCTTGTAAAGTCGGGCACAATGTTTCTATTTCATATCTGTAATTTCAAATAATAGAAAAAAAACTTACTTTCCTGTTGTAAGCACGTTTCTTCAGATTAAGCTGTTGGTGTGGTTTGAATTGTGTTCACTCGGGGGGAAGACGACTGTCTGCGGAAGATATCACTTTAATAAAACCAGCGATTTCTTGCCAGATATTATTAATTTTAATTTTCTGTTTAAGATTAAAATTATTCCGCAGCCCAATATATCTCAGCCCTTGAAGTACAATCTCTGTAAGCAAAGTCTTCTTTTTTCACATTCAGTGTTGAAATTGGAAGAATATCTTAAAGGAAGATGAATGGTTCTTTGTCTACAATTATAGGCTCATATGCAAAATAGCGATTTGCTTCAAAAAGTGTGAATATCATATGAGTTTATTGTTGCTTTCAAACGAACTACATGATAACCCAGTTTATAAGACACACCTTAAGGAATAACTTGACTTGACTTGACTATTTGAGTTTACCGTCGCCTCGACAGTTTTTCAGTCATATAGCGACGTCCAGCTAATTACAGGTGGATGAAGACCCCGAATGCAAGGAGGCATCCGGTCAGAACCACCGACCTACCGCAAGCCAGCTGGAAGGCTTCCTCAGCTGAAAAGCGGAATGACCCTACCGGGATTCGAACCCGCGCGGTGAGGGGCTGTGTGTGTGTGTGTGTGTGTGTGTGTGTGATATTGAATAGTTTTCTCCGGATTCCAAAGGCAGTTTCAATCTAATCCTCAGACACTCATTCTAAGGGTAAATTTGTACAACCATGGGGCGATTATGTCTGAAGATATGATAAGGTCACTATTTGTTTATGGCTATGAAAATGTTCCCCGTCACTCGTTCCAATTTCGAGAATGTAATTTGTTTCAAATTGGATTAAAAAAAAAAAAAATTAAACTTCAGGTTCTTTATAAGAAAAGGGAAATGTAAAATAAAAGTGATAATATACAAGGTATACAAGGTATTTAAAATATTTAATATTAAACAGCATGTTTGGTTCATTTCTTTAAGGGGCCTCCGTGGCCGAGAGGGTAAAGTCGCTGACTTTAGCACTCACTCAGCCCCTCACTGCGTGGGTTCGAAACCCGGTGGGGTCATTCGGATTTTCATGTGCGGAAGCCTTCCAGCTGGCTTGCGGTAGGTCGGTGGTTCTAACCGGATGCCTCCTTGCATTCAGGGTCTTCTTACACCTGTATTTAGCTGGACGTCGCTATATGACTGAAATACTGTCGAAGCGACAATGAACTGAAATAATTAAGTCATTTCTTTAAATACTACTGAGAAAGGCATGCGTGATGTGTTAAATTTATTTGGAAAGCATTTCATGAAAACGAAAATAGAATTTGATAGTTACCGTGTGAATATGATCTTGATCGTGTGAATAAAACAATTTAGTCAAAAGCAGTAATGTCTGTCAAGATGTACGAATCTCGAAACTAATAATGTGATATTCTATAACGATAAAAATCGATATTTACGCCTGTAGCATCAACAATGCCTCGAATGTGAATCTGATAAAGTAGCTGGTTGGAATAGGGTTGCTTTTAGCTGCCCATTACAATAAATCATGTTTATTTTTAAATATTTGCTTCTTATTTCTGTTGTAATCATGCTTTTTGTTTGAGAAAACCCTAACATCTTTGCAACAGCATGTTGTATAATCACGTACAGGTGATAGTCGATTTAAGTGTGTTCTGCTCAGTTGATCAATATATATTCCACAAAATATGTGAAAGTGTACATATACATCAGTTTGCATTAATAACTAAAATGTAGTTGTAATACTGAATAAAATATGGGAAAAGACACAAAGGTCTTAAAATATATTCGGCATAAGCGGAATTATCACAAAAGAATAATGCTTATTATGTAAGATACCAAGTGAACTTATCCCATAACTGGAACAAACACAGTGACTTTATCATCTCCATAGCAACAACAACTTTTTCGACCAGATAAAGGCAGCATTTGCATCATCTATTTTTTCCCAGATAATTCACGTTTGGACTTATGATAACAGTTTCAAATTGATCTTTTTTAAAATTTGCATCTCAGATTGACAGATCAATTTATGCGTTAATAGCACTTCGAACAACGAAAACCTCACTTGAATACAGGCACCTTTTAATGTCACGAAATTTTAGGCATTTCCACCATATTAAGCAACCAGACGGACAACCATATCTGTTTAAAAATGTGAATGGTCTGATAAAAAACTTTGTTTGACTGCTTCGTCAAAAGAAATAGCCTAAGGGATTGTGGAATCGTAAAAGAGTCGCTGAAGTTTGGCTGTCAGGGCTGAATAGTCCCCTCCTATTCTTGCTAATGCATTTCTCTCGTCCCATATAACTTGATTACACTCCGACCTAGACACATTTGTCTCAAATGACTTAAATAGCTCACTAAGAAACCTTTCATTATTCACAATGTGCCGAAGTAATGTTAATGGTCCATTAAGTTTGCCTGGGACCATATGTGTCGTTGAACCAGCGCCTATTTCGAAGTACGTTCACGAATAATGTTGTACTACCCATTCTATTTTATGAACTGTCATTTCAAGAAGTATTTTCCGATCTTCGGTTTCTGGACCTATCACATACATAACAGTTTCAAGATTTATAATATTAATGGCGGAAAATTATATAGGGAAGCTTCACCCTGTCAAAAACGGATCCTATATTTATATTGACTATTGATAGACAGCATGGCCGAGCTAAGAGGCATGATTTCGTTATTGGTTCAGAAAAGTCAAGTTGTTCAGTTACAAGTGTATTAATTTACATGCACGAGATCGGTGCCTCAAAAGTACACATATATCAATTAAAATGATGGATTTTATGATGGAAGGGAGGAAATATCATATATATGACATGCGAATGTCTCAAGTGACATTTTAATTTAATTTGTGGAGCAACGATTATTGACCCTGGCTCCCGGTTATCATTTCGCTCATTGCTTCAACAGATTAATTTTTGGATGACAGAACTGTAAGCAGAACATACAATTTCGGTGCCGAATTTCTTTCAAGTATTTATTACCCTTCTAGATATGACTGACGGGGACTAGCGAGAATCTGAACTACATTACGGAACATGTCTGAAAATATTGTAAAGTAAATATTTGTCGGCCTCGGTCGGAGACAGTTAATGTTTCCTGGTTAATGAAACTGGATTATCAAAATTTAATCATAAAACTATATTCATGTGTATTTCTATACTCCGATATTATTTTCAGAACTGAAAGATTGATTTAAGGTGATGGTTATATATAAAGTATCCTCAATATTCTCTTATAGTATGAGAAGTATTTATAGCTGAAGTTCGAGCCCAATATGCATAATTTTTTATCAATTATCTTGACTTATGATTTTATTATCTAAAACGAGTAATTTTCAGGTTATAACAATGATTTAAATTTTTTCTAAGTATCACAACGCGAAGACGTATTTATATTGTAATGTCATTTTGAGCCTGGTGTTCTTAAACACACATTTGCGGTAAGTGCGCCCGCTTTGGGAGCGGGATGTCGTTGGTTCTATCCCCGGCCGCGACATACCAAAGTCGTATAACTCCCTTGCTTGTTGCTCAGCATATGAGGGTACATGCATTTCCAAGACTGATTGGCCCGGTGTCAGGATAATGTGACTGGGTGTGGTATCATGCCACATGTCTAGGACGTGATACTGCAGTGTGACAGCACTATATCTGTCTCAAGTAGACATAGTCTGCTACCGGCGGGACTTTAAATCCAACACACACCTTTAAATGCAGTATGTAGTTTGCAGTAATTGAAACCAAAGACATAAACCCAAAGATAAGAAATTCGGCAAAATATCATGTATTCTCGCGTCAGAACGAGAGTGGGGCAGATGTATTCTGCGGAAAATCCAAATCAGTGTTACTAAGCGATAGCAAACACCGATCAATACAACGATTCCATAATTTTGTCTAGTTTTATAATATTTAACTAAAACAAATTATTATGGTGTTGTAGTTGTTTTGTCCTTTTATTCGGTCCTTTTAACATGAATTTGCGCAATAACAGTGTTAATATATTTATTATTTCAATAATTAATCGTAATAAATATTTGATTTACTTGATATATTGCCCAATATCTAATAGAACACATTTGTTATCACATTCTAAAAAAACAAACACTTATTTTTATGCGCCCGCATCGGCAGATGGGGGCATATTGTTTTTTGTCTGTCTGTTTATCACAAAACTTTAACCTTGACCATAACACGGAAGTCCTTCCACCTACAACCTCCAAACTTCACAGGTGCATGCACCTTGATCGGCTCTACCCGCCAGGTGACCTTGACCTTGAAATGACCTTGACCCCAAGGTATAAGCATAGGGGCATGGCGTTCATTTGAACGCAGCGCTTGGTCAAAATATAAAGCTAAACATTATTATAGAAAAAAAAATACCATTACCATTACCCACACAGATATAAGCGTGGCTGGAATAAAATAAAAATCAGATCTTGTAATGTACATGTACTTAATGGTTGCAGTCATTTGTAAACAGCTAATAATGACAATCAACACTTCGAGCCAGTCAAAATTAAAGACAAAAATGGACAACCTGTTAACATTTAAAAAAAATTAAAAAAAAAAAATAACGAAAAAAAAAAATTGACACACCAACTTTGTAAAATGGCGGGGGGGGGGGGGGAGCATGGCGTTTATTCGAAAGTAATGTTTGTTACTCAAAATAATCCACTTTGATGTGGGTTAATTATGCCCAATTTTGTTTTAGATTATATTTTATGACATAAAGCGTAGCGGGGATTGCCCCGTCTATATGATAATTGTTAATGTCTTAGAGCACTTTTGTTTTCTTATAGAAAATAATCCCATTAAAATAAATATATTCTAGCTTGTTTATTTGCTTGTTGAGTTTGACGTCCTATCGACAGTATTTAAGTCAATGAGTAAAGATAGCCAGAATGTTGTTTACCACTTTCGAATGGCGTCGGAATGCAACTCCGTACAGTAAATACTTCCTTTAAATTCTAAAGTACAAGCGTCTTTTTCTCACAATATCCCGGTGGCGCCGAGGGTATACGAGGTTTCCTTCACACGCTTATTTCAGTTGCCTATCTTTCAGTATAGGTCTTTGCTAAAACATAGAAAACTCAACTGAACGAAGCTTGTATTGGACATGTCTTGTAGAGAAAGAGTGCAAGTACAAGGCTTTTCAAAATTAAGATCGATAGGTTGCATTAATGTCATAAAAGGATGACTACCAATACTGTAATTTACAATAACAAACAAAGAGATTGGCAGTATTATTTAAATATCTACTCGATCACATGAGAGTTGCCACAAAATCGTATAAAGCTTAGCCCCGTGTAACAAGGGGGTTGTAGATTTGATCCCCGTCCGCACCATACCCATAAATTGTACTGGTATATTTCTCTAGCGCTTGGCGCTAAGCTCATTTAAGGTTAGTTCGAGACTGAACAGCCCGGTGTCAGAATATTGTGATTGCCTGTGGTATCATATGGTATATTTGAGACACATCATAGACAAAAGTCCCTTATTTATCAAAATAATGTCTGATGGACGTTAAACCCTAGATATTTGTAAATTGTGTGAGTGTGTTATATATTTGTATTAAAATGTTGCGTCCTTTACCGTGGAGTTTAGTCGTATATCGAATACGTAAGTATTACTAAAACGTCTTTCCGCCAATTTGAAGATATGGGGTATGATTTTGAACTATAATAAAGAAAATCAGAAAATTGAAACAAATACACTCCAATTATGTATTCATTTACAACTTAATTAATTTGAACATACTATGAATTGAAAGTTATTAGAAACAGCCATATCATGAGCAAATGTAACCTACAATGATTATATTTAATGTTATATGAGTTCACTTCGTGGAGCGCTCAGTTATGAATGCAATTTGATGCTTAATAAACGCAAAAACAATTATCCCATTCCTTCAAGCTATTCATCACTACTCGACATATATTATTTAAGCACATATATTATTATCTATTTTCAGAGGCGTAGACATGAACTTTCTCAATCTCATGGTATGTTTTTGTTAGGTCTTTTGCTTTCTTTAATGGACAATATTTCGTTCTGGATGGTTTGCCTGGGCTCATGTAATATTGACCCAAGTTTTGTCGACAGTGTGATAACATTTATATATTTCGTGCGTCATATCCGGGAACTGTCACAACCTTTTTTGGCCATTTTTCTTGGCATCTTTCTGGACATCTATAAGAAAATTTGGTGTCCATCTTGTACGTATCTTCCTCATTTCTAATTATTGTTTGAAAAACGTATGGTAATCACCCTTTGAGATGCAACTGTGACTTTTAACTGGTTATACATCGTGGATCCTTAGACTCTGCAACCATTTTTGCGGATGTTACTGTTTTTGGAGGGGAAAACTCAATCTTACACTATCAAGTAATTGATGAATTGGACGTTTCAGCATGTATATAAGTAGTACAAAAAATATGGCGTTTGACCCTTTACCAAGAATTTATTTAGTTTTAATTTTATTTTGAATTGTTATATTGATACAATGAGCAGCGTGGTATAGTATTTGAATCCCGAATTCGATTCCGGCTCGGGGCAAAAGCATTTTACTTGGTTACAGTTGGCGCCCAACGTATTTACAAAATAGTCGGAAATAAATTATCTCTGTCATTGTACATTAAGCTTGTATACAGAAAACAAGACTATATATCTCAGTAACTATGGAAACATTGCAGACATATAATAAGTTAAAAGCTTCTTGATATATCAAGACTGCAATATTTGTAACGTTGGAAAGAAATAGAACTGTATGAAGAGACAATAAATCGTTATGGTCCATAAAAAAGAGAAACAAGTGAACCAGCTTTTGACAGGTATGTAGAATAAACGCGGTGCCGTATGAGGAGCGATCTAATTAGGTTTGTTTAACTCCTCACTGAACGGCAGGACAACAATGATTGTTCATATGAGGAAGCTCTTTAGATGGCTTTAGAAAGACATGTAGTTCTCTCAGAGTATTCATGTGCACTCTGCGTCTTCCTTCACCTTAAATCAGCTATACGTCGCTATATGAATGAAATTAAATCAGGTAGACGCCGCTGTAGGAGTGAACTGTTGTCATGATGAAATGTTGACATGGCGACGGTATACCCCAACAACAACACTTGGAAAACAGATAAAGACCAAAAGAAAATTGAAGAACATTTAATTTGTTTATTTTCTGTTCTTTTCATGAATTAATTACAAGTGTGTTTTTACATTCATAAAACTATTTCATTTAGTTGAACAATGTGAATATATATTTTCAACATCGATTTTTGTATTAGAAAGAATACAATAAAAATAAATAATTTCAGTTGTTTATCCTCATATAAGGATTTTATTACCTGCATTTTCCAAGTTACACCTGGGTAATAGCATCCTTCGATGACCATTTTAATCGAGTACATGTATGTTTCCCTTTTATCATAAATATCTTTCGCTTTTCCAGGAAAACACCTGTACAGTATTGTTGCTATTATGGTGTCACTCATACACTTTTAAACACATTTTTTTTAACTTAACAATATTCCAATACACGAATACATTAACCAAATGTTGTAAAATTGAGTTGAATGTTATGTTTATATTCACGACTGTATTTCATTTAATCACGGAATCACTCAATATTTTCCCCTATGTACCCATTTACCCAATAGCATGGATTGTGATTGTTCATTATATCTCCCATGAAATCTTACTTTAGAAAGCACTTAGAAAGCTAAAGCTTTGAGCTTTCACCCATGTACTCTGAACTGATCAACTAACTGGGGATTAACACCAGCTCTTCTCGAAGGCGTGGGAAAAAAAAGTATGAGGGTCCATCTACCACATTAAATGTGCGGGACATGCTAAGCCAAAGTGAGAAAATAATTGAATAGGAGAAATTCAAGAACTCTGAAAGTAAGGTTCTGTTAATTCCAAGTAAGACAAATCAAACAATCGTTGAAAGAGTCCATAGTACAAAATAGATGGAATCTTCATGTTATAACGTTATCAGTATTGTTGTATGAAATTGAATCGTGTTTAAAACTTAAAATAATGAGTGAAACCACAGAGTATCACCTTCATCATAGTCTATTTAGATTGTATTTTACATTTATGCAGTATATATATATATATATATATATATATATATATATATATATATATATATGAAAGTAAGTATTCGTTCAGATGACAGGATCCTGTGAAAAAAGATATGAAAGATGAAATGTATGTGACCCGTAAAATAAACTATGCACTCTGCGAAAAATAAAGTTTGTGGAAAAGCGTGAGCTTAATTCATAACATTATACGATTTCAAACACACCAAAATGATATTAACGACGCACCGATATATACAATATAGTATCAATTAAATAATGATTATATATTATTATATATCATTTTATAAATTTATAGATGAAACGATCAAACAATTACATGTAAGGAATAACAGAAATACATAAAGCGCTTTATATTTGACTCTTGTATAAAATAGTGCACCGGGAAATAAATGGTATATTTAAACTACATTTCATCATACCATCTCAGAAAATCAGAAGCATAAATAATAATTGTTTTAAAATGTCATTTCATTCTTAACCCATGTATCTTGCATCAAAATCATATATTTATAGGAATACAATTTTCTAACGAGAAAATAACCCTTATCACGCTTTCGTTGAACAGTTCAGCATATTTTAAATTAATGCTTCACTGTAAAATATGTCATGAATAGATGTCGACCTTTTAAATTACATAACTAGTTTCCATAATTCAATTATGATCAGACCAGTAGAGTAAATACTCTGAAGTTTAGTCCTCATGCATATCTAAAGTATGCATATTTCACATATTAGTTTATTGTGAGTTAAGAATGAAACACACACATGTAAATATATATTTACTAATGATAAAAGAAAAGGATTTATTTCCAAGTCAGAAATACGTGTACATGCATGTATCACAGTATGACAGGTCTTTGTTTCCACATGTGCACATACCACATTGGGTTTGTTTTTAACACGTCCATTTTTTTTTATAACCACTTCACTTAATTACAGTGTAAACTAATGTCCAGATTAGTAAAACTGTTTTGTATATTGGGTTAAATTTTGGTGAAAAATTACGATCTTTCTCTTCATGTTCACTCTGTCGGGGATCTGAAATCAAAATGAAAACGTTGTTTAAGGACGTTTCAATTGATTACAGCTGATTTTGATTATTTTTTTTTTTTTTTTTTATTATTATTATTATTTTTTTTTTTTTTGAATTTCTCATTTATTTCAAGTTGATTGATAGAAGAAAGCCTGAAGTGTTACTGCTTTATTCTTTCTATATTACTATTTGAACCACACAGATAGGATTTTAAAATAAAAAATAAAGTGTAACGTATTGTTATCTTAACTTGTGTAGTAATTTTAGGGTCATCTGCCAAGATGAAATGAAATTTGATTTTGGGTACTTGCTTCACTTACCGATTATTAATATCTAAATGCAGCGGTAAAAGTTCATATGTCATCAATAAGATGCTGAAGATTTTGAAGTAAGTCCAATTATTGGACTTACAATAATAACCGTCACTTTTCATCCTTTGTCGCTTGCAAGTTGATGTCTTTTTATCATTAACAGACACCTTTAAATGTTTTACCATTATTATTCATTATGGTTACTGCTTTTGCTGCTATCACAAAATATTACTGGGTTATAAAACTCGTTAGGGTAAAATGCATTGCACAAATTTGCTTTGTAGTTCTCAAGACACCATTTGACGTCCAGTTGAAACGAAAACATTACAAATGTTATCGTGATATGCATACATAAAATCCACGATAACCTTAAATTTTACTATATAAAAACCCTCAAAAACCACGAAATAAAAAACGATAAATATTTTACTTGAACATTTTTAATATTTTTAAGCTGACAAATACTATAACTTCATTTTATTAGA
The DNA here is from genome assembly GCA_021229015.1 of Solen grandis. Taxonomy (NCBI): domain Eukaryota; kingdom Metazoa; phylum Mollusca; class Bivalvia; order Adapedonta; family Solenidae; genus Solen; species Solen grandis. The sequence goes on from CM037785.1 coordinate 43,826,046, forward strand.
AATGAACACAAAATCGTGCTATTGTTCATGAAGTAGACTAAAGAAAATTATATACCTCTTATTGTTGGGTCTGAAATAAAGAAAATAAAACATACATGTAAATATTCAACTTAATCCACTCATTTTACATTGTATTAGCACTGTGTTATATAATTATTAAGACATCTTATTTAAATGTATAATACATGTATATGTTTTATCTAATTTTATTAAAATAACAATATTGAATTTCAGTAATGTGTGGGCATTTTAGTCTTTAATACTACATTATATATAATAAGAGCAACCTGAGTTCAAATGTATTATTCTTGCATACAATATCGGTTCCGTTAGCTAAAACATAAGTGCACCTCAACACCAAGATAATGTGACTTACAATGGAATTATTTCAAATGCAGTCTACGGCGTGATGTCATATTAAGGAATCACTGCCTACGCCTAATATAGACTAATTGACATATTGCAAGTTAGACGCCTGAAATTAATAAATATTATGTACAAAGAGTCTTACCAGACAAAACATGGACGTCAAATTCGTTGATATTATGATCCGGTCCAAGACAAATATAGTTACCGCTGTCTGTCATGTCGCTTTTCAATATTTCGAAGTCACTTACTAATAATCTCCCTTTAGTAGAAGTTGCAATATTTACTCGGTCTCTCCATTCTTCATCCATGAGACGTATTCTACGGTCCTTGAAAAACCACTTCAATGTATGATCCCACCCTTCTGATATCTTAACTTCGCAGCGAAGATAAATCCGATCTCCTCTTGTAACGAACTTTTTTTTGTCTAAAATGAAATACTCGAAATTAATTGTTGTCATTAGGAAGAATCTCATAGTTGCATGCATTTACATTAACTATAACTTTGATTTCACGGTAAGAATTAATATAGTTCATTCACATCTACAGATCAAAAAAGGTTGTAACTCCAGGTTAATTGCAAAACTTAGCAAACATGAATGGTTAATTTACATTTAAGACCTCTATTAGAATGCTGTAGTGTTATATAATACATCTTTGCGTTTTTAAAATTCAAGGGCAATAAATCCATATATATACATATGTAGTCCATAGATGGAGATTTTACAAATATAATACAGAAACAGTACATGAATCGAATATATATAAAAATACAAAAAATGCTCATTGACAATAATTTATATATTTAAACAAAAATTAATGAAAGAAATATAAATGAATATTTTTAACATTTTCTCCAAGCATAATCAACAATAAGCATAAAATGCAGATGTTAAAATGTAAAATAAAATAGTTATGTTGATTACGGTCAAGAAAATCCTTAGTATTAAAGCATTTATTGTAACACATCTTTTTTATTTAAGTCCATTATTTTAACATTTTTACAATATTGATATTTTAAAATTGAGTCTTTCTCTACGTCTGTATAATGTTGACAAAGACATTTGCTTCTCAGTCTGCCAAAACATTTTTAAGAGGGTGTTTACATTAATAAGAGAAAAATCTAGGAACATATAATAATAGTTGCACAATCTTATAGATTTTGAAGACTTTAATGATACAGTTTCACCTTGATACTGTAACACTGTTTTATATATATAATTTTCAAAATTATGCTGAATATCAACTTTTATAAATGTTAATTTATGTGGCTGAGAGGTTAAGCGATTAATGAATTGTTTAGTGCATGATTACCACTTGCAAAGAAATGCAATGCAATTAAAATAATTATAAACGTTCAGAACATGCATAATGTGACATCAGAAACACGTGGTTAAGATTATTTATTAACAGTTAAATGATACATAGAGGATATTCGAATATATCTCATCGAAAATTTTAATAGTTGAAAAATTGAAAATGTTTCACTTCAAAACAAACATGTTTTTATTTTCCTTTTTATCTTATGCTAACTGCTGCTACATACCTTTTATAAGTAAAATAAGTAGTTCCGGCAGAAATATATCACTCACACTGTGAGATAGAGATTTCTCGCTGATAGAACACGGTTTTTCTTCAGTTAGAATTCAGTTAGCATAAAATAAAAAAATAAAAAATAAAAAAACAAACAAATGATATTGAAAACTGCTGAATATTGTGTAAGATATTTTTGTTTATTTGCCTAGGTTCAACTACCCTTGACATAAGTCCATTATTTGGGGACAGTCCTCTATCTAAGACGGCTATAGATAATATACACAACACAACGTTAAGGTATATATGAATGTTACGTAACTCACATGCTGATTGGTGATACCGGTAGTCTCCATGTAAAACATCCTCTTCGCCTACATGTGTAATGCCTGCAAATAAGAATCATTTCTCTCGATCAAGATAAATAATTATGACCAGATTTTGAATTTGAGTAAACTTATACAAAGCTCAAATAAATTTCCAAATCCATTTTATTTCTTAAATGATATATCGCATGTCAGCTGTTATTTGTTTTACGATATAAATATAAAATAAGACAAGTACACAATACAAACAAGAAGTAACATTGTTATGGGAACACGGAGTATTCAGTACTGGTTCTACATGTGTATTGGTGCTATACACCAAGCAAGTAAAAGAATCAATAGATTTATTCGCAAATTGAGCAAGGGTATTGCACCCAGACTCGCTTGTATCTAATTATTCTTTTCCAATGAAAAAAAAAAAACAAAAACAAAAAAAAAAAAAAAAAAACGACACATCCTTGATCGCAAAGTCTTAAAAATGGCCATAAAATGGGGAGGTTATTGCTAGCCACTTCAATAGAAAAAAGCAGAAGAATATTCGTTTTTTCGCTTACGGGCATAGAAATACGAATATAAATGTTCGGTTTTTACGCAAATTTATATGTTCTTTCCGATGTCGTAGGTTTATTAGAAATGATATCGATGGAAGACTTCTAATCCTGTGACCATAAAACAGTTGACGTCGAAACATTTATTCTATCGGAATAAACATTAATAAACGAGATCACACGCAATGCTAAAGGAAAAAAGAAACGCAGGGTAAGGGGTAAGCTTGTGTCGGTCTGAAGGATAACATACGTGAATAAAATTTGGGTTGGGTGAAACATGGTTATTGAAAAACGTATTGAAATGTGCTTTAAATATTTAAATCTTGATTTCGACATTTTCTATAGATGCCCTCCCCAATCTTACTTGTCTGACTCGCCACGCCCATAACTCTCACTGCAGCAGCATCATTATTTGCCAAAACTATTGTATGTAATATATGCACATCTGTATCATGGTAAAATACAGACAATAGGCCGTTTGTTAAAATCTGTGATACTTATTCATATTTTGTATTGTTATTATGCATATCTCAGAATGATGACATATGTGTAATCTAACATAAACATTAGTTTAAAACTACATGTATATTTGATCACAAAGTTCTTTGTATGTGCGTGTGTTTAATCCTGTTTTGGTTTTAACAAAATGACGTGTTGTTATCGCATCAGTTGTCAAAAATAGCGTCTCATCGTATCGTATCATATACTCATTCGCATCGTAACATATCGAATCGTATCCTATTGCATCAAGTCGTATAAGACATAATGAACGGGATCGTACAGCAATGGTATATCGTATACCGTATATCGTACATCGCATTACGTATATCGTATCGAATCACTCTATGCTTTGGGACAGTCTAGTTTCGGGCCACCCTTGATTTTCTCTATAATTATTTTTTCGCGTCTCTTAATTCAGCATTTGCGTTTTGTGCATTAATTATATATCGTAAAATTATATTATGTAGTATGATCTTATTATGTGTTTAATTATAATAACTTTCTTTCTTTTACTTTTTATTGTACATGTGAAGTGGCTTACGTTACTTGTGGAAGCAGATGACATACGTCGTTAAGCAATTTAATGCACATGTGAAAAATATGCACACAAAACCATTATATCGATATTAAAGTGCACATTTTTATATGTTTACTTGATATATTTGATCAAGTTTACATGATTAACATGTCTGAAAACTAACAAATTAAATCTGACACAATTATGCATGATCATATACCGATTTCGTCCGTAAAATAACTTACTTTTCGGGACCTTTTTTTCTGCAGTGTTCGTTCGCGTGCTCTCTCTCTCTCAAACATCTAAAAAGATTATCATAATTTACGCATACTACATTGTAGTTCTAATGAGTTTGAGTATGAGAATCATACTCGTGTACCATTTTCATTTTCGAGAACACAGGGCCTGGGGTAAAACAAATAAAAATTGATTGTTAAAGCATTGAGTAAACTTTAGCAACATTTATTTAATAGGAACAAATGATTTGTACTTAAGGTTGAAAGCATGCGACCACTTGAATGTTCTTTGCAGATAAATTAGAATATCTGCTATCTTCTTGGGAGACATTGCATTGGAGATCAAACGTCACACAATACATTCATACGATATTTTTGTAAGTACGTTAACAGTTGCTCCGCCCTCGTGACTATGTCGTGTAGTTAAAGGCAACTATGAAGTAACCTATACTTACAAGTCTGTGTGTTTACAATGTGTCGTCATGGATTGCGTCATTGGTATGTCATGTCAAAAGTAGTCCCATTCTTAAAAGGAATGTTCTAAAAATATCAGTGTGATAAAGGTTAAGTTTATCATGCAGGTGTAATCATGCCGAATTTACAGTAGATGAAAGATAAATAATGTTATGTAAAACGTGCTTATCGTGTATCGCATAACGTAATCGCATATCGAGGATCGCACATGATATGGTATCAGATTGAGAACGCATCGCATCGTATCATATCGAATCGTACAGGTGAAGCAACGTGCTGTCGCACATCGCATATCGGTCGTATTTCAACCGTATATCTATCATAGTTTTGGACAACTGATGAGATAGCACCACATACATGTATGAGTAAAATATTTCGATTATATGAAACATACTGTCTTCCAATTGTGTGCTTTAAATAAGTGTTCTCAAAATGATATTTACCTCTGTGGTGAGAGCGAACTGAAATGATAAATAAGAGAAATGGTGAGGGATTCACATAAGTCACTAGACTTTTTTCCCAATCCCTGATTATCATTTCTTTGTAATTGTTATTGTTCTATTTTGTAACTTATATTGAAATAAAATTTTGTTTAAACAAAATAAGAGAACAACATTAAAAGTATGAACAACATTCTGAAATAATAGCCTAAGAGCAATATTGTCCCGGTCAATTAATATGATATGACATTTTGATTTGAATAAAACGTATAGATTTATTCAAAACGTTATGTTTTATTAATCAAACAGTGCGGTTTCACTAAAAGGAGATTATTTTTAATTAATTACAACATTCGCCCATTAATGAACTATACAATAACAAAATACAATATCGTACTAATAATAATATAGCATAAGTTTTACTTCCTATTTTCTTAATATTATAATCTTAATTTGCAAAGTTTTAAATAATCTGTAAACATTAAGGCAAAATACTTTTGAATGTGCATCTATGAAAAATAAATAAGAAAAATGGATAGAAAAGTCTGTAAATACAGATTTAACATTCACAACTCCTTATAACAGAAATAAACAAACATATTTCTTTTAAATAAATGCTTTCTGACATTACAATAATATGGTTATTCATATAAAACTGATCAATTTTTAAGGTTCCAAATTTTTAATTCTGTATTTAATCTAGAATCAATAAATGTAACGTTAAGTTTGGGACCCAGTTTCTATACATTGTTTTAGATATATAAAATTTCATGATTTATTTGAACGACGCCATACTTCTTATGAAAACATACATTCCCAAGACAGATGGTCGATGTTTTCCTGATAACTGATGCAATATTCGCAAAATGTTGAATAATTATATTAAATTTGGTATTAATATGAGTTTGTTGGTAAGTGACGTATAATTAGCTGCAATGCCAAAAACCCGCTTTAACGTTGCGTTAACATGATCATTACAAGAAATTAAGATGAACGCACAATTTGTTTCAACAAACTATTTACAATTAGCACTTAGATCGCTACTCTTACTCTCCCTATTTTTATAGCCTACAATGAACAATCGTTTATTATTTTAACATAAGTTTGATATTTGACAAAAACTAAGTTACCCTGCATATCTGCAGCTCGTCAAACCACCTTCCACTTCATAGTTAGATTTTTCTTCTGATTGTTGACAAAACTGTCATCTATTGTTTTAATTAATGTAATTGGAACAATGCTATGAGTCGTTATATGTTTTTTAAACACGTTCAAATATTATGTTTATCCAACTGTTTTTATTTAATTAAGAAGCGTTTTATCTTAAACACTTTTTATTTCATACCACCGACATTTTACTTTGAAGCTAAAAATGTTTACATCATCAAGGAATAGGGTTAGTTTTATTTCTGTACCATTAACATTTCATCCCTTAATTTGTATTGTGTTCTATATAATTTAATAATAGATTGATATTTATAACAAACAGCATTGACCATAATGGCCATCTTTGTCTTACGCCATGTTTGCAATAAAAGTTTCAGACAAATGAATGAATGAATTATCGACTCTCCGAAATTAAGGTTTTTTAAACTATCATAACCTTTCTCAAATTATGTAGATAATGATAGACTAAGTGCTTGTTCATTATTTCTTTCAATATATACAATTATTAAAAAAAATTATATATATAGTTTGTTTCTTCGCTTGGATAAAACCCGATTGAAAATTCGAAATAATGAAGTAATCAGCTATTATATAATACCTTAGTTTTGGTCAGATGATAATTCATGGAATCAATGAAATACTGCTTAAAGCAGCTCGTTCACTGATGATCGGTAAAAATTAAAAAAAAATCGTCTCTCCCTTGTAAATGTTTGTAAAGTTCTTGTATCCTGTAAAATTTAATTCGTCAAGAGTATGTCACATTGAGCAGGAAAACGATATTTTCGTTAACGCAACTTCGGCGAAATCGGTTAAATATAGAATAAAGTATGCCCGATTCTCTGACCAGTGCTTAAGGTCCCACGTGATACGTTCAGTTATATGGTGTCCTTACCAGTTCAGGGTAGCGATTTTGTAAGTTCAGCCTATGAAGTGAGCGCATGCGCGAAGAGTGAATGTGATCAGCCAAAAGAGAGCAAATGAAAATAAAAAATCTAAATTAAGGTTTTAAAATCTTGAATATAACTTTAATACCGTCTGTGACGGTAATGTCTGTGATGGGGAAACACACATCGTTTTCAATCATGAATGGTGAACATGCGTATGTAGATGAGTATCGATAGGCTTAATGCACACATATAGTTAAAATCAGATTTTTATTCAATGACCATCTGTAAACGAGCTGCTTTAATATCGTTTCAGAATATTTTATAAAATTCAACTGTTAATCCGTCTGAACCCGGATATTATTATTTTTCATCTCTTGATGCTTCGAAACTTTCATTTTCTGAACAACATTTTGCCTTTTTCTGAAATTTATGAATAGGAATATTAAAAATGTTTATATCTTACCTTGTCAGGTTTTGAATTTGATAAATGCCTTTAAAGAAAAGCACCTCTTCATTTGATATATCAATTTGATTGTTTATATATTTATCATGATTTTTGAACATATTTATACTTTTCTTTTCTTCCAGAATTGCTTTTTTTTTCTAAGTTCGCAAAAACTTACTGTTGTTCTCACTACTCAGTATATTAATAACCTTTGATCTGATTAATATCCCATCAACTTTTGTATCAAACATATCATTTTAGCATCTATTTTGTATTGTTTACTAGCAATTTTTCACTGATCTCAATAACATAATATATAATATCATAAGGGGGTTGGCATTGATATACATTAAATGATTCACTTTCAATATGTAAATGTCGATAAAAACTTACCGTTTACGCTTACAGAAACGGTGTGATGTTCGGAGAGGGAATTTCGACAAGTGTAATGCCCCTGGTCACTCGTCAAGATGTTATCTATGATCAATTCACTGACAACATATCTCCCATCCAACGGACTGTGTTTCAAGATCTGTACTCTGGAGTTTTCATGAATACGAACACCTCCAAAAAACCACTGTAATGATTCTGGGACACTGGAGCCGCCCGCTGTGCTACACACCAAATGTAATGTCTCCCCTTTAGAAAAAATCGTTTCACCGGTCACTTTTATGTCTGAAATAAAAACATTCATTTAGTAAAATTAACTTCTTTCTCCATCAAGTGCAAATGTTTGACTTCTATGAGGATTGTTGTAACTTACAGACTTTTGGCGTCAAACGTAGTCAACCTACTGTTTGATATGACTACTGCTTCGGCACCTCAAGAACGTTTCACAATGTTCTTTGTCTTTAAGACTTAGGGACGAATTCTAAATTTGAATGGGGTATATGTAGCCGGGTACAGGTATTTGGTGATAACTCAATAGGCAAGAAGACATGTGACTTGATAGCTCAGTTGGTAGAGTGCAGAAACGATATTCCCGAGTCTTTGGGTTCAAGTCCCGGTCAAGTCATTAATTTTTTCATCGCCCTGAAATTTGAACTAAATCCGTTTAATAAAACACAGTCAATCATTATGTTAAAAAACTTTGGTTTAACAATTATTGGTCTTAGATTTCGGGAATGGTATTATCTATTTTCATTCATCTCTAGTTTCGGTCTTCCTCAAATTTCTATTGCACAGAATCCACAAATACACTTTTACTTTTGCACTTAATGTTTCAGGATGGACTAATATCATTTATATGTAAAAAAAAAAACATTAATTTGATATATCTTTTTCATCTAAAACTACATATATACATAATTTGAAGAGAAAAGAAAACTTTGTTGTTCATAGAATTAAACAGATAATTCACAAAATATAAATGTAAAACATGAGATGTATATCAAAACTTTTTTCCTTTCGACTGTGAATAAATAAGTCCTTAAAATATCATTTTACCATGTAAAACTATAATACTCCAACAGAAATATATTAAGGTTAAGTGTTACAAATTGCTTTATGAAGAAACTAAATGTTTATTTTCAATGTATTTTCATGCTAAATCCAGAGTGATAAGGGCGCTGTGATCCAGCGGTAAAGTACCCAATTACGAATCCGAAGGTTGTTGGTTCGAACACCGATTGGGACAGTTATTCTTCAGTAATGTGGATGAAAATAATTCGTGACCTTTTCAAGCACAAAGTATTGGTCTAACCTTGTAACCGTCGGGAGGGATTAGTAAAAGTAGTAAGAACTTGTTTCCCAGTCGACGTAAAATAAATAAGTTCAAACTAAACTATAAATTGATGTTGCATTACAAAGTCATGTTTAGCCACATCACATGCCTATATCCCCTTTGTATTTAACAACACCTTAATGAGGTACTAATATATTTTATTACTGACAAATATCTTTTTTCGGCACAGCTCTCTAACCTTTTTGATATTTACGGATGATGACGTCAGATAATATAAAATGAATATTTGAACAATTTTCATCGGTAGAAAATGCCAAAAAGTTTCGCATAATTCTTTGCTGAGATGACAATATTCTGAATAATATGCTATATTCTGAATAATATGCTACGTATTTACGATATTATGATAAAATATCCTTAATGAATTACAATGTCATAGTTGTTTGTCTAAACAGTTCTTGTAGATTTACACTTAGACCTATTTCAGGCAGAACGTTATAACTATCTTCAGTTTATTATTGTCTGATTCACCATCTCCATAAGACTAAAAGACTGTTATTGTCCGCTTCATTGCAATAATGTTTACTCCCCCGATTGCGATAGACGCTTTGATTAATGCTTATCTTGTATTCCCAGAATTGAATTCCTCACAGATAATACTTCGTAAATCATAATTATAAGCCTCCATCAACAACACATATCTTTTTTAAAGATAATATAAATACTTGGCAGTAGTTTTATTAAATTATCATGCATGCATAGTTTGCCGGAACAAAATAACGTTACATAAAATCATTTACATGTGACGTCATTTACAATAACATAAAGCGTTCGAATAACTTTGTTTAGAATTACAACTTGCAGGTCTACCAGACGATGATAATTCAACAATCATGGATAAACAACTGTTAGGAACTAGCCTCTGAGCAGAAGGACTCAGCCTCCGACGACTGGTGAAACTATTGAATATGTTACAAAACTACTGAATGATGACAAAAGATATACAAGTGATGAAAGCCTAACTAATCCTTACTTGTGAAAATTGCCCCTAATCACCTGCAAATGTAAAGTGATGTAGCGATGAAATGTTACAGCGCACAGTCGAAATCGATAGAACATCGAACCCGAATCGAAACGAAAAGTTGTGACTTAACCAAGACCCTTGTAATTCCAGCGAAATCAAATCTGTGCCCAACTGCTAGTGATATTTGGGTACGGATTTCGTGGACAATTCACTGTGGTATGAGTCACATTTGAACAATTCTTCGACCAAATCGCCAAAAACTCATTGCTCGCGCACACCACATATCTTACATGAGACAACAACTCGACCTGGCCCTTCCACACACACACACACACACACACACCTTCAAATTTGTTTCCAACTGAAGGGAAGCGTTGCAAATGAGATATTACTTTGAGGGATTATAAACAATTAAGATGAGTATAATTTAATAAGTAAATAACATTAGGCAGTCCCCGTAGTTCGTCAACGTCGACGTGCTTGACACCACACTCTTGTCTAGTTTTAGGCAATGTCATTAAGTCATTATTGATTTAATGGTTACCAACTTTAAATCGGCAGAAATTGTATTCATTGAGATGCGTTTTATGTGTCTACAAAAATGCTTGCTTGTTGCACTCTGTCAAATATCTACATTACGCTTAAACGGGGACGAATTCCGAATTATTCCTTTTAATCATCATGGTTTCTTATCATAATTTCATAATTTAGTTAACAGACGATAAATGAGTATCAGTATAATAAGTAATACCTGTAATGGAAACATGCAAAATAGCATGACTGTATCCCAACACTAAAGCACAGAGAGAGAGAGAGAGAGAGAGAGAGAGAGGAGAGAGAGAGAGAGATCTGATATCTTAAATAGTCATTGAAAACATTTTTAATCTACCCAGCCCCATTCGGTTGCTCAACTGTAAACTAGTATTTTTATATGAATGCCTTATAATGTAATCTATCAGTTAATTTAATCCGAAAATAAATAACAGTCATCATTATAGGGATAAGTCATAGCTGCATTGTCCATGAGTAATTCACAGAAATATAAACACAAAGCCGACCAAATTGAACCCCAACACTTAGAGGTGAAAAACCATCAAAATTTTGTAACATTTTCTTTTTTACTTCTCTTCAAAATTAACATTCACTGACAGCTTTCATTTCACACTATAACTGCTACTTTTGCATGCGTGAAATGTATTTTTATTGGCATTAGACTTATTTTTGTGAGAAATCAATACGTGAATACTACTCGTTTCATCTTTAAAGCTGTGTTGGGTGTTGATTAATCTTCTGTCAAGTACAGTACCGAATTTCTCATGATAAGAAGTAAAGTATACATATCATACATTTTAGTTTGATATTATATGTTATCTTTCATATCCAGACAGTGAAAGCTAAACAGACAGTATATAAATGTGTGATCAGCGAATATTTTCAGTCGAAATGAAAGTCGTTGATTTCATGAATAGTTTTCCACTTGTCATGTGACACTGTGTTAGTATAAACGCTGTTTTAAAAAATTGATATTTAGATAAGTTTCCTTGTAGACAAGAGGACAGTTTAATTTAAACCACCTAGTTTTGACAGTATACAAGGGAATCATGTGCGATAACATGATTGTTCTTTGGAACACATGTGTCACCTGCTGAAGCGACATGTGACAGACAGACGACAGAAAAGTATTCCTTATGTGTCACCTCTGCTTACAGCAGGTGACACAAAATGGCCCGCGCAAAAATATGAATGTTGATTTGCAGTCCAAAAATATCGAGATAAACTCGCACGGGAACTACTTGACTTTCTTTGGTTTTCGTTGGCAAAGTGTCTAAAAATGAACACAAGCCTTCCTCGCGGCCTGGAAAACCCCAAGTTTCATGTAACACTAATTTGGTATTGATTCACGTAAAGCTAAACTTGACATTAGCATAAATAAAGAAAAGGGGGTTGAATTCCGACAAAATCAGTTTAAACAAATCAAAACGCATTCTGTTTTTGTTCATATATTTCTCTTCCAATTTATTCAAGGAATAACGAATAAGTCGGAAAGACATATATTTCATTTTAATAACACATAGCTTGTAAACAAATCTATTACAATAGTTGTTTTTGATACTAAAGAAGTTTGGTCAATTTGGTCAATTAGTGTTACGAAGTGTCAAGTAGGGTAACCTAATGTTTAATGTAGGGGCATTTGGTGACAACTTCATTCCATTTTCCTTGTAGACGTGGCATGATAAAGAAAATTCAAACATAGATAAAAATAGAAATTTGTCGCAGCAATGTTGTTTCGATTAAATCCAAATTACAGTTTAAAACTACGTTCATTTAAACTATTGGCAGTACATGCGTGGCCGTAAGATGTGGCCAAGGCTTAAGTTTGTTGGCTTAAGATCGTAATATTGACGGTGGTGCCTGAAATCAGTTATTTGTAGTGCTATCACCACTTTATATCATTTGTTTAGAGGTGGGGTGATCGTAGCCTTAGTGTGACGGTGGCCTTAACGCGCTACAAAGGTGTATTGTCGCACTCATTGGCTTAAATTAAACAATAATTAACAAGCACTTTTAATATTGATAAAATATTGTATTTCAATTAGAGTTCACCTTTGTGTTATGAGTATTACGATTGACAAACCATAATGTTGTTTTTGGCCGCGAATAAGAACACATGCGCATTTTGTTCTAATCAAAGTTTTCTGAAATGTAAATATGCAGAATTTTGACATTTATTCATAAGTAAACCATATGACTCTAAAAGTGACCATTCTAGATCGAAGTCGTAAATGTCAAATGATAAAGCGTTTTAATTCAATATTTACAATAGACCTTGTGTGCGAGTACTACAGGCAATAACCAATAAACAAACGAATGTTCTAACATTTTAAATAAGAGAGAGAGAGAGAGAGAGAGAGAGAGAGGGGGAGATTTGTAAAATACCTATCATGATATAATATAAAATTAACCATTAAATTGATATATATATATAATATATTACATTATTTTTGAGCATTTTCTTGGGTAACTTCATGTCTTATGTTTAATCATATACTGTATATGGTCTTGATTAATCGATTTAATCAACAATGATAGATACGAGTAAAGTATGTCACCTCTTCCTTCACTAACTAAGCAAAATCTACAATTTTCTAATTTAAATAATTGGACTTTTAAGTTATTTAGGAAGTAATCGACAATTTACATATATAGATCAATTTCGGATAGATGAACTTTTTTTTTTTTTATAATTATTATTATTATTAACTGTATCTTTTTTTTATCAATGGATGGATTTACCTCAAAAATGCAGTTTTTTTCTCTCACGAAACTGAACACTATATTCTCTCCGGATAAAATGGGATAGTGCATACAGGAATTAGTTTCGTTATATATGGATTTTTGAAAAACCCGAAGACCCGAACATTCATCGACACGGAATTTTCTGACAACTGATTTTAATAAACCATACCGAGATATTATTTCTTAGATATTAATATGGAGCAATTTATATGCATTGAATTATTCATTTCATATGTAAATGTCATTGATAAATATTGACGTGTATACCTACCGATAATAACATCTACGTGAACGGAATGAATTTCGAGGTGAGGACTTCGACAAGTATACCTACCCTCATCTGCTGTCAGGATGGGATCTATAATCAATTTACTGTCAAAATAATTTAACGAGTTCAGTTAGCTGAATCCCGTTAGTTGGATGAAGTTTACTACCGTTAAAATAACAAATCCACGAACGCTGGCGCACTGACGTTACATGAACACGTAAAATGCATTTTTCATCAACTTTTAACCACTGTGTCACCAATCATTCTAATAAAACCCGAAATAAAAAACATCAATTTTGAAGAGAAAACAGTTTTTTTTTTATTTTATTTTAAGAAATAATTATTTATGTCTTTATGCAAACTTGTTTGTGTTTTGGTTTCAATGATGATTTTATCAGCATCACGATCCAAAACATCTTGAAAGTTAAATCAAATAGTATATATATTTTGTCAATCATTGTGTATGATAAATCGTTTACGGGCTATTTGTTACTGAAATGATGTCACTTAACATCATAAACCCATAGCAATTTCATCGGTTTGGTATGGGTCACATTTTTATTGTTAAGAACTTCATTTGTTAATACGGTTTCAATACGAAATCAAAATCATTTATTTCTCGACTAAAACTAATAATTTTATATTTCTGTTTCACCTTTACTACAAAAAAAAAAGAAAAAAAAAGTATAATAACTATAAAGAACAATGAATGTGTCTAGATTAAAATGTTCGATATAAATGTACATGTACATATTCATTAAAGTACAAAAATGGATTCGTTTTCTATTCTCGATTGTATATGAATAAGTCCATGAAATATATTATTCTCATTTAGAAGTTTCCTACTTCTAAAAGCATGTAGTTATATAATGCTAAAAGAATGGACAGACTTAGAAAAATTGATATACATCTTTTCATTACAACTATGTATGGCATATGTGTTGACGGTAAAACATACAGATATAGGTTTTTCCTTTATAGGTGTCAATTTATGCAAGTCTTTTATTGACTGAATAAGAAAAAAATGCAGCAGTGAATTTCGCTTTTTTATGGATTTAGCAAGAACATAACAGCTCATGAAACAATACATTTATTTACATACATTGCAAACAATATCTAATAAAATAGTTGCATTTGATAACTTAAAAAAATGATGACATTAAACATACACTAAACCATTACAGAACGTCTGCATTTGTATCATTTCAGAGATTTCTTTTTGATCTAAACTGTAAACAAACTAGGGTTTCTAAAAAAACTTCAATATTTCTTTCTTATTAATATATAAAGATATTTTAAGCACTAACCTTTTTGTTTCATTTAAGTGATATTTTAAAGGATTTAGTTTCGTTTTTAATAAAATAAAGTTCAAGAATCCGTTCAAATTTGAACCACAAGAAAATAAAACAGCACTAAATTTGAACGTTTATGAAGCACATTTGTCAAAATGAAAGCAATTATAAAAAAAAATCCGATATAAGAAAAAAGCGGTAGTTCATGTCTATGTATTTATAATTTGAATTAAGGGAAGTATTGCAATAATGCTGATGACTTATGTTCATAACATTGTTAATCAACAGTAACAAATAAGTAAAGTGTAGAAATATACGATTAGGCGATATATACATGGTATACACAAATGGCAAAAAGTCGTGCATTAACGACAACAGTTTGCTTGGCCGATAACTTGGAAGGAAAGCAAAGTACAAAGATGGACTTGTACTTTTTTTATTTTTGGGTGATTTTATTACATAGTATCTTTTAAGTTTGTAAATTTCTAGGTTCGACTATCTTAACTGATTGTTAGAAAAAAATGCACAAAAGCGGTAGCAAAGTAAATATGTTGTGATGTAAATTATAAATGAAAGAAAAAAATAAGACTGCAGTTGTGCCTAATCTTGGAGAGTAGAATGTTTTTATCGGTCTACTATATATGTATACTACACCGTCATAACACTGTCAACGTTTCCCTTTTCATAAATGCGATTAACACGTATGTATGTAAATATTGGATAATAAAAGGTTTAAAAGCTCAGCCTGTTTCCGAATTACAAAGGCCATAAATAAAGCAAGCTTTCAAAATAAATAACGACTTAAATATTGAACAAATGTGTGTTTCAATATTTCACAGAAAAAGTTGTTGTTTTTTTTGTAAATAATGTACGTCTTTTTTTTTCTCTGAAGAGCTAAGGAACAATTAAAGACACATCTTTCAGAATCGGATTCTTGTTTCATATTTATAATTTATGAGTCATTGTTGCTCTGTAACAATGTTAACTTTGATTAATGCAACAAATTACAAAACATTACTTCCAAATATAGAAAACCCTTGTCTTAACGAAAGTAATGAAATAAACATGTAATATAAAAGGAATGAAAAAAATCATAAATGGTAAACATATGACTCACTGTGTATGAACAAATATTTTAAAATGACATTTAGATTTCAAATATACAAAACAAGAAACAAATAAAACACTTGAATTATAGACCCGTAGAGATATGAATTGAATATGATAATGAATAAACGAAGAACTTGACGAGCCATCCACATGTATTACTTATTTATATAATGATATTTCTGAACTGCAGCCACTGCAGAATTAAATGTACATTAAGTTGATGAATGAGTGAGAGATATAAAAATTAAAATGTATCGATTTCATTACTGGGAGCATTAGAGACATTTTCTTATAAAAGGCAATAGAAACAGCGAACATCTTTACTTTAAAATCAAACAAAGTTCAAATTCATAGGTTCATCAAATAAGAAAAAGAATAGCTGTCCTTCTGTTTAAATAATGGTGACGAAAATTGTGGAATGTGTTATTTTTTTTAAAAATGTCTCTCAGTTTAAGAAATATCCGAAGATTGATATAATATTAATAGCATATATTAATGAGTTTATGTGTAATGAATTAAACAATGAAAATTGTGGGACGGCCGATTTCTCCAAATCGTGAGCTGATTTCTAACCCACAAGTCATTTATGTCGGCAAAACAGACATCTGCTTAAATGATTATAGACGGTTGTTATGAAAAAAAAAAAACAAAAAAAAAAAAAACCCAACCTAGATGTCGGCGTCCAAGTTGTTCTAAAAAGAATAAACTAGCTGTTCAAAGACATAAATCCCGATTGATTCTTGGCCGAGATGGACTTGATAATGGAGGATTCACGATTCAATGCAACTCTATATGGGGACCAAAACGTATATCCGTTAAATTCCAAATTTAAAAAAGCGCAAAAATCTAAAAAAAAAATGTTAAAAAATAAACAAATATGGCTTTACAAGGAAATCAAGAATTTAGAGAGGGTCATCAAAAGTGCCTCGGCAGAATTGAAATTATCTGCTAGATGTGAAAGAATCACGGTTAGACAGCAATTCCTACGTTATGCCGTTAATTCGTTACAAAAATGATCATTCGAATTATACTGTTGCCACACTTATTCGATATCATTTTCATCATTAATATTGCTAACGCTTCGTTTATCATTAATTGCTTGATTGTTTAATGCGCATCCGTTGCGAAATCGGCCCACGATCTAGTAATGACGTCATGGTTCCGTTCGGCCAACTAATTTCGAATCGGCCCACGATCTGGGACTGACCAACGATTTTAGTCTAACATACTCATTTATGTACTCGATTTTGCCCTGTCATTGGAAAACAAAATCTGTGTTCGAGTACATTGTTCTACATTTGGTTAAAGTTTATCCGCTTATGACGCACAGTTATATAACATATGGATATTATTGGTCAGATAATTGTACAAAGTGAGGTGTCACTTTCATGTTTCGTTCTGTAAAGAAATAGTACTAGGACAGTTATGCACAGAGGGTTATACCATTTGATCAAATGAAATAATATCAGATTAGTCATTCTACTGAATAAATTATAATCGTCCCTAACTAAAGACAATTATAATGGTCCTATACCATAAACATATTCGATTCACCTGTCATACATTCGGTATTTCATTCATAAATACATTTTAGGACACATCATAATTTTAGGCATACACTGAACAGTTCAGAAAAAAATGACATGGAAACATTTTTCAATCTTTCGAGTATTATGGCGTTTGAGGAAAAAGTTTAAGTGGTAAATCAAATTAAACAACACGGAGCAAAGTTTTACCAACTTGCTCCCATGCGTTTTAATATGGAAACGAATACAACATTCATAGTCTGTCCATTTATAACAAATATATTAACACTTCGTTTCAAGGTCACACAGAAATATCAAACCCCTAGCAAACAAGAAGGTGCTTTGATTTTAACAATTGATAAATTAATAAATGATTAATGAATATTTACTTTTTAATGCATTGATTAATGCTAATATTATGTTGTAATATTCGCATTCGGGAATTCTGAAGAAAAATATCAGTCGTTCGTCTTATAATGTATATGAGTAAATATTTAAGTAAGAAAAAAAATACAACAGATCGAAACATCACTATATTGAAAAAAAAAGGTATGTTAACAATATAAATAATCAGATTATATCAATAAAGGAGACACCGTTGTAAGTATTTAGAACATTTCGTGTTATATGTTTTTTGATACTCAAAGTGATAAAATTAACGTAATATTGTGGCAATAGCCGATTGGTGACGTTACCAAAGTTCTTAAGAAAGATGTTTCGAAATTCTCCATATTTGAGTGATAAATCAATAAAGTGTTATAAAATTCATACTGATATTTATCAATGGGGCGGGGGCGGGGGGCATATTTATCATTGTTTGTATTGTCCATTTTACAGATCTATGACTATGACCATGATGCTCAAACTACAATAATTTGTAATCTGTTGTATATGCACTCAAATATTATTTACATTCCATCATAAATGGAAAGACAGTGTATATACATGTGTTTTGTAATGTATTTGTGACATATGATATATATGTAATGACAAACTAAGATGAAATGAACAGATCGATGGTAATTCTAAATGGGGGAATACACATGAAGTTGAACAATTAGACATTTCGTTATTTTTTCTTTAACATTTCTTTATCATTCTTGAGTAGATTCAATTAGTCACCGACAGGTTATTTTAAAGGATTTGCAACAGATATGAACTTTTCTACATGAATGTCATTTCTGAGCGTATGGTGTACATAGAAATGTATTGGTGTGTCTTCGGAACCAAATATTTAAGTAAAGGTTTTGTAAAGAATATTACAATAAATTGGAAGTACGAGTATTTTTCAAACGTCTATTTTCAGTTGTTATTTAACTTGAATCAATAAGAAACGGTGCTGTTCAGCTGAAACCAAACAAAATAGAAACTTTTTCAGCCTCAATGTGTTATTTTGATGTATGTTTTTTATCTGTTGCTCTTCTTTTTGTTTCTTCTTTTGCCTTCATTGAGATAAGTCGAATCGGAAACCAATTGTTTTCCTGTTTCTTCAACAGTATCGAGTCCAACACAAACAGGTGATGGTCTGCCAGTACTTCATCTTCCTAACTGATCATCACATCGACGCTGGTGTTATATTGTATCACAACTCTTGTAGGTTTTGAAATAACCCAACATGTACATGTCGTTACCATACGACATAATTTACTGATTAGTTTCTCTTCTCTTGAAACGGCAACGTAATATTGTCACGTTTATGTATCACGGTCTGCTTTGTCTCCTACTGTCACCGCGTCAAAGGCACTGGATTTTGTACAATTTGAAAGGAAATAAAAGTTCCAAACCGCCCTTGTATGCGTGACGGATTCCCCCTTCATCTCCATACAAGAACAATCACGACACAAATTAACACTTGTAGTATATAATGATTTTGTAACGTTGTAGCAAAGCTTTCTGGGGGCTGTACAATGGGTTGTCCATCTTGTTCTGGTTCTGAAACAAATATACAAGATGTTCCACATTACGTTACATAATATTCCTAAATTACTAATGCAGTATTTTTCTGCAGATATTATATTATGTAGTTTTCATTCAATAATCAAACAGATATACAAATTATTATTCCCTTTTTTATTCGGTTTTCAAAATTTTGAAATACGTCTGTTACGATAGAATCAAAAAGTGAATATTCTATTCCATTCAAAATATCAAAGATAAAAAAAGCAACTTTTGTATAAATTTAGATATCAGTTTTGTTAATCGGTATAAAATGACATGCAATTATTATTATTCACACTGTCTATGTGTAACAGAAACTATGTCCATACTGCTTGAGCTGTATTTATGTAATATATAGCATATACTCTTGTAATCTACAGTAATAGAAGAAAAAAGTATATAAAGGCAATGGTCGGATGTTTGGAAGTGAATCACCATTCAATAACACATCTCAAGATAAAAAAAAAACTAAACTCCATCTCCTACCTCTACTCTTTCTTGTAATGTTGTCTGCTGAAATATAAAGGGGAAGTTTGATTTAATGATCATTCATAAAATAAAGTAAAGGTGTTTCTAGAAAATAATTAAGAACGTTTTAGATTAAAATAGGCATATTGATTACCGATGTTAAATATTCATGCTGTTATATCATAAACATAATAAGAATATGCCAAAAGTGATAAATACACAATGATATGCAGACATACCTGGGTAATGTAATAAAACTAAGCTTAAAGGATGTTTATTGCTTAGAGTCTAAAGCTGAACATATTTTCGAATACATACTGAAAAGTATACAAGACATACATGATATGCATATACTATCGTTTCTTCTTTGCTACTTCTACTAGTATTACTACTACCAACATTAACTACTTCTACAATTTTAGCTCCAGCAATGTATATGCACTTGCTTTATTGTAAGTAGCGCTGAATATGTTACTCAGTAAAGGAAGAGTATCCTAAACTTAA
Organism: Solen grandis; assembly: GCA_021229015.1. Taxonomy (NCBI): domain Eukaryota; kingdom Metazoa; phylum Mollusca; class Bivalvia; order Adapedonta; family Solenidae; genus Solen; species Solen grandis. The sequence goes on from CM037785.1 coordinate 43,846,597, forward strand.
GTTACTTTTGAAAAAGTAAATACAATCTAAGATTTGGTAAGTTTCTTTTTGTCTTATATTCTTTAGTCTACAAACAACAAAATGAATCTATAAAGTAAAACATAACAAATACAAATCTTGCCATATCGTAAACCACATGCATTATCAAATTTAGAGATTAGATTTACCGGAACAGGAAACTAAAGAGATAATAAAAATACGACCAGAATAAAAAAATGTAATTAAGAAAATTTTATACTAGTGGTTACGTAAATGATTGTAAGCCAAATACGCATTACAGAAAGCTTGGTGTTATACAAAGACGACTACTACCAGTCTCACTTGTTCATTGTTACTTTATTTGCTGCGGATTTGACTTCAAGTGAGACCACACTGTAGACAGTTGGTATGTGTCACAGATACTTTTCTGACACCGTGTCTGAAAGTCTTAAAATTACCTCTACTTGTTGAGCCCCAATCAAAGATGCTTTTACAGAACTTTTTATCAGGTTTGGTATAGGGAAGGTATTTTGCATGTAGCTGAATATTTGTATTCTAACATTATCGTTTATCTACATAATACAACAGCATTATGGAAATAGTTAACTTTGACATAAAGGTACGACTCGAATAAAATGTCTTTATTTGCCTTTATATCAGGATATATCTTGTTAAAAAACTAATATGTATTATGTCGATATATGAGGTTAGTCATTTTGAATGTTACAGTTTATTGTACAGTTATTTATTCCTAAAACTGAAGCAAGTCACGTAGAACCATACTTAAAATTGCACTGTTTTTATGTGGAGTAGTAAAAGAAATAAAACTTACGATTAAGGACATGAACAAACATGTCTTCTACGTTTAGATTCGAACTTCGACACACATAGCTGCCCTTGTCTTCAAATCTGCTTTGGTCTATAATCAGTTTACTGATATAATTATTTTCCGAGACATATTTCAGTATTTCTACTCGTCCGTCCCATCTTTTATCGTTTGAATGTATCCTGTTACCCTCGAAGAACCAGTCCACCTCTTCTGGAGACCGTGTGACCCCCGTTGCATTGCACGTTAGAACAATCGGATAACCTTTGTTTACATATTTTGTACCGTCGATGCTGATAGCTGAAAATATCAAAATAAAAGTTCGTGATTATTCAAGTTACATGTATATGGTCAATTACGTCAGAGAAGATATGTACTGATTAAGACAATAAATGCACCCAATACGTGATACATTGTTGTCTAGCGAGAAATGACATGTGATGACCCGTTTTCCCTTAAGTTTCCACTCTTATATGCGGCTGGCTAAATAGCGATTTTCTGAATCGATCAGCGGAATAATGACATATCATATATTTTAGTTATTCAACATGATAGATGAAATGAAATAAAATTGTTGTTGTGCTATGATTGAACAGATGGATTTTAATTTGAAAAGAGGTTCTATATCATACTACTTTTAAAACAATATAGGTATTTGCTTAATTCTAAATAACTCTCAAGCGACGTACATGCATAGCACATCTTATTTCCTACCAAAGGACAGAAATTATTTTAGAAGCCCGACCGCAAATGAGTTAAGAGAAAATGTGGCGTAATGAAAAACAAAAAATGATTAGAAGAAATTTGCAACTTCAATTTATTAAAATGACATGCACAATGAAGCCAAGTTTAAAGTTTCAATTAACCAAAATGATTTAACGCTATAATTTTATTAATTGCACATGCATATGTTAATATACAAAACCCAAAGTGCATTAAAAAAAACACGACAAATAAATAGTTCTGTAATGTAAATGTTTAATGTACATACTTTTCTCTTTTTCATCCGCATAAGATAATTTTTAATAAAGGAAACTTTGGTGTCAAGGGGCAGCAATAACAAAAAAGAAATTCATTCTTATGTTTAAATCTTTATTAGAACATTGCAAATAATAGAAAAATACAATGTTAACTATTTTAGTCAAAATACACCAATCCAAATACGCTATGATTAAATGTGTGTATTTCATGTCCCCGTTAACTGATTACAAACACAATTAGAATGACTAAATCGAACTTCTAAGCTAATGTGATAACACTTATTGTAAAATGATGTTCCCTTTTAACACTCGTAAAACAGTATACGATTTATTTCTTAAATATTTCAGACAGAAAATGAAAGTTATTACATTAATTATCAATCTAAAGTGTGTACAAAAGGTGTAAGGAATCACATAAGTAGATGCGATATAGATCTTTATGTAGTTAATTACACTTTATCCCATGACAATTGTGAACCTTCTCTAGAAGTAAGAAATGTAAAGTTCGCATACATGCATATTATTGAAAAAATAAACACATGTAATTGAAAAGAAATCAGAGCGATTCAGGCATTGAAAGAGAATCACAAAGATCACTGCAGCTCCAAGAAACACGGATTGTGACACATACATAACAGCAATATTTACAGAGTTGCTTGCGTGCTGGAGACCACAGCTTTGGAAGAGCCAGACACGAGTTTACTGACGTCTTTGTAAGACAAAACAGGAGACAGCGCATCTGAATGCTTCATTATCTCTTGTATATTTGTTCCGATGAACAACTTTTTTGTACCACGTGGCTCGTTACGCAATTGTTGATGCGACACTATGATGGGTCAATGGCGCGTCTCTTTGCCTCGTGTGTCTGCAAAATATATCATCCATTATCGGTAAGGAAGTGAACTCACATTTCATTTACTTATTGTAATTATATTCCTAAAGGATTATAAAGACAGTCTGTCAGTGATAAGGCATACAAAATAAAACGTCTTGATTTCAGAGAATAAAACATCACAATGGCAAGACACAATTCAAACATAATTTAACAATGATTAGGACATTGCCATTAACTATATTTACTAACCATTGTATTCACAGTGGATATATCCAGCCATTTGAAATTATCATCAGAACGTAGATATATTCATTTATCAATATTACTATTACTTTTACAATTAGGTTTAAATTATTATTAACATTAATTTTGTAGAGAGTCACATGGTACATTAAAGATGATCTCGGATACAGGGAAATGTCTGAATGAGACAACTGTTATTTTCATACAAAAGAAGATATGTGTTTAACTTTATTTAATATCATATGTAAAATATGGGTCATGATCATTTATAGATAAAACTTTGTTACAATCATGGTTAGAGCAGATGGCTATATGTTCCATCATCGGTTCTGACTTACACAATGAATTCCCCCATATTTTGGTATAATACATTACCCATATGCATTCGGCTCGGATTTCTATTATGAAGGTAATGTCGGCCTGTAGGAAAACGATTCGACTGTATTGAAGTTAAGTAGTAATAAATAAGAAGATATGTCAAAGTCCCTGGCTCTAACGAAAATCTACGTACGTTTTTTTTTTCATTTATCTCCACGCGTATACAAAAACAGACCATAAAACTTAAAAGTCTTATATACCCTGGGGTCAAATCAAGGCAAACTAGTTTTTGTATAATTGTAACGAACCTGCATTTAAGTGTGGAATGAGAATGATTAAACTAATTTAGTTTACCCTGTTGTAAAAGTAGCATTTATCCAATGTTTCTACTTCCGGTTTGTAGGTGATTTTTTTTTAACCTTCGGTATTCCATTAATTTCGACAAATCAATGCAAGAAAGCCCCATATCGTACGTTAAAATCGTTTATTTTTTCATTTTTTGATTTAATTCTTGAGGTAAATTTTAATTCTCAAATCACGGCATTATATTCGGTCATGTAAACTGCCATGCTTTTGGTTATTATCATCGAATAGAAAAAGATCACGTGATGTGTTGTAGTAGATCACGTGTCTTGCAGAGTATTATTATTTTTATTATTATTATGCAAATTCCATGTCCTTAACTTAGTAGAGTTCACGGCTGATTTTTACGTGACTTTTGTGGTAATGCATACTGACAATAAATCGGATTGAACCTTCGATTCAGACCAATTTTTCGAGAAATTTTATATTATATCATTCATACTTACGTATTAGACCTGCAGAAGCCTACGCGGAATGAATTGAATACTGTTATTGGTTATACCTTATTTTTTTATCTTTATGCTAACTGTTTGCTCAAACACTCAAAAATTCGACAAAGTCATATGATTCCATGCCGTGGAGTTGTTAGGTGCTACTGGATTCACAGCATTACTAATACCAGGGGTTCAAATACATCCGGGTTCTTCAGTATGGGAGCTCATATAGCCGGTTTAGCGATCATTACATTCGTATGAATAACTAAGCTGATTATCCGAAAATATATTATTCATCATCTATTAATAAAGGGGTTGCTCGAAACATTAATTGAATGCGTTTATGTCTCTTTAATCATAAATAGCTCAGGCAGAATTTAATTTAAAGTGTCATGACCAGAAAACTCCAAGTTTTATATTTATTGAAACTAATATATCTTGATCATATCATTTTATCTCCATGATTCTTGAGTCATCAAGAACATCTTAAATAATCATCGGTCTATATTCAACGGCTAGATAAACCCAAGAAAAGGTAGGTATTTGAATATACGTATGGGCGTTTGGACAAAGCTAGCATCGATACACGTTATAAACCAACACAATTCTATACAAGAATTCAAGGGTAATACTCTTTTCAAAGCAAATTGCTCATTCATTTAAACTAAATCTAAGCTAATAATGCATGCATATGCATCGATACTTAAATTCGGAAATGAAATGAGAGTTTTACAGCATTGCAGCATGCAAAAGGTGTAACTGTAAAATTTAAGTAAAGTATTTCAATGACAACTGACAACCTGCTAGAACATATTGATACCAAAACAGCAATATGAATTTCAAAGTACTTACCTTTTTTTCTAAACTGAAGAGAAATACCAGCAAATAAACGTCAAAATGCGCGTTTTAATATATATTCACGGCCTTTCTGTACTCATATATACGCACTAAACTGTTTTCACAAGGCCTGTGTTTGAAACATTATTTACTGGATTCGGTTTAAATTGTAGGGTATAAGTTTTAGATAAATACACTGAACAGCATTATTGTTCAATATCTCATCAACATCATAACATTTTCCTCCAATTTCCAAAAAGATGTAACATATTATGATTGCATTGCTTGAAACATCCATATCGTATAAATCGGACAAAGGGGGAACAAACATGGAGATTTTGATTAAGCTATGATTTAGGATGAACCTTAAGTTGATAGGGATTATAATAATAGAATGTAAGAAGAACGGGAGAGGTCCACAGAAGTATAACCGAGTTCTAGTTGATGGAATTTCTATATTCCGATTATTATCTTGAGATCAAATTGTGACACTCGCATACTGATGACACCACTGACACTAGTGTTGACCCTGAACTTAAATCATTTAAGAGAAATTCTAAATTCCCATCATCTACTTGTGATACGTTTATGCATGTATTTGCAGTGGTGGTATATTTTATTCAGGTTCTGGAAATCATTGTCGATTTTCAATCAAAATATAAAAGTGAAGGAGGTAAAGGCCAATTTATAAGAATTATACACTGTAGAAGAATATGAAAATCCGCGATGAACTGTAAGCGTCGCTAAAAAAACATCTGTCCTACAATAGAGTTTCCCAAGGATACGTAGGGGTCGTTTAAAGATCCATATAGGTTTCTACCCACCGTAGCTTTTATTAAGCTGTTATGTCCCATAGAACACTCGATGAAGTGTGCCTATATACAAGAACGTCTCGTATTCATAAACTGATATAATGCAATCTGTATGATGTATCAGTTCATTTGTGCATGAATTTCATTTTAAGACTAATACTATCGGATACATTATACTATTATATGATTTACGTCAAAATCAGAAGCATAAAATTTTAAATGCAATGTGCATCATAGACCCATTGAGTTCTTGAAAGCTTAGAATCCTCAAAAATGCCAAGAGGAGATGTATGCGATAAGACATTACACATAACCTCAAAAGGGAGCTGTATGCGTCAAGACAAAACACATACACCTACATAGGGAGATGTTTGCGCCAGGACACAAAACATAACCTCCACGGGGAGATGTATGCGTCAAGACACAAAAATAATCTTCCACGGTGAGTTGTATGCGCCAAGACACAACACATACATCAGGATAGTCAAAACAACACTAAACCCACGGGGAGATGTATACGTCAAGACACAACACATAAAACTCCACGGGGAGATGTATGTTTCAAGGCACAAGGCATTATCTTCCATGGGGAGTTGTATGCGTCAAGACACAACACATAAACCTCCACGGGGAGATGTATGCGTCAAGACACAAAGCATAAAACCTATAGGGAGATGTATGCGTCAAGACACAAACCATAAACCCAACAGGGAGATGTATGCGTCAAGACACAAATCATAAACCCAACAGGGAGATGTATGCGTCAAGACACAAACCATAAACCCAACAGGGAGATTTATGCGTCAAGACACAAACCATAAACCCAACAGGAAGATTTATGCGTCAAGACAGAAACCATTAACCCTATAGGGAGATGTATGCGTCAAGACACAAACCATAAACCCAACAGGGAGATTTATGCGTCAAGACACAAATCATAAACCATATAGGGAGATGTATACGTCAAGACACAACTCATAAACCCTATAGGGAGATGTATGCGTCAAGACACAAAGCATAAAACCTATAGGGAGATGTATGCGTCAAGACACAACATATAAACCTCCACGAGCAGCTTATTGCGCCGAGGGCTCTATGTGGTCTAGCAGTACACACTCACAATCTTTGTCTTGCTTAAAGATGTATCATTGGCCCCATTAGAATATATGTCACATATGTAAGGAGAACTTGGATAATTATCGCATGAATGTCTAGTCATAGCAAATTGTTTTACCCAGTGCGATTATATATATTATGGAATGTGATATCCGACAGTTCACTCATTATGTTGTTAATTCTTTTAAGGAAATGCTACATTTTGTAGAGTAAAGAAATATGATAAAAACAGCGGATTCATACATAAGATGTGCGATTTAAGAAACGGCTTCATATATTGGTAAATATGTTGCACGTTACCATGAATACAGATAAATTATTATTATTATATATACTATAATGGTGAGTATAAAGAAAGAAAAAGGTCAGCTACAGCAACCTCCTATTAACCGAGTTACCGTAGGTTGGAAACCTACTGCTACATATCAATAATGTCCTACATCTGGGTGCTTTATCATAGTCACGTGTCTACGGAATGTAGAACTATGTTTTACTCATATAGACGAAAGTCCAAAAAAGAGCTGAACGGTTAACCCAAGCAAACACCAACAGTATTTCAGTCATTTTAAGAATTATGTATGTATGAGATAAAAGTAATCGTCGGACTTTGCATCCGGGAGGTCTGGGGTTCGAATCCCAACCAAGACACTTTCCTCTGGTGACCGCACCATTGCCTGGCACTCAGCAAAATGTTGTTGCTATGGGATCTTGGAGTACTCATTGCTGGTTCTACACAGGGACTTGTCTCCCGTGTATCGGTGCTATACATCGGGCTCGTTAAAGAAACAGTGGGTTTATACGCAAAATGAGCTTGGGTTTCGCATTAGGACTCCCTTATATCCAACCAATTTCTATTCTGATGCTATCTTAGACTGAAAGGTCTAAAAACATGGCCTTAGAAATAGCAAATGATTGCTAGTCATTACTTAAGAAGAAGAATATAGTTCTGCCTTACATCGATATCATACCGTAGACAAATGGCATGATAACACGCCCATTGTCGCGGTCGGCTTTTAAACATCCGACCTCTTGGTTACGTGACGTATCTTCTAACTGCGATGCAAAATAGAACGCACTCTTAGAGCGTGAAACTGTTTGTATATGTAAAGCATACTGTTGTTGCTGTCGTCCATGTCGAGCACATAGTCAATGTATGGAAGCATAATATTCACCGTAATCCTAAGTCCGTTGTGGAATTCATATGCATGATCGGCCTACTCGTCAACTGGATAATTTAGCAGACGCGAAAAAGACTATCTACACCGGAGCAATATTCGCAGCTATCTCTGACTCGATATGCGAACTGGTTCCCTAAATTTGTACTGATTCCCTAAAATGTATATAATGTATCTGTATGAATACGTTGTAGTGTCCCTAGACTGGATTTTAACACAGCGGTGATGTAAACGTTAAACTTATGATGAGGAAGATAACAAGTTGCCATTATCATAATGAAGACGCCTCATCTTTATTTTGAAGTGACTTTGACATTGCATTATGTCATTCCTTATTTGATTTAGTATCACAAATTTCATAGTAAAGAACGAAAAGCAATCTTGAAAATTATATTCAAACGATTAAATGTTTAATAAACAGTAAACATTCTGAACACAAAAACGAACGATAGCAGTATATTCAATGTCATGATGAGACATAAAAACACATATTTAAATCATATATTCTCTCAAACTGAAGGGAAAATATTGCAAGATTAAATCAAAGTTCAAGAGCACTGTCAGAAGTGAAAGTTAAAATGTGTTAATAAAAAAGTCAATCCCCCCCCCCTTTTTTGTGATATGCAGGTAAACATAAAGGGAGTTAAATCTTATTTAAAAAAAGCAATTGCGATAGATTATGGATCATGGTCTCTGTCAAATTAAACAAAAATGGATATGGAATAATGGTTCTCAGTATTGATCCTTTCAATACCTTTAATACTCCATGAATCTGCTGCACACAGGTATAATTTCAATAGAAAATCAAGAAAATAGGACAAGTTGAAGTTATTGTTCTATGTCACTTCACACCCTGAATGATATCAATGCCTTCAATCATTTTTAAAATATGTTATAGAAAAGCATAATTTCACCATACAAGTAAGTAAAAGAGATAAGGCAAGGTATAGTTATTGTTCTTGTTAAGTAAAGTTAAACCATTGTTTAAAGTATAAACTCAATCCCTAAAGTACTTTCTGAGTTGTGACATACAGATGCGACTAGAGACACTTCAGTCATTTGAGACTCTAACACGAAAAGATTAATGTTTCTATTGACGGCTTACATTAAACATACTGCCCCCTCTCATATCTACTGTTTTGACCTTATAACAGAACGTGTCTTTGCGCAGGACTCTCATATTATAAAATCGACCTCTCTATAAATTGTTTATATATGGAGAGGTCGATTTTTTCTTCAAGTGTTTTTTTTTTTTTTTTTTTTTTTTTCTTAAATTGAGGGTCCTGGGGTTTATGATTTAAATCAAAAGGAACCAAATACAAATTAACTAACGCAAAAAAATGGATGTAAAAAAACTAAAATAAAAAATCTAAATATATAACCCAAGAATACAAAATAAATAAAAAAAAAAAAAAAAAAAAAAAAAAAAAACGGTCTCAGCTGGAATTTAACTCACGACCCCTTGAAAAACAACAACAATAAAAAAAAAATGAACGACGCTATTGCAAATAAGGTTATTTATAGATAGTTTAACAAATGAAACTGCGGATGAACACTGAATTATAAAATTGATTCTTTTACAGTTCTATTTGCCAAGAAACTGTGATTATACCTATTGCTTTCAAAATTAACAGAATCCTGCAATATATCCAACTTTTTTCAAAGCTGCAATGCTGAATTATACAACTGGTGGTTCTAATTTTCAACGCGAATATATGGATAATTGGCTGTAATGTGATTGTAAGTAGAAAATGAACTGTCTTACTTTGGAAGCTTTCGCTTCTAAAAACAATAGCATATCAATTATCATAATGAGCGAACTGACGGATATCCCCTTCCATAATATATGCATGCATTTTCAGTTTTTCTTTAGGGCCTTCTTTTTTATGCATTTCAACGGCAAAGCAAATGAAACCCTGTTTCATCGGATCTTAAACATTTTCCTATTATCATTTTTACTTTTCTTTTGATAAGCATATATAATGCAAAGCATACACTGAACAAAAGCTAAAAACAATCTTAAATCACATATGGGATAGAAATTAGCATCATGTTCTAATTTTTAAATTGAATTTAGTAAATCAGTTTTCGATCTTCTATTCAGCAAAGATACTCAGTCTATTTTTCTGACAAACACAATAAAACAGCATTTGCTTAATTAGCGGGAGCAATGTCGCTTGAGCCAGATTTAATCTCATAAAATAAATTAAACTCGAAATTGCTTGTCTATAATAGACAGTTTCTTAAAACCTTACAGCTTGATGTAGCACATGCATGAATAATTCACCAATAATCACACGTGCTACCGTTCGCAATTTAATTTAATCCTTATTGTAATTTTAATTGTTACAATCGTGAACAAGTGACATGGGTGCGTGACACTGCACGTGCATGAGAATATGTGCGGATACAGAATGGGTTGAAAAGACCATGACGACATATAAAGAGCTGTCCCTGAAGGTGATTCATACTCTAGGCTTTGGTAATGACACATGGATATGAATCAACAGTATAAAGAATATTGGACGAGTAGCTACCTGAAAATAAAACGAAATAGAGCGGGACGGCACGTTCTAGGTTTGGTCAATATGATTCCTATATAAAATGTGTTTTTGAATAATAATAATCGCTATAACATTCATGATGATGAGCATATAATGATAATAAAATAACGAAATAACAAAAAAACACATAAATTAAAGACATATTATATATATGTGTGTGAAAATATATATGTGATGTGTGTTAAATATAATATAATATTTTGATTTAGTTTACTTACTTGATTTTCGTACCGCTTGCTCTGCAATAAAAAGTAAATGATACATACACATCGAAAGAAACCTTCTTGGTTAATTATTATTTTCTGGAAGCGAAACCTATGTCTCGATATTCGGAAAATACTTAACATTTAATCTACAATATATATTTCAGAGAGAGAGAGATTGCCCGTGAGGATACCTATTTTTTTTTTTTTTTTTTTTTTTTTTTTTTTACAAAACAACTCTGCTACTTTAAGAAATATTCAAAGCATTTGAAAAGTAAGATAAACTACGTTTTTATCACCTAGATCGTAATATTGAATCGTATATTGGGATTCAACAATTTTTCATTTTGGTGTATCAACTTTCATGTTTATATTTAGCGCCATTTTCATCGCATATGATACACTGTAAAATGTCAAAACAATGTAGTAAGAACAATGTATTTCATTGAAACCCGTTTTCCCGATATATTTTGTCTTTATTGAGCATGTTGAGAACCCTTTCGTACTAATAAAACATCGTGTCTATTATTTACATGCGAACTGTATAACGGTTATCATCATTTATTTGGTTTGAAAACATTTTTTTTCGATATCATCACTGTTGAAATTTTGATTTCTCACTTGCTAAATGAATACACCGTGTATTCAGAAAATGATGTTTGAAAAGCGTTAAACCAGTTTCACAGTTTTTTCTATAATCATCGTAACGATTTAACGATTTAATTGTAAGTGATGAAAGTTATGGAGTCCTATTGCTACAAGTAGTTTAACCCACTGGTTCCTACAATCAGTTTTTTTTTCAATACTATAACTTGTTGTCGCTTGTTCATTGCAAGAGACATTTTTTTTTGGTAAAGTAGCATACGTTGAGCAACAAGAATGATTTAATATATGCGTGTTAAACTTATATGGTCGAGCTAAATAGAATGATTGTATATCGTGTTATTAATCATATTGATTTAAAATCATTTCTATAATATCACGAAAGTTAATGTGCGCTACCGAGCATTGATACACAGTTTTTCAAACTTATCAGATAATTGCGTTTCAGATTTTTTTCCAATCTCTCCTGAAATATTTAATATCAAATCCGGGTTGTCTATTTTGTTAATATGTACATAAAAATATACTTACTTAAAACGTTGAGGGTGACGTACTGCGCTATAAGGTGGTTTGCAGTCACTTGGCATTCGTACACACCAGCATGGTCTGTTCTCACATTCTTAATATGTAAGTCCCACGTGCTACTAGTTTTACTCAATTTAGAATGATCAACAGTCATTTCGTCACCAGGTCCAAATGTCATTTTACCTATCGTTAATGGATAATCATCGTCCACTTTTCTCCAAACAACCTAAAATTGACAAAAATAGTGTATATAAAACAGGTATATTTGTAGCTGGGTCGTTTATCCTTAAAAATTTACTTAAAGCTTTGTAATTCAAAAATTTATATTGTTCAGCTAAAGGAGAGGAGTACATTTTGACGAAAGGGGGGTTAATTGTTCCTGTTGTTTAATTTCTTTTTGCAGTTACGAATAGCCATTTTTTGTTTGGGAGGGAAAGGTATGTGTTTTGAAAATGAATAAATATCAATAAAGTTTAAATCTTATTTTAGTAATTACAGAGAATTGAAATTTCAAGAATGATCAACTTATATTCGGGTTTTTAAACCATGACTTATCAGAATATTTTGTTCACAAAACGTTAGTAAAAAAGCTCAAATACATAGAATGAACCAACACTTGCTAACGAAATGTAATGCAAACACCACAATTGTCCATAAAATGAAAAAAGCTGAATAATTTCAAATGATATCAATCTTAAATTAACTATTGTATATCCGGATAGCTTGCAGATCTTGACACATGCTGTAGTATGTTTTAAACTCATAACTCTGACATCTCTGTAGGACTGTTCGTGTTGTTTATTTTTTTTTACCCGAGGCACGTTATAGCAATGGAAAGTTTTAACGAATAAAATAGGGTGTCAGTGAAGTTACATTGGTAAAACCAAAACATGTGGGGAAAGCGTTAATTTGAAAAGAAGAAAGGCAAGTTGAAATAAAAATAACTAAATGTAATAAGGGGATCACACGCCATGTACATATTATCGTCACGTGAACATCCCAAGACGTATGGCATCAGCATTAAAACATTTTTTAAATATTAAAACTATGATAATGTCTAGTAGTAATCCCAGCAAAGAGCTCATAATTCCTGTAGTAGCCGATGTGTCCGATCGATTACAGAAATATATTATTTTTAATACTAAGTTTAGAGCTGACGTGTTCGATCATCATTGCTGAACACAAGTTTAATACCTGACTGCTCTGAAAATTGCAAACCAATAAAACAAAACTCTAGGTGCGAGTTGCTAGCATGCATTGCAATTAAAATAGTCTAGTAAACTTCTGGTTCTAAGAAAATGTTTTCTATGGCTATATGATGAGGCATACTTTGCCTTCATCATTTATGGCAATGCAAATATTAATCAAAATAGTGCTGGTGCAATAGACTATCAAAATCGTTTTCGTGTTGCAGCGTGAAGGGGTAAACGTGGCATTCTGCGACTGGCACAAGCTATTGAACTTCAATGTAGGACAATTAATTTCATTCACTTTTACCTTCTCTTTACCGATGTCTCGAACATCCAAACTATACTGATCCGACTTGCTACAATTAGATACTTGAACGAGCGTCTACTTCAAATGTTGCATACAAAATAATACATTCCTTGTCGAATCTTAATTCATGATGCTATCGACCTTAACACATAAACAATAATCATGTTCGTGATTGAAATTCTGGAAGATTTATGACGATGTAACTTTTTGATTATGAGACAGCTTCTAGGATAATTGCCGATTTGCGAGAAGATTGGATTTGCTGGATGGGAAATAAAACAGGTAGTTTCCGATTTGTTAGCTATTCTGATACAAACTGCCGAAATTTATCGTCGTTGTTGTAATCATATTTTGAGTTTCCTGTAATTTTTATCTTGAACGTCGATAAAAAAAAATCAGTGGTGCTACTGTCAAGAATGTATAGTTTTGGTGAATGTTGTTAAAGTAGATGTCAGGTGTTCTTTTTTGAAAAAAAGAATCGATGCAGCTAATTGATTTCATAAGTGCACATGCATCAGTAAAGAGAAAACATGTTTATCTATGAAAGTGCAAAAGTTGTGATGCGATTAAAACATGACTTGTCATGTCCAGCAGAACTATCAACTTTTTTTTATGTAATTTTATATTCAAACATGTCAAATTAGGGAGTCATTTTCGAGATGCAAAACGCCGTGCACGAAGCTACATCTATTTTGAAATTATGATTTTGTTTTCATTTATTTCTGAATAAGTAACTAAAGTGCATGTAGGTTTCCAGCCAACATTAAACTGTGTTGATTATTGAAACACCACTCGCACAAAGATCTATGGTTCAGGACTTTTCTGTCGTTAAGTTTAATATATTTCAATCAGTGTGCTCTTTATTCTGATACAATGTCATGTCCAATTATTCAATTCTGTTCTTAGACTTAAAATTAAATATATGCGTTTGCCCCACTATACATTTTGTGATTTGACTATATCAGGTACTTGTATGGTCGACATTAAAATATCTACAAAAAATCGGATTTTCGAAAAGAGTATTTATCAAGGTTTCGTGATCTTTGGGATGTTATCTTTTAGAGTGAAATTGCATATTGTGTTTTAATTCATCTTTTATTTCATTTTAATTTTGATTCTATTATTCAAATATATATTTTAATTTTTGTGACCTCATATCTCAATTAATGCCTTGACTTAAACTATCTATTTTCTAACTTATATTTGGTCATGGAAACTATTTTCAGGGTTTTGAAAAATAATTGTAAAAGGGATTATTAAACTAAGAAATTGTGATTTATTGTGAATAAAATGTAATAATGTAAGCATTTACAAGAATAAGACTCATTTTAATAACTATTGATATCATTTTCATAAGAGATTCGGTATCAGTTGTTGTTTTCGCAGAGAAAAGAGTGAATTGAGCGAAATCAACAGGCTATGTCCTACATTTACAATTCAAATAATAAAGGAAATGAATTACTTCTATCACATTTTAGAGAGAAAAAAGTGGGTGAGACACTAGACAATATATAGCCTACCACGTTTACCATTTTCGGTCCTAGCCGCTCTATATGGCATTTTAAGACTGCCAAGTC
>CM037785.1:43861583-43911583 GCA_021229015.1 Solen grandis
AGTCCTGTTATCTTATATAGATTGCCGGTCTTTAGTCAAAGCGTTTGGTGAAAACACACACAAGAGAAAAACAAACCCAAATAGTATGGAGAAAGTATTTCCGGCGGGGGTATTTTACTAAATTATTAGCCGAAGAAAATACTATCTTACAAAAAATATACATACAAATATTATTCATTTTATGTCTTGGGGCAGTGAGAGAATCTCTCAACCTTATACCGATGAACTATTTTTTTCATGTTGATGTTTTTATGCCTTCTTTGACATGTAACTAATTATGCATAGGTCTTACAATCATGGTGTTTTGGTCCGATAGGAATTATATTTGTATCATATCTAGAGTTTGCTATAGTTAATTGATGAAAGTTGATGGGCAAACTCTAGACTTACTAATCGAAATCAGCCAAAACCGAATCTTCATAGAACAAGAAATGTACAATATAACAAAATTTGCGCATTGATCCCCGAGTGTAAACACATTAAATTTTTATTATGATTAACCCTTTCCCTCATATAGACTCATTTTGACGCACTCAATAGGTACCACATAAAGCCTGATCTGCAGAAAACCACAGTCAAACCTTACCAAATTTAATTACAAAATCCTCATTTCCAGACCACTGAGGAGCAGCGAACAGCATAAAACCTGATCAGCCTGCGAGTTACTCGCAGGCTGATCTGGTTTTATGCTGTTCGCATAGGTCTTTTCATGGTGACCTCTATGAGGGAAAGGGTTAAGCACTATCACTAATATTATTCAACTTCAACTTAATATAGGTGCTTGACAGAATCAGTTGTTAATCTTAAAAAATGGTAAGTGCAATATTAAACGTATACAAGGAAAATACAGTATACATTTTGAATATTTGCATCTAGTGAAAGATAAACGAGTTTGTTAGGAGATTTTAATCAATGCGCTGAAGGCACTGAAGTTGTGTGTGTCTCAAGTGGAAGAGGGTGTCACAAGCTGCAAATATGCAGGGTAACTTAGTTTTTTTTCCCAAATACTAAACTTTTATTAAAATAATAAACGATTGTTCATTGAAGGCTAAAGAAATATAGGGGGAGTAAGATTGGCAATGTGTTAATTGTTATCAGTATGTTGAAACAAATGTTGCGTTCATCTAATGAACCTGTTAACGCAACGTTAAAATTTGACTTCCGTTTAATAAATCTACTGTGATGAGACAATACTGTTCTCGTAGCACTATCGGTGTTTTCATTTGTACTATCGAGCGACGGTACAGTTTCTATTTATAGATGCAACTCAGTGGCTCCATACTGTATCTTTAGTAACTTCGGATAGCTGATATATACCTGTATCAGCCATTCTATAGAGCAACAAATAATTCCTGAACATATCTCTGATGTATCTGAGATAGCTAGATGTGATTATAAGGAGGTTACGCTGATTTTTATCGTAACTCAAGCTTTCTATATGGACCATTGAAACACCCCTATATAACCGAAACTGCACATATCCACCATCCAAATTCAGGCATGAGCCACCTTTGTATTCGAAAGAAACTATACTCCTCCGCGTGGTAAAGTGAGTTACGCAACATCCTATGGAAAACTGTTCGACTTTGGCTGAATCTCAGCATATCTGTATTGTAGAATTCTGTTCAATCGTTCGGTCATTCATACAGAATTGAGAGGTTATTCGGTTTTAAATGTAGAGTAATGGACCCTCAGAATGTAGGTACTATAGTTGTGAGTGACTACGTCACACACAACTAAAAACAGAGTAGCAATGACTTTCAGCGAATATAGGAGTCAAACCTATCAGAAACAATAGAGAGGCGTCTGGGACTTGACTAGGTGTACGGAGGTACACTGTCCCACAGTCCTGGGAGAAAAATGTATTGCATGGTACTTGGATCTGGAATGTTGGATCAAATCGTTGAGGTTTCTAGTTGGGGCAAGATATTGGTGGTTAATAGAAACAGTATTATGATTGATTTTTAAAGAGGATGGTCAATGATAAATCGTCTGCTGAATGAATGAGGAGAAATTAACATATCTCTGACACTACTAGCGAGGTAATTAAAGAACAGCTGATATTTGCATCATTTCTATCTTGTGAATAAGGTATTTTGCCAGGAACACCAGACTGTGGAACAATACTCTATTTGTGACCGGACATAACTTTTGAAGGCAATCTCTTTTACATATCTGTTGCTGGTTTTGATGTTATTTTTTAATAAAACGGAGAGTGTTTTTAGCTTTGGGGTGATATTTGTGGATATGTGGGGCCCAATTAATACCATGTCTCATGGTGACACCCTATATGTAGACTGATTTGTTGTTCTAAGTGCGTATGGATAGAGGATGGATATTCTCTTCCTATGTTTCCTGGGTATCCTCTGTATCTTGCACGTATCCTGGTTGAATTCCATGCTCCATTCGCGTTGCCGTGCTTCTAATGCTTAGAGGCTCGCCAGTAGGCTTTCTGCTGAGGACATGAAAGATGTGGTGGGATACACAATATAGTATAATCAGCGAATAGGCGAGCTCTGGCTTTGATATTATAGGGTAAATCGTTTATATAGGCGAGAAAAAGAAATGGTCCAAGGACGAGCCTTGGGGCACACCAGACAAGACAGGAAGGCTGTTAGAATGAGTATTACCAACAAGAACCTGCTGGCATATATTCTGCGAGAAAAGATTCAATCCAGGATTTTTTTGTCTATGGGGTCAATATCAAGGCTTTTTAGTTCAGGGATACGTTTGCGATGTTAATTATTTAAGGGCCATAAATCCTGATCTACAAGTTTAAATATTAAAGCCGAACTTGGCCGAGACATTATGACTATAATCGTTGTTTCATACATACTAGTAGATTAAGATTGGTTCATAAAAAGCGTGGACATTTTCTACAGTGAAAGGGACATACCTCCATACGAACTAGTCTTAAATCAACAAAAAAAAAAAGCACTTGACTGATTATCATGTCGATTTATATTGTTCCTAAGTCTGATTATGTTTGATATATTATTAAGACGAAGAGTGAATAGAAACACACGTTTGGATATTTCAAGAACTATAACTCTTTACTAAACTTCATCCATACTCCGCCGCAGTAGTTACTTCCCCTTACAGCTGTAAAGTGGCGTAGCGTGACGTAACCGGTGCGCGGAGTTTGAAATTCGTCGAGCCTTAACCGAGATGTTCTGGCAACACTCGCCCCCTTTAAGTTAGAACAAGGGTAGTGTTCAAGAAATGAAACTGTTCGAATGTAATAAATCATCACGGACGACATGAACAGTCCCTGATAGCTCCCCGTGACAACTATGTGTTAAAAAACAACAAAATGATAATACATATATGTAGGACTTACAGTTTGTTAATGAATAACTTGCATTTCGTTAAAAAGGAAAAAAATGCATAAAATGATCCGTAAGGCCCTGATATGGAGAAATATATATATAATGAACAATGTAGCATAAAGAGATAACGATTTTATTCTTTTTTACAGACGGGTTGGCCCCAACAAAAACTTACACAATCGCCGGTGGGTCAGTGACGGTAAATATGTTTACCATGGCTGTTGGAGGTCAGACGTATAATGTACACCTAACGTCTAACAATGTGCCATTACACAATGACATCTACGGCTCGGATGGCCAAGGTACGTTGTAGATTGAATGAATGATCGGCAGATTGATTTATATTCATGAACGAGTATCTATCTAATTCATTAGTTATACAGTTTCTTGACAGGTACATGACTATTTATTCCCGGCTGAGGAAAACCATGTCACTAAGCCGCTATTTCATCAGCTGGGAATAAATAGTCATGTACTGTATAAAGAACTGATTGTACTGCATATTGTCATATTTCTGTGTTAATAATGAATAATGATGACGCATCATAAACATCTGACAGTCTACATGACATGTCCAAGGCTTATTGACCGATCAGAAGAAGAAATTTACTTTGCTGTATAAAAAAATTTAAATTAAAAATGATTATATTCACCGGTTCAAACCGTGAATATTACATTTTTATAGTTTTATCTGTTTTTCCCCAGAAATAAGAAATTACATTAAATAAAAAAAAAAAAAAATTGGTTTCAATGAAATATCATTTTTAATACATCTCGCGAGGAGGAAATCAATATTTTCAGTTGTGGCTGCACCACTCGTAATAATATTAATTTTCATCCTCACTCGATGAATAAAAGTGATATTTCACTAAATTACCATTTTTATAGTTTTAAGCACAAGAAACAATTCTCCTTCATAATATAATTGTAACATTCACGTAAATAGTAGACATGGAGAACGAAAATACTACAAGGTGTAGTTTTTATTTCCCATTGAACAGTGTGTGGAATTTTACACCAGTATGTAGATAAGGTGTTCGGGATTTGCTCGTTGATTTAGGTGGGTTTGCTCTCCTTTCGGAGTGAAATGGATTAAATGGGTAAAATGTCAAAACCCGCAAGAACGAAGTCTTGGCATTATTAATGAAATGCTGATTAGAAATTTTGATAATGAATGGCCGGAGTAAAGATTATTTGGGTAAAGATACCAAATATAATCCTTCTTAATTTTTCGTAAGTATTTGCAAATGGACATTTGTTTTTAGTTATAATCAAAATAAAGAAATGTTTTAGAAACATGTTCATTTCCTCAGTATTAAAGGTTAGAATCCGTTTTGTTTAATTAAGAACCTACTGTCTAGTTATAAAGTGACCCATATTCATATCGGCTATTTTTTTAAGATGGTAAAAGTGACATTAATGAGATTTTAAACACATAAAGATGAGTAAAAAGTATTTAGACAGTGTTATTATTATTGTATCAAAACACTATACCAAATATAAACTGCCCATCCATTCAGCTGCATATGTAACAGACCGAATTTTCTGACGACATTTAATATTTCTGATGGAGACCTATTGCTTTTAATGTTTTCATTTGAAATACGAAATGTACGGTGGCAAAAGGGGACATAGAGTATAGTTTTATATCGCATGCGATTACTGTCGTGTGCGCACGCAATAGCTACTGCGGCCGCAGGCAGAAGTTATGAAGGTCGCACGCGGTAAATTAAGTTATCACGTGCGCACGCGAAAGTTATAGCGTTCGCACGCGGTAGCTATCGCGTTCGCATGTGCGCAGGCATATAAACATATCTACAATGTCCATTCTATGCCACCGTAGAAGTAAGCAGATGTTAAAGTGTATCAGATATATATATATATATATATATATATATATATATATATATATATATAGCATCATGTCTGATTCTGTCGCAGGCGGTAGTATGATGATTTCACAAATGTTTTCTGACGTAAAGATGGGTACTTTAAGCAGCCCTGATGCTTTAAAACTTCCCGCACAATGCCACGGGGTGAGTATGATGAAGTTTATCCATCCATCAATAAATCATAATCATGATCCTTCAAATGCTTAAAGACTTCAATGCAGATGCAACCATACATAGACTTGGAGTTATAGGCTCTTTTGCTCTAAGTCTATAACGGCTTGCATTTACTCTAAAATTCCCATGATCTCTTGATGGATCATGATCACAATTTAACGATGGATGAATTACCTTTAATTACTTCAGATGCATACTACATTTATAGAGATACAATTATTATTTATAAATCAATTTCATAATGATGTTTGTTGTTTCTGTGCTGTATGAAAACAATGAATTTTAAATATATAAAGCGTCTATTACTAAAATTGTTCCTGCATATCTACAATGGAAAGACAACCATCTCGATAACATGCTTACCGATCACTCCCCATGAGAATCATACTTATGCAAAAACAATAGTAATGAATGTATAATTGTTTGTAGTTTAATAGATTTGATGTAACTCGCAATATTCCTTTTTTTTTATAGCTGATTGCTATGCTAGTGCCATGCAATTACAGAAAGACCTTTTTATACGTACATGTATTTATATGTATAAATATGTTCACCTAATATATATATTACCTGAATCAGATGAAGCCTGGTTACTTAGCCTGATATCAGGATCAATCCAACATATATATCTCACTATTTGAGTTTACCGTCGCTTCGATAGTATTTCAGTCACATAGCGACATCCAGCTAATTACAGGTGGAGGAAGACCCCGAATGTACGGAGGCATCCGGGTAGAACCACCGACCTACCGCAAGCCTTACATGAAAATCCGAATGAACATGCCAGGATTCGAACCCACGCGGTGAGGGGCTGAGTGAATGTTTAAGTCAGCGACTTTACCCTCTCGGCCACGGAGGCCCCCAACATATATATCATTGATATTGTTAAATTATTTCTTGATTGTATACCAGTGTTGTCATTGAATATCTAATACTGCATTATGGTTAAGGTGTAAACCCATTGAGTGCGTCAAGAAAATGATAATTATAGCAGGAAATAGAGCGGAGATTGTAAAATGTTGCAAGGTTTATAAATTCACAAAATTTGGCAATACCAACATTTTACCCTACAATTCAACATTGTCTAGGCTGTAAGATGGTTTCACATAGTGCAAACATGGTGACTTATTCAATGGGACCCGAGATCAGCTTTTATAACAAATTATTTAATATCAAATTATATTAGTACCTGTAATTCGTTGTTTCAGTACCTTGAAATTTTGCAGTGTTTAGAGTATTGCAATGAAACCATATTTCATAAACAAACGAAAAAATTGAAATTAACTATTGAATACATTTTTTTTCCATTTCAGGCTAATGTTGCAATCGGAAAGTAAATGCCTTGATTGAGAACGCCAATGTTTTTATTGAAACAGATCCACTTCCTAATAAAGCATCTGACAATTGTGCTCATTTTGTGTTTTAACTTATTTCATTAAACCATTCGCAATTTCTTGGAAATTAGTCTGTCATAGTATTAAGAGTATAAAAACGCACATATTATCTGATAATTTCCTTTTGATTGATGGTACAGGAAGAAAGTCAACTAAGTTTTAGTTGTGTGTGACGTCAGTCACTCATAACTCCACTACCCCATCTTTCCGAGCATCCGATACCAAAGTATCTCTCAATTTTGTAAAAAAAAAAAAAAAAAAAAAAAAAAAAAAAAAAAAAAAAAAAAAAAAAAATGACGATTGAACATACCTCATTATAATCATGATCCTTCAAATGCTTAAAAAAGACTTGCAAGCATCTTTTGACTATATAGTTAAAGCAGGGATTCTATGTTTCTTGTTACTATGGAATTCCTGGTTATAGGCTCCTTTGCTCTAAGTCAATAACGGCTTGAATTTACTATAAAATTCCAATGGAATGGACCATTATCACAATTAATAATGGTAGGATTACCTTAATTGTTATCTGGTACCCACATTTCTTTATCAAAATCAAATTTGATCACCATGCAATACGTCGTTCTGTATCAAGATTTATACAGGAACAAGCAAGCAGATCTTGGCTCTTGTGATATAGTACATGTCTATGGACTTGTGTCGCTCTAATGCCATTGTCGTCTTACCCGGTTAAAAAAAAATAGTTTGTGTTTTTATTGATTCAGTACAGAGAAACAGTATTTGGTATAAATTCTTCTTGAACATAAAATATGGACATTTTCCTACCTGTATTAGAAATATTAACGAAAAGGCAAAATCTTGTGTTTCATCATATGGAATCGTTTCTTGTTGTTGTTGTTTTTCTTTTCAATAAATGCAACATATACATGTGTATTAAAGGGCGAAAACTTGCCTCTACCCTTATTTTCTTTATTTGCGAACGATCTACATGTCTATAGTTTAATTATGACTGGAATTTCATTAAAAAACACACACAACAACAACAGCAACAAAAGCAGCATCTGTTTTCATTAAGGTTTAAAAGTACTTATCTATGTATACGTGTTTAAATTGGACAATAAAATTTCTATTATATGCACTGTCCGATACTTCAAAACATTTTTATTAATGTAACCACAGGTGCTTGAAACAAACTTTTTTTTATGTTCTATATACTATAATAAGATATCTTATTATAGTATATAGCCCATAAAGAACATAAAAAAAGTTTGTTTCAAGCACCTTTGAATGTAACTAATGATCCAAACTAATAAACGTGTAGTTGTAACACTTCACCGCTACTTAAACGCGGGAAAGTAAACAAATCGGAAATGGCCAGAAGGTTGGAGACAGAACTTTAAATTCGACATCAACAGGTAGTAAGTATCATAATAGACATGGCAAGAGGAGTTATTCATTTGCTTACTATTTAGTTAATATCGCTAGATACGTAGGGGAAATGTTATGTATGAAAGAAGGAGAAAATTGATAGTACACACTACACACACACAAAAAGATACATATCATTTAGTATCCAGTTCTCGCCAGCGTATGAAGTTATTGCCAAATAAAGGAACAAAATAACCACTCACCTTTGTTTCAATAAATGTTAAATGCAGCATCAATGTATATTCTCTAAATGCCACGAATTATCATTTGTGATGGATAATAAGAGTAAAAAAATATATATTACCAAAGTGGCGTCTTGCGTTCTCGATTGCGAACACAAAATGAGTCTCTTACGAGTTTGTTGGCAATTTATTGAACAGATATTGTTTTACATAAATCAGTCATCATCTGTTATCTGAGAGTTATTGATAGGTTTAAAAGGTGTTTAAAAAATAATAATAACAAGCATAAGCAGGGTTTTCCTTTAGAATCAGAGTAGAAGGCTTGTCAGCTTACCAGAGCACAAGGTGCTCAAGGTGAACTATTGGGATCACCCACCATCCGTCGTCATTCGTTGTCAACAGCTGAAACCACTATAAGAATTTGATGAAACTTGGCATGAATACTTGGGTTAACCTTCACAAAAATTATTAAATTGATTTGATCCATCCAGAACTCAGGTTGCCATGGCAACCAACACCATTTTATTTTAAAAAACTTAAAAAATTATCTTCTCTGAAACCGATGGTCAGAACTTAATTTTCCTTTGCCACAAATGGTCACCTCATATCCATCTACCATAATTGCTAAAAATGAAGTTGAATTCTTAAGAAATGAGGTATCCTCAGGGTTGGGAAGTTATATACACTATATAGAAAATTTCAAAAATCATCTTCTCTGAAACCAATGGTCAGAATTTCATTTCATTGGGCACATATGGTCACCTAATTTTTCTCTACAATATTTGCTAAAATCAAGCTGATCCCTTAAAAAATGAGGCCCAAAACCCAGCCAATCCATTGTTTTTAAGATTTGTAAGGGAGATAATCAATATTTTATATTGAAACTAATAACCAAAGAATATTAATTAACTTCCCTTATTGATTTCTTTTTTTGTATTGTCATGAATATATGAATTGTTTCAAAGAGTTGGATAAAATTAATATATGGTATAAAATTCTCTGAAAACATTGTGTATAATAGCGAAACAAGCAGTGTTGCTTTAGATTATTTAGCTCACCTGAGCACTTGTGCCCAAGGTGAGCTTTTGTGACCGCTTTTTGTACATCATGCGTCGTCCATCATCAACAATTGCTTGTGAACACTAGAGGCCACAATTTTGGCCCAATCTTCATGAAACTTGGTTGGGATGTTTGTCTACATGATATCTTGGATGAGTTTGTAAATGGGTCATGTGGGGTCAAAAACTAGGTCACCAGGGCAAATTTTAGAAAAATCTTGTGAACACTGTAGAGGCCTACAATTTTGTTCCAGACTTCATAAAACTTGATAAGAATGATGACTGCAAGAATTCCCAGTTGAGTGCAAATTCATGTAGGATCAAAATCTAGGTCACTTAGTCAAATGTTAGAAAAACACTTTAGAATAGATGCTACATCTGTTTGATTTGTTTTTAGCTCACATGAGCACAACGTGCTCAAGGTGAGCTTTTCTGATCGCCTTTTGTCCGGCGTCCGTCGTCCGTGCGTCCGTGCGTGCGTCCGGCGTCAACAATTGCTTCAAACAACATCTCCTCCTAAACGGCTTGGCCAATTTGAAAAATATTTTGCAGGAATGTTCCTTGGATGAAGCTCTACTAAAGTTGTATAAATGGTTCTGGTCCATTGCATAATTAGGTCACAGGAGCTAAAAATAGATTTTAAAAATGCAAACTTTGAAAATCTTCTTCTGCAAAACTGCAAGGCCTAGAGCTTAGATATTTGGTATGTAGCATCATCTTATGGGCCACTACCAAGATTGTATAAATTATAGCCCTATGGTGATAAATGACCCCGCACCAGGGGTCACTTGTTTTACATAGAGTTATATAGAAAAATCTTAAAAAATCTTCTTCTATGAAACCATAAGGCCTAGAGCTTAGATATTTGGTATGTAGCATCATCTTATGGGCCACTACCAAGATTGTACAAATCATAGCCCTATGGTGATAAATGACCCCGCACCAGGGGTCACTTGTTTTACACAGAGTTATATAGGAAAATCTTAAAAAATCTTCTTCTATGAATCCATAAGGCCTAGAGCTTAGATATTTGGTATGTAGCATCATCAAATGGTTCAAAATTTTAAAGGCCCTACGGTGATAAATGACCCTGCCCAAGTCTTCTCTGAAACCATTGGCCCATTGCTTGGGGAAAATTTTTAATTTTTAAAAACCTTTTAAGGTTTTATTACCAACTCCTTGTTATTGTTGCTATGCCTCACAAGCTAACTTTCAAGATGGCCGCCACTGATGCTGTAGCATCTGATTCCCGAACTCATATACAGGATAATATATCGATAAAATACTTGCCTAAAGGTCTTCAAATGTGAGAATAATAAAAAAGAAAGGCCCACAATTACTTAACCGAAGGCCTTATTTATAAAATCAAGATCTAATGAATAATTTTCTTAAGATAAAGTAAGAGAACCTGTGACAGTAAAATGTAAACATCGTGTACATTGGATTGATTTTAAGCCGATCAAGTATGATCAGTGTTTTATCTACAATAATGGCACTATGAGTTATCATGTGTTCTAAAAGGCCAAAAAAGAAAAGAACGTAATTTCAGTAATTTAAATTCAAAGCGATTTTATTTCAAGTTATAAAACTCGACCGTAGGTAAATAAATCACCAACTGTTTAAAAAGGAAATATTACCAGTGGTCAATATTTCTTTTATAATACCGTATCTTGTATGAGTGTATGTATTTCTTTTTCTTATTTTTATTTATTTATTTATTTTTATCTATTTATTTCTTTTAATTCTTTTTGTGAATGTACCAATACTCAGTGGTAGTGTTCATTGACTACAGATCCGAATATAACGTGTTTAATCCCCAATGCGAGCGTGACATTTTAAGGGCTTAATTCCTAATGGTACTCCGGCACCATCCCAATGTATAATTTGTTTCCCAAATGAGGTGCAGTGTTTTCTAAGGCAATGTATATAAGTCTGCTCTCACGTAAATGAGATTGATAAAGTTACCCCAGAGATTCAAGTTGTACATAATGCCACTTTTCAAGTAAGTTCAAGACCAGCAGAGTTGCATAAGCAACACCAAAATATTGCATGTATCTCTAAGGGAGAAGATCTCCCTAAATCCAATTAACCATGTTATTGTGGCTAGACCAACTGAGACCAGGAATAGGAGCCCATATTGTACAAACTAAATGTTTATAAACTTGGACTGATGCAATTGTTCTTACATAAGTATTATTTTAAAGCCATTCTCTGTCTTATGCCATGGGGGACACTGAAGAAAATAAAACAACACATAAATTGCCTGTAATGACAATTTTAATGTAAGGTTAAAGCTCTATTACTAATGAATTTTCCCATAGTTCTATAAAATATCAACATCAAGAAGAATAGATAGATGAAAAATAGAGAGAGAACAGGTACAACAAAATCTGAAATACTTGAAGCAATGCTTAATTTGTGGGTTTTTTTTTTTTTTTTTTTTTTTCCAATAATATTGTTTTAAAGTTTTCATTACAACAATTACAGAATTTGAAATTATTAACTGACAGTGAAAATGTTTTTCCAACAAACACACACACACAGTACACTAAACAATTCAAGGAGCACATAGCTATATGGTTGAAATACTGTTGCAGTGAGGGTAAATTTAAGCACAACTTTATATGGCATAAAACAATTCCTTGAGGTAGAAAAAAAGACATGCTGATTCAAATACTTAACCAAACTTGGATTACAAAGTGTATATGTGTTATCTCAACCATTTTGTTATTAACATGAACTGTGGTGAACACTTTCTAAGTAAAGGGACTTGGTAACATTTTCTCTCTAGTAGCATCTACATGAACATTGTCAAAAATATACAAGAAACTGTTTCTGCTTTCACAGAAACATTTCAATTACTGTCCAAATTTTATTTGCCAGTGTGAATAGTGATGTAAGAATTATGTGAGACAGAAATTTGAATTTTTTACCATAGCTATTACTCTTTCAATATGCACCTTTTGAGATAGAAATTTGAATGTTTTACCATAGCTATTACTTTTTCAATATGCACCTTATGCTTAAAATTTTCTGAGTTAGATATGTATCTGGTACTGACATCTTTGATGAGTTTGTAGATGATGGTGCAGTATTAAACAAGAGAACCATTTCTTAAAACTCATTATGCATAGTAAAACTATTGTAAATCATTATCCTAATGATTGTCATGTGCCAATAAATCCCTAAACAATTGAAAAGATCCATTTTGTTCACATATGAATATCACACCCTCCTATTACAGCTGACTGTATACCCATAACATTTTAATTTGAGTTCTAGATAATTCAGTATCATCAATGAACACTAGTGTTGCTGGAAAAGCTCTTAAAATCAGATGGAACTTTGAAATTATGGTATCTCTATCTGACCAAACTTAAGTAAAACATTTCTTAAACGTGATTAAAAAGCACTATAACTGATTAAAGATTCAAATAAAATCTCATTGCATGATTTTTTAATCCAAATCTACATAGAAAAATGCACAACCATTTCTTGAATAACAAGTATCACTTCTTCCATGATTTCTTTAAGAAATAGGTTTTTGGGAGCAAAAAGGACATTAAAAAATAAAAGTTTACATGTGTAATTCCTGTGTAATGCACAAAAAAGATGCTTTTTATTCTTTCCCTTTCACCTCTCACAGTAAAATGTTGCTATTCCCTAATTCGAGTCTTTAGTTGTTTCAACTTTTCCTTTATGGCAGCACACTCCTGGTCTTTTTCTTGTAGCCCTTTCTATATGAAACCCTTTTCTGCCTTTTGTTGGTCCATCTCTTATGACTACAATTGAAAAAAAGAAGAAATAATTAAAGGACTAAAAATCTTTGACAATGTTAACAATGCTGCCCCAGCCAGCAGAGCTACCTAACACCTACTGGTCAAAAGAAACGGGGCAGCAGAACTTTCTTGGCCAGAGTGAGTGAGCTGAATGTAAGCAAACTAGAAAACATAGGAATATTGCTTCAGTGTCTGGGGATAGTATCAACAGAAGGTCTGACACAGCTGAGAATTTTTTGCAAAGAATTCTATGAAATTCATGTTGCATCTCTAAAATATGGTAAACAAAATGAAACAAAGGTTAAACCAATGTAAACTGCCAGGAAGGGTTTCCTTTTTGGAGAAACACAAAAAATTAAAAGGGCATAAATAAGAACCATCTTATGAAGGGCACATAGTTTAAAACAAAATGCATGTAATAATACTGCCTTTATATAGAAAGAAACAATCAAGAAATTTAAACTGAAAAATAAGTCATGCATATCATATGTATGTCCAAGTCCATTAATTTGATATATTTCATTTTCTTACCAAAGTATGTAAAGTATGTAACCTTTTGTCTGACATCAATAATCATGGCAATTAAATATGGGCTCTATCTATGGGTAGTTTCTACAGGGATGAAAATCAGTATTTATTATCATTTATTATCATTTATATTGTTGAGCAAAATATTTTTCTATCAATCTGCCAGGTCTTTAGTATGATTTTGTGCATAACACAGGAATGGTTCATGATTAATTAAAAAAGTCTACTGATATGTAACCTCAGTACTTCTCTCACCCCCCCCCCCCATTATAACTCAAACTTGATATATTGATTTGCTATATAGGAAGAAAATGTAAGAATAAAGAATAAAGCCAGAAGCTTACTCAGTCTTGCCATTGATCTGATCCAGTATAAACTGCACATTCAGGTGATGGAAGGTGTCCACTTTTTTCCATCAGTTGGAATGGGGTCTGGGAAAAGATCTATAGGACACTTTTCTCCAACAAAGTGCTGAAAATTGCATGTGACTTTTAGTATATTTAAATATACTTCTATTACTTTTACAGTTATATTATTAAAATATAGAATATATATTAGATCTAGATCTACTCATTATTTTGTTGTGCTTATCTGATACTACAATAAACGACAGTCAGTGTAAGAACACATGCGATACTTATGATAAAGTGGAATGTCATTCATTTCATTTGGAAATAGACCGAAAAGTTAAGAAAATTTAACTGAAAATGTACGAACAATACATTCATAAGAAATATTTTTTTCATTCATCTATCCATCTCTGCATATTGCCAAACTCTCTCGTGAGTGTTTAAGGCAGCAATTAATTTTTGTTTCGGTTGATTGCTAAACAACTCACCTCCGAGCAGAATAACCTCAAAAGTACACTGGTTGTGTCTTGCCATTTTCCTCGCGGAATGCCTTTATCCATCGCAGATATTTTTATATTTTTGCTTTGGGTTCGGAAATATCATAGATTTAATGCTTTTCATGGGATCTGGGTATCTGTTGCACATAGCCCTCGCATTACTCCATACCAATCATAAAATTTAGAGAATCTAGATCTTTGACGTTTGGTTGCTGTGTAGTAGCTTGTGAGCACAAGATGGTGGATAGCAACAAGTAGAACGCACTCAATGTTAAGCGGTAATCTGATTGGTTTAAAATTCTCACCTCGGAACCGTCCATGGTACTCAGGTGAGCGATTCAGGGCCATCATGGCCCTCTTGTTGTAAACTTTATACCAGGTCAAAACATACAAACAACTATATAGGGTCAGTTTTTTTGTTTTTTTAATATACAGCAGTAGTCGAATATGGGCTACATCCCTCAACCACGGGGCCTTCATTTTTCCCCACCGAAGTATGAAAATTCCCCCAAAGTCTGAAATTGGTTAACTATAATGTAAACAAAAGCAGCAAGGGAGATAACTGTTGCCGTACAATATTGACGCTTTATGATACCATTTTACAACAATTATTTTACAATATTAATTTCGGGTACTATTGGATCCAACAGATCGCCAATTGTCAACACACGAAAACACCCGATTCTGCTCCTGAGGTGAACGATATTGAAAACGTAGAATGTTTGAGTAAACTTGGTTTTCTTTCAGCAGAAGATGTAAGCAAATGTTGTTAGAGCAAAACGTCACACACCTGGAAAAGTTATAAAAAAGTTGAAATCGCCTCCAAAAAAAAGAAAAAAGGGTGGCGGCCCCAATTAAATCATCCTTCCGCCTGCATTAGTTTCCTGTAGAGGCTATATAATGAGCACTTTTGGTCTCCTGACTCCACAGCCACTTTTTTATAAATTAATTTTTGTATAAGTCTCAATACATCTTCTGGTAAGCCTCGATTTTAGTCCTAACTAATAAATAACTAAATTTTATTTACTATTAATGAGCCAATTTTAAAATAACATAGTGTTAAAAATCATAGTTTGTCCAATGAAATTTTTTCATTTTCTTTATTTTTGGGTAAATTTAATTATTTATAAAAAATAATCATCGTTGCCAATTCACTATATTTTTATAAATTTTAAACATTTGTGCAAAAAAGATAAATAAAAATCAAATGATATGAATGCATCAATAAAAATCAGTTTACAACAAAAAGTAGGTGCTTGAACTTATTTTGTTGAACTTGATAATCACATATGTGTTTATTATATGCATAATGTCAATTCCCCTAAGAAAAAATCCCCTAAAAAGGCTTTTCGCTCGCTTTTTTCCCCCCAATGAAAGGCTAGGGCCACATCCCCCATTTGTAAATAAATAACCTTGAGGGTATATAATGGACTTCTTCGTTTGGAAATTTCTCTGTTGAGTGATGGAAGTGCCTAATTATGTTTTGAAGTAATTGGAATAATTACTAAGTTGCTCATGGTTTCTACTGTCATTTTCCTAAGAAATATGTCCTGCTGATGGTTGGCAGTAGTTCTTATTTAGTCTGTATAGAAATTGTACTTTTTTATCTGGAATTTTATCAATTAAACTGAATTTCTAATGAAGTATGGTACTTTGGTTCGGGCCATTATGGCCCTCTTGGTTTAAATTGTAGTAGGCAGGGGTATCCTGCATTTTCTTGTGATTTTTAGCTCAAAGAAGAAAAAAATACAAGCTACTGTCGTAATTCTGGCATCTGCATTGTCGTTGTCGTCAGGCGTTGTCATCGTCCAGAATCTTTACGTTGGCCATAACTTCTCTACTATTCAATATACAACTTTCATTTTTGGTATGCCTACTATTCAATGTACAACTTTCATTTTTAGTATGCATATTCATCTTGACAAGGGTTATTCAGATATACCTCAATATTTTATCTATTGACCTTGACTTTTGAACTTATTTTGCCATAGCTCTGGATAACCTGTAAAAATAGATATTTCTTTGTCATATTTCAATATTTGTTTTTTAAAACTTTGTATACTGGTTTGTCATCATATGAACCTGTGCAGGTATCACAGTGACCTCGAATGTGAAAATGATTACCGATCTATAACAGGAGAATATTTGGGCTCACATTACTCAAACTTCATAGGGTGATTGGTCAGAACTAGTAGATGACCTGTAAAATTACGTCACACTAGGGGTGAAATATTGCAATTGAGTACATAGCTTGAGAATACAAATATGGCGAGAACTGAATACTTGAGGAATATATTTTATATTATTGATCTGCTGATTCTTCATAATGCAGTACAGTAGATGATACTAGATCGATATGAATTCTTATTATTATGCCCCCCTTAAAAGAAGAGGGGGCATATTGTTTTGCAAATGTCGGTTGGATGGATGGTTGGTTGGTTGGCTGGTTGGTTGGTCAGTCTGTCAGTAGACCACTTAGTTTTCGATCAATAACTCGAGAAAGCTTGGGCCTACATTCCTCAAACTTCATAAGATGATTGGTCATGACTAGTGGATAACTTCTATTGACTTTGGGGCCACTTAGTCAAAGGTCAAGGTTACAGTAACCTTGAATGTAAAAATTATTACCAATCAATAACCGGGGAACAAAAAGGCCCACATTCCGCTAACTTCATAGGGTGATTGGTCATGACTAATAGATGACCTCTATTGATTTTGGGGTCACCTTTTGAAAGGTCAAGGTCAAGGTGACCTAGAATGTGAAAATCGCTTCAGATCAATAACTGGGGAACAAATAGGCCCACTTTCCTCGAAACTACATAGGGTGATTGGTCATGACAAGTAGATGATCTATGTTGATTTTTGGGTCACTTGATCAGAGGTCAAGGTAACAGTAACATCGAATGTAAAAATAGTTACAGATCAATAACTTGGGAACATTAATAGGCCCACATTCCTTAAACTTCATAAAATCATTGGTCATGACTTGTAGATGACCCCTATTGATTTGGGGTCACTTGGTCAAAGGTAAGAGTCACAGAGACCTTGAATGTGATAATCATTTCTGATCAATAACTGAAAAATGATTGGGCCCACATTCCTCAACTTCATAGGCTTGCTCAAACATTAAGGTCACAGTGACCTCGAATGTAAAAATTGTTTCTGATCAATAACTGAAGAACGAATAGGCCCACATTCCTCAAACTTCATTGGGTGATAGGTCATGACTAGTAGCTAGATTACCTCTATTGATTTTGGGGTCACTTGGTCAGAGGTCAAGGTCACAGTGACTTCGAATTTTAAAATAGTTCCTGATTTATAATACACGGAGATCGCATAGGCCCACATTCCTCAAACTTCATATGGTGATCCACTGGTCTTCCTCAACCTTAAATTAACTAGATAAAGCTATGACTTCATTACTGTTACGGAGATGTCAAACTCTGACAGAAATTTGGGGATGGGGGTGGGGTGAGCATAGGGGGGCATTTGTATTGTTCCGACAACTCCTGTTATTTTAAAAATACGGAGCATATGATTATTCTATGATATTTAACAATGAATATAAAGAACAAAATTTATATTACCTAAGAAACATGCCTTAGTATCATGTATGCTACATTTATAACTAATGTTGTAAACTGTCAGCATACTGTCAAGAAGTTTGACAAACATTTAGATAAAACTTAACTGGACATCTTCATTCTTATCAAGTAGACAAGGAAACAGATAGACTTGCACAAAAAATCAGTTTTGCTACAAATGTCTTAAGATGGTTGATGAATTAAAGTTTGTGATGTGTTATAATAGAAAGATATTTCCCCAAAAGTGCACTCCTGCACATTGGTGTCCATAAGAAACCTCTATATGTTTTAGGTCCATATATGATAATGGCATATCATTTACATATTAAGAATGGTCTTGAACCATATTATTGTCTCAAACATATTTTTATACCAGTATTTCAGACTTTTTGTATACTATAAAATGGTAAAAACTATATTATTTGGATTTACAATGTTCAGATTCAGTGTTGTATACATTTTTAAATTCAGACAAACAAAAAGAGTAATTCGCATCACCAAATATGAAATAACAATTGTTTATTGTTCTTAGGTGACTCCAATGGCATCAAGGAGGAAAAGAACCCTGCCCCCTTGGCTGCAGGGTGTGACAGTCAAGACTGCTAAAGTTCCAACTCATAATGGTGATTCTGCCACCTCGGACATTGTCACTGTCAGTCAGGTCGAATTTAAAGCAGCTAAAAATTCTTCTTATGATGCTCAAGAGAAATTGAATAATGTTGGTTCACTGGTGGAAATTGGTGAAAGTAGAGATATTACAGACAGTTGTAAAGTACCAAGTGAAACAATGAAAGATGATTGTGGAAAAGGTAGCGGTGATAGAAAAGATTTTTGTAAGGCTTCTGGAGTGAAGATGGAAAAAACATTGAATGAAGCAGGAACACCAAAGAAAATGATTGAAAGTGAAAATCTATCTGTTCAACAGATAGTTGAGTTGTCGTATGAAGAATATATTTTCAAAGGTTCCTTAGTGTATTCATATAACCAGAATGACTGCAACATCATCTGTGAAGAAATAATCTCAGGAATAGATACAGAGAAAGGTTGCCATGTTGGTTTTGACACTGAGTGGCCAGTAACATATACTAAAGGAAGACAAGCCAAAACTGCACTAGTGCAAGTCTGCCCTACATTGGACAAGTGTTACCTGTTTCACGTGTCCTGTATGCCCAAGTTTCCTGTGATGCTGAAGAAGCTAATAGAGATGAAGACAGTGATAAAAGTTGGCCTGAATATTGAGTATGACCTATGGAAACTGGAAGCGGACTATGATGTTAGGGTGAAAGAAGTTGTGCAAAACAGTACTGTTGAACTGCGGACGTTGGCCAATAAGAAACTTAGGTCAGCTGAAAATTGGAGTCTGGAGGGATTGGTGAAAAATGCATTGAAAAAACGTATAAGCAAGGATGACAGTATACGGAAATGTGACTGGGCTCAGTTCCCTCTGCCGCATGAACAGCAGCTGTATGCAGCAACAGATGCTGTGGTTTCGCTCATGCTGTATCAACATCTTGCTTCATTGTGAACATGTAAAATCAATAAATGGTAAAGATACTAAAATTAAATCTGAGCTTAACATACACATTGATATTAAACAGGACATGTTAATGGACCTTTCCTGTGTTTATAGACATATCAAAATTAAATTTCAGGCTATCCAATATCAACATAGGGATAAAAGGTAGTCAGTGGTCGATCTGGTTTACACAAAAGAACATGATTTTGTTTGTGGTACTGTTCATGGTCACTTGACCTAGCTGGGGATGGAAAAGGCAGGGGTTATTTTTCTTTTGCTGGAAAGGTGCATTGACTAAAAATCTAAAGACTGAGAGTGCAAAGTTTTGAAAATAAGTTACTTCATTTTTGAAGAAGAAATTTACTTTTTAAACATTCAGAATCCTGAGTCTGGGCCCAGGGGGCTGATGAATTAAGACTCAGGAATCTGTTTTCGAGATTTGTAATAAGGGTTGTATAAACATGATTCCCAGTTGACTTCACTAATGTTATATAAATGATAATACAAAAAGTAAAGATTTATACTGTTTAAAACGTAAATATTAATATTTATGAAAATTTATTTATCATAGCTACTGTTTATGTTTTATTTTTAACCAGGTTTTCAACTAGTTGAAACCTGGTTATTAGAATGCCGAACGTCGTTGGGCGGGCGGGCGGGCGGGCGGGCGTCAAACTTTCGTTTCCGCTCAATAACTGTTAGAATTTAGATATAGCAATTATATTTAATGGGTAGATACCTTATGAGAAGAGGAAGGTTGGGATTGCTTTTCAGGTTAATCGGGTCAAGGTCAAGGTCACAATGGTTAAAAATAGATTTTTTGTTTCTGCTCGATAACTTGGGTAAAAATGAAGGTATAACATTCATATTTGATAGGTAGATAGCTTATGGGAAGAGGAAGGTTTGGATTGCTTTTCAGGTAAATCAGGTCAAGGTCAAGGTCACAATGGCTAAAAATAGATTTTTCATTTCCGCTCAATAACTTGGGTAAAAATGAAGGTATAGCATTCATATTTTATAGGTAAATAGCTTATGGTAAGAGGAATGTTGGGATTGCTTTTCAGGTAAATAAGGACAAGGTCAAGATCACTATGACTAAAATATATTGGAAAATGGATCAAGGTCAAGATCACTATGACTAAAATATATTAGAAAATGGATCAAGGTCAAGGTCACTATGACTAAATATATATATATATATATATATTTTTTTTTTTTTTTCTTTTCTGTTTGATAGCGGCTTGCTATGAATGCTTTTGTTTTTATGCTTCACTTATGCTTTTCTTCATTTACATAGTTGCGGTGCCCTTGCTATCTTGACAAATATTATACAAATGTCTGATTGCTAGAATTGCTTAATAAACCTTCAATAAGAAATAAAATAAATGCATTTGTATCAGTCTTTGGATAATTCCTGTAGGTTGCTTTTCATGTTTTAAAATATCCATAATTTCCTTGAACTAACATTTAATTTTGAATCTTGTATTTTACCCTGCATTGATATTGCAGGTCAGAGACAATTACCCTTTGACAATCTGATTTCACACCTTTGAGCTTGTTTTCATGTAACATATAGTGACACATTCTTTTATTTGCTTAAATTCTCCTTCTTCATTTCTGAATGCATTCTGCCCAAATCTACACAGTATGGCCAGTACATAGTGACTTGACCTATATTGTCAATTTAACCATATTTCTTAGAGTTATGACCCTTATTTACTCTTCATCCATGTAACATAAAGTATTAATGTTCTTTGGTGATCATTTTATAAATAAAATCTTCATTTCGAATTGGAATTTCCATGTTGAAAACCTGGTTTTGTGACAGTCCCTGTCGCTTTAAGCCTTGTTATTTATTAGAATGTTTAATAACTTTATTTTCCCATGAAATATCTACTCATTTTGATTAATTCATTTACATATCAATGATGAAATATTATCACATTAGAAATGTCATTGTTCCAAATAAAATTGAACTTAATATACTTCACTGTCTGTCAGAAATTGTTTCCAGGGTTAAAACCACATGGAAATGTGAGTGTGCCTCCATTAAGTCATAACTGTATTCCCAATTGAAAATTCCTCTGAATTCTAAAATTCCCACCCAGGGATTATTCTGTCTTGGAAAATTTTGGCAAAAATAAGTGAGAACATCTTTATGACCAGTGAGAGACTGGTAACATATTTACAAGGGGTATTTATATAATTAAGCAGATTTCAATATAATTTAGTATATACATTTAGTCAATCTCAGGCAAGGAGGATTGTTTCTGCATCAATCACAGCCACACTGAGTTACCATGTGACCATGGTGTGTACCAAAGTACCAAAATCACGCTAGTGGTACCTGTGATTTAGCTGAAATTTAGCTATATTTCAACTCACTGGAAGAGAAATTTGTTATGAGATCTTCCATATTGGAGATTCTCTCTCCTGAATAATACCATTAAGCCCAATCGTATTTTTTTGTCCCAATTCAGAGTTGTTGCTTTTTGGACTTTTTATGCTCCCTGAAGAGAAAGCATATAATTGCCACCTTGTCCGTCTGTCATAATATTGTCCAGAGCATAACACAAAAACTATAAGAGGTATCAACATGAAACTTCACATGTAGATAGATCTTATTGAGGAGAAGTGCAGGGTACAGGAACTTTACTCTGTTTTGCATAATTAAAGGAGTTTCTGCCCTTTGTTATTTTTTTTCCTGGAGCATAATGCAAAAGCTCTATAAGGTATCAACATGAAACTTCATAGGTAGATACATCTCAATAAGGAGAAGTGCAGTGTACAAGAACCATAACCATAACTCTGTTTTGCATAAATAGGAGTTATAGCCCTTTGTTATATTTCATACTTAAATTTTGTCTGGAGCATAACACAAAGTGCCCAATGTGCTGAGAGACAGTTGCAGGATTAACATGAAATAGCTTTAATAGTTGCTACAGATCCAGTTGAAGTTGCTCCGTGTTTGTTGCGTAATTATCCGGAGTAAAGGTCATGAACCTGATTTCATTCACAAGTTGCATACTTAAGTAGGCCATTCCCATCCTGCAGTACTAGTGAAGCTGGTGTATACATTTTATCTGTTGTTGAGTATGTGTAGAAATTGAAAAGGTATTTGATTACAATGTTGTTTTTTTTCTTTGTGGAGAAAGGTGCCCAGGTCCATTGTGGCGGGGGGGGGGGGGGGGGGGTTGCGTGAATGAGCTAGAGGGGATTTTTTCCACTATGTATAATGTAGTTTCATTTTATTTTACTCTTATTTAAATTATTTTCATCCGTTGAAAAACATGGCCGCCATGGGGCGGAGCCCGTTTTTTTTGTATTTAGTAAAAACTTCAAAAATCTACATGGCCAAAAGTACTGACTGGATTTCTAAGTTATTTGGCACAGACGTTGTTTAGGTCACTCTCTACCAAGATTGTTCAAATTATTTTGATTCGTTGAAAAACATGGCCACCAGGGGCAGAGCCCGTTTTTCATATATGAATATAGTAAAATTTTGAAAAATCTTCTTGGCCAAAAGTCCTGGCTGGATTGACACAGATGTTCCTTGGGTCACTCTCTACCAAGATTGTTCGAAATATTTTGATCCTTTAAAATATGTGGCCACCAGGGGGCTAAGCCCATTTTCAATATATGTATATAGTACAAATTTGAAAATTCTTCTGGTCAAAAAAAAAAAAAAAAAAAAAAAGCTTGCTGGCAGAGGGCATCGCCCATTTTTCACAATGTCATAAGATATTTGCTGTTTCTGTTCTTCCCACTAATACCTGGTTCTCAGGTGAGCGCCCCAGGGCCATCATCATTAATTTTTACATCCAAATATGGTCCTTTGTTTTATACAAGTGGACCAAGATAGCCCTGAATCGCTCACCTGAGAAACAGTGCCTTCAGTGACTGAATACATAAACCATGCAGAAGTGGCCCCTAGAGCATGGCAAATTGAGACCCCAGGTCCAGAATTTGAACAAACTTGGTAGAGGTCTACTAGGCTATGTTACACATTAAATGTTTAAACTCTAGGCCTTGTGATTTCTGACAAGAAGATTTTTCAAGTTTTTCCTATTCAAGTCTTTATGTTAAATATAGTGACCCCTTGGGCGGGGCCAATTTTGACCCCCGGGCCATGATATGAACAAACATAGGAAAGGTCCAGTATGCCATGTTACACACCATATATCTTAACTCTAGGCCATGTGGTTTCGAACAAGATAATTTTTCTAGTTTTTCCTGTATAAGTCTATGTAAAATCAAGTGACCCCTGGGGCGGGGCCAATTTTGACCCCAGTGTCATTATTCGAACAAACTTGGTAGTGACCACTAGACAATGCCACACACCAAATATGTAAGCTCCAGGCCTTGTGGTTTCTGAGAAGAATTTTTTCCTAGTTTTTCTTATATAAGTCTATGTAAAATTAAGTGACCTCTCGGGCGGAGCCAATTTTGACCCCAGGGCCATGATTTTAACAAACTTGGTAGTGAGCACTAGACAATGCCACACACCAAATATCTAAGCTCCAGGCCTTGTGGTTTCGGAGAAAAAGATTTTTAAGATTTTACTTTTAAAATCGTTTTTTAGCTCCTGTGACCCAGATATGCAATGGACCGGTACCATTTGAACAACTTTGGTAGAGCTTCATGCAAGGAACATCATGAGCAAGTTTTATCAAATTTGGCCTGTTGGTTTCAGAGATGTCGTTTGAAACAATTGTGGACGACGGACAGCCATTGATCCTAAAAGCTCACATGAGCATAGTGCTCATGTGAACTAAAACATTACAATAGAAAAAAAAGTTAGAAAAAAGTGTTTAAATGTCACCACAAAAACAATGCGGCTTGAAATTGTTTTGGTTTAAAATGTAACACCCATTCTGATTAGTGTGTCAAGATTCGATACAATACAGGTCAATCCATCTCAGTTTATATGGAGACTATTCGTTGCCAAAAATCCAGCCTTGTAATCATGACAATTTATACTTCGGTTCAACTAAACAGATTTGTAAAAGTATAAACGTTTATCTGAGAGGTACATATTGTGCTCGTATTGTGCGTTTTGATTATCTCGATTTAACTAGTAACGTTTTTACTTCTATTATGTAATTTGATAACATGCAGCTAAGATAAAATGCAAATAATATTTATAAATTTTCAAACTAATATTTACGAAATGTACAACGACAAACACGACACGTTTTACGCCGTACATCACGACGTTCGAGAATGGAGCCGCATTAGATAACACTCTCAGGTTTACAACTGCATACTTGACTTGACATTTCTACGCGATTAACATTTGTAGACGATTTTGCAACTTCCATATATGGCAGTATCACGGAAGTAGGCGAAGATTTAAAGGCGGAGCCAAATTTCACGAGCGGAAAATAAAGAGAGGTAACTCTTACACCATGACAAATCGGTACAGAAAGATTTCGTATTTACCCAAGTCTGAGAATGATACTTTGTAGATACAATAATTTTATATACATCAATTGTTAATCATTATACTTACCTTTGGACTCTTTTAATATATACATGGTAAAATGAAAACGAAAAAAAGTATGGTTGAAAAAAATGTTATGTAGATCTATGAAAGGGAAGTTGCTATGTACAGACATTTAAGTTTCATAAATTTGGTTTTAATTTTACTAACGTTATAAGTGAATATTAAGAAATGAAAGCTTTACATTAGAAACTGCATAGATTTTTTTCTCTTTTTTCTTATCCAGTCATACCCTAGTATTAAGGTTATATTGTG
Organism: Solen grandis; assembly: GCA_021229015.1. Taxonomy (NCBI): domain Eukaryota; kingdom Metazoa; phylum Mollusca; class Bivalvia; order Adapedonta; family Solenidae; genus Solen; species Solen grandis. Next base: position 43,887,011 of record CM037785.1, read on the forward strand.
ATATAGTAATTAAATGTTACTTAATATTACTGGGAAAGGCAGCAGCCAGAACTTGGCCTGTAAAAATTATTGTATAGATCTATCTGTAGCAAATCTTCCATCTGTTTTGACTTGAAAATTGGACAATAGTAAAGCAGCAACTTAACTGAACCTTAAATATCAATTTGACTTATTCCTTCTATAAATATATTTGTTTTGCAGAAAAAAATCTTGATTCATAGTCAAGTAGTAATTTTTACTGTCTGGAAAAAAAAAAACAAATTAAGAGTTGGATGAAGACACAGACAGTTGATGGCATGTAACTTTTGTGTATTTTCTTAAAGAAATTAATCAATCTGCAGGTATGTATATGAACAAACACACAGATTCAAAATAATATTGGAAGTCAGACACTTTTTTTTGCATTTAAAACATTAATATACTAGGTGACAAGCAAAGGATCAATCTTTATTAAAGCAGGAGATATCTTCTTTATAGAACATCTCCTGATTAAAGACATAATGTATACTTCAACTTGAACTTTATACTGCCAATAGTCAATATTGACTACTTAAGGCACCTTAATTTTGGATGTGTTCTTGAATTGTTATTAAAAAATTCAGTCCGGTACACCTCAGCTCTGTTTGTGAAAATTATGCATTGTTTTTCTGAAAATTGTGAATAAAAAAAATCGACTTTTTATATGAAAGTGACATTGAGCGCGAATTCACAACACCAGTATTGGCAGTGGCTAGATATTAAATTTTGAAAAAAGCTCTATTGTAGTGAAGTGGATTCTCATATCATGTAGCTTTGGTGGCTCGACTAAAAAAAACATCAAAGTTAAAATCCTGGCCAGGGATATAAAGTCTAAATATAAATTTACGCCATGTGTGCGTTATATTGCTGGCTTTGCAATGTAGGTGGGGTACTTTCAAAAACTAATCTTTTTTTATATCTTCTGATGTTGATTCAATACCTGCATACAATGGCACTCATGCAACTGAAACACATGATGCTTAGTAAATAATTGTGATACTGTTTAATTCTCATAATGCATTTACCTTGAATGTGTAGACCTACACGCTGCAACACTTCCCTTATTCGTACATGGGAGATAACTGCGTGGAGATTTGCCAGTCGTTGTCGGAAAATACCGAAAGTGAGCGGAAAATTACGTTTATTTACGATGATGTAGTGGGCGGGGAAATGGGCGGAGCTTATTTATCAACATTGCTAACGTGTAAACCTGGATTAAGCTGAGCCGAATCATGATGGTCGGACAATGTAAAGTTGCGAGCGTTAAAAGTAAGAAGGCGTTTTGTAGTTTATCAAATGCATTTTGTTGAAATACGTATCTACAATGTTGCATCGGCAAATTCAGTCCCAGAATGTATCTCTTGAGTTTAAATACTAAGAAATTCAAATGAATTTTGTATTTTGTCGTAAAATAAACTGTTCAGCTCAGATCAACAAGGCTGTATTTTTGGCAACGAATAGCCTCCATAAGTTTAAGGCCAAACCTAGTGTCATTTTCATTGGTTGGAAATAACTTCTTGAATGTGGCGTAGCATCGATAGAAATTAGGTCTATCCGCTTCAAGATTATAAAAGCGCCCGCATCAATCATCCTGTCATATTCTAACTGCACAACCATGGAAGAAATACAGCATCTGATTGAAAGTATTCAGCGTCTTGATCAAGATCGCGAAATGTTTGTCAACGAATTGATGGATCAGACAACAACGCATTGAGAGGAGACAACAAGGCCATATTGCACAATACAAATAGCAATTGGAACAAATGGTACATCAGGCGATGTTGAGACAACAGCAACAAGATTTGGACCATATGCTCACAGAACACCAGGAGATGTGGAGACAAAGCAACAAGATGAGAACGATGTCATTAAAGTCAATGACGATGAGAACAAAAAAAAAAAAGCCCTTTTCAGGGCCAACCTAAATGTCTCATGACATGTTTATAATTGTCAATCCACTTTAAGGTGACATACAATCTCGGTGCATTCTGGTGCCAAATATTTGCGTCCCATTTGCCTTCTAGGTGCCATAAATTTCCGTCCGTGACAACAATGGTCGACTCAGGTGCCATAAATAACCCCCCCCCCAAAAAAAAAAAACACAACAAACAAACAAAAAAACAAACAAAAAAAAAAAACAACACACAAAAAAACGAAAAAACAAAACAAAAACAGGGTGCCATATCCCGCCCCCCCCCCCCTCTCGCAATTTTATTAGTATGCCGATTCGTTCCTTCTAAAACACGAATGCAAACCTTTCACATGCAACATGTAAAACAAACTTAGTTTCAGACTTTTTCCACATCGTCTTGCTACTTTACTATAATTAAGTTATTCCGTTCCGGAAAGATCCGGTACGGTTTCTGATAATGTATTTAATTGTGGTGTGGATTCTCCGTGCCTGTCTTTACATGATGTAATTTTGTTGAGGAAAAAAATATCCGGATTGAATTCCACCATCAGTAATACTTAATTGCTTAAGAGCAACTTTCTTAATTCTTGTTTCATTTCTTAACAAACATTGTTAGATATCACGGTCACATTAAATGTTAGCTTAGGCATGTAAATTTTGTAAAATGGAATGATGAAATGCTTTTCTACCTAGTTTAAGAATTTAAGTATTACTTAGCGCTAAGTATTATTAGTGGAAATCGACCCGGATATTAGTACTAAGAGACGCACTAGCATATATTTATTCACCCACAACACCTCCCTAAAATTATTCCGAAAGGATGTCATATACGTTGTACTTTATTTCGCTTATCAAACATAACATCTAGTACCGTCAAAAATGTATCGGTCAACTTCATTTCCTCAAACAGTTATACAGCCCAACAGTTGTGTGTATAGTCAGTATCTACTGATTTTATGGATGCAACTTTTTCTTATTTTGATTCCAACCAACGACAAAATCTTATTTTTAATGTACGGTGGTTTACACTTGAGTCAGCAATCTTGAGACTTGAGGTCTTTCTGCACACTGTTTTTTGAAGCTCAGGCATGCTTTCTGCATTTAGCTCAGATACGCTCTTACCATCTCGGAATACCGCTAGCTTTGCCTGTGTTTATTTGTGTTGTGAACTAACATTTTCATGTCTGTTTAAAACAAAACAGTTCAGTCAAGTGGTGAGCAGAGATTCACCAACAAAACCGAAAGTACGTATTTATTTTCCCACGTCAGATACTTTGCAACTGTTTTAAAAGACTGTTAATCCAAATTAACGTTAAGACATTTTGAACTACACATGCTTTGAATTGTATGTTTTGGATCTAAATTTGCTTAGTGGTGTCACAAATTATGAGGTAACAACATGAATATGAAATAAATGCAATTTTATGCGTGATAAATGAATCCAATTTATACGCGTCTTTTCGCAATATAATAGGCGTAAGTTAAGAACAAAGCATGCGCTACCAGACAAGCATTCAATACTACATTACCATTCATTACCATACACAAAATGCATGATAATAGACAACTAAGAAGAGTGCATCAGTTTTGAACGGTACTGCAACGTTTCATCTAGCACACCTTTTGAATCGGACAACAATTCGGGGCTATATTTAGAAATTTATAGATTTCCCTCTTTTTTACTGCACAGAGAAAATTTCTAATTTGTTTCCACTCTTAACACTAAATGAGTTTCATTATTATTTGAGTAGGGTTGGTTATGGAAGTAAAACTGAACTTAATGGTTTAATCGATGCGAGATACGTGCTTTTTTAAAGCAAGTATCTCCAGCATCGATTTTATTTAAGGTATATCACTCGCTCTTTGGAAGGACCAACTCGAATTGTTGCCACTGCTATTCAACTGATGTTTTACTTCAGTTCTGTTCATACTTAGCATTATCATAATAGCTTGTTAATACTACATAACCTTGCGCATTGTTCTCTTGAAGTTGGCAAACTTACTTGAATCAAATTACATACATTACTGTGTAAACTACGTGATTTTGTTTCTTCATCTACTACATACTTGAAATTATTCAGCACTTAATCCAAAATTGACGTTTAAATCATATTGCAATTATCAGACAATGTTTTGCAAAAATATGTGATTTTATTGCCACCCCTAAATTTTTTATTTATGTAACAAATTATTTTTCGTTTCTTATTTTCAGTATATCATATATGTTACTCGTAAACTAGTTTCTTTCTGCAGTAGCTTGCTTATGCCGTGTATTGACTTGGGAATTTCCATGATTTTATCCATAAACTGCGTCGTTCTCACATTTACAGTAAAAGAGACATGTGTAGCAATCAGAACGTAGCTCGCCCTTGTCACCTATTATGATTTTGCTGAGTTCCCAGTTAACTTCGTGATGGAAGTTGCCAAACGACTTAAAAATTATATAATTCCTATAAAGGGTGCCAGCGGTGCGTTTTGGAAAGATTTTGAAATGACATTTAAGGATTTTATATAATTCCTACACGAAGTGCCGCAATTAAAATGGCTAGATGTTGTTAAAAGCCACACGCTTGTAGACCATGATGACAAGGACAAATATCACGCTCCGTTTGACAGTAACTACGCCACACTAATTTTTTCTGTGTTTTATTAATTCAAGACACAAAATCACTCTTGCTAAAACATCCAAAGTTTATGTTCCATCTGTTTCGTTTGAAACTACATAGTTGTTAAAACTCATTCATTGTTTCCTCGCAAGATTACACAACGTGACATGTTTCTGCAGTCAATCCATAGTTCCACGAGTTATAAAACGCCTCTCGCTAAGGAGGCGTGGTTTATATTCGTCAACCGAAGCGACGTTCTATTTGACAGGCGAGAAGGTTGAATGGAATATCGGTCTTTTGTTGAAGTGTAAAGTGAAGAAAAGTCAATCGCACGGCGTAGTATCATAAGTCAACTTAATTGTATATTGAAGTTTATCTAACGTCAATCTTGCTTCACTAACGACCGTGGCCTTGATAGTTCAGAGATAAAGATTGTTTTCGGGAAAAACAAATGACTGAAATCTAACTGAATAGCATATGAAGTCTGAATGTTTTATTAGCTACAGTAACCCATTATGATAAAAAACAACAAAACAACTACTACTATAGCAAAATATCACTATGACATAAAAACATCTTAGGACTGCAGGAATTTGTGACAAAGGTATGACTTATTTCCATAAACGTTGATTGGGAAACACGTTTAATGTTAATCTCTTACGACGTTTCCTGTGTTGGACCAGTACTTTGCGCCTGCGAAGTCCATGCATGATCTTCAGAACGGTTATAGCATAGATCGACTAGTATATAATTGAAAAAGTCAAAATGTAAGGCTTCAAATTGGTCCAAAAACAATCTCCATCATCGGTAATAATCGAAGCAGTAATTTCGATTAATCGTCCATAATATAATCGTAATTAGTCAACTGTGACATTTTACTTAAACAACTATAAAGTTACATTGAAGCTTAATCTGATGTAAATATATTCTTTTAAATTGAGTTTACCTAAAATCAGATGTATGCCTCAAACATATAGATATACTGTATGCCTGAAATAAAATGTATGTTTATAATGACATATACATGGATGATACTTTGAAGTATTCTTATTTAGTGAGTACATAGAGATCCTATCACTATTATTTTTTTTATATACATGTAGTACCACAAGAAGCAGTAAATACATGACATGTTTAATTGTGTTATCAAGCTCCCTTCTCCAGAATCATTCCACCCACATATTGATGTGGTTATATATACCTATTTCATGTCATTGTCATGACAACCAGTTATCAAACTATTTGACACACACACACACACACACACACACACACACACACACATTCATCGTCAAAACCCATGGTATATATTCCCTTATCACTATCGTCTATACCGTGGGATTTTCAACTGGCTAAACTTCTTTTTCATGAAAATTAATCAGCTAATTGTACCAATATAGTATTTTGAACAAGCTTCAAATACGCTTTGCAAACCCGATTTACTGTTTCATTGGTCCATACTGTTCCTGTCACGGATCCTATGAAATCAATAATTCAGGAGTACGAAGTTTTGCAAATAAAAAAAAACAAAACACGGTCTATTTAGAAGCAAAGCGTAAAAAGCCAACGTGGGTTCATAAGTTACCTTCTATTGGAAATAATGCTGTATATGAGAAAGCGTTTAACTGATTACACGATTTTTCAGAGTATAAACATCGGACAGTAATCAAGCATCGTTTATTTGTAAATTGTAACAGGTAGTCGCGGTTATCCGAAGATGTGGATATAATGCAATTCATACGTTTTCCTTATCTCTTTAATACATTAATGTAGTCCCTTCCTTTAAGTTCATAATTCCCGAATACAATCATAGCCCTTCCTTAAATAAAAAAACGACAGCAAAAACTATGACAGCATATTTTTTGTCTGCTTTATATATTTAGATTATATTTTCTGCATTTTAATCTGTTTAGGACTTAACCGTGTCACATATTTAAATTGGCTGTTCTCAGTGATAAGACGGAGGTACCTGATCCATAAATCACTTTAGAAATAGAGGTCACTAAATTACTTGAACAAAAAGTAGTACATGACACCCACAATGGCGACAATCCACACCATGAGTATGGGGAACACGCTCGTCTTCTGCTCCTCTGGCAGGCCCAGTGGTCTCGTCTGTAGGTGGTGGAACGTCCTTTCCCACTGGTTCATAATGGACTCACGGGCTCCAGACCACGCCCCTGGTCCCATTAGCCGGTACTGGTAAGGTGTGGCCGCATCGAAGAAACATCTCCAGGCCAGGCGTGGGTCCGTTAATATAAGTTTTCCTAGCAAATGATATTGTTAGTACATGTATAAAAACAACTGAAAGGTTTGGCAATACTTAATTGTTTGGATTTCGCTATATAACGCTAATTTCAGCAACTTTATTTAGTGCTGTGCTGAATCATTTTAACAAATTTTGTGCGTATCTCATCATTCTTGTTTTCCTAACAAAATACATTAATGGGCCATTTCATAACAAATACTGTCAGTTACGCATCTATTAATTTTTTGGGAGGGGTCGGTAGGCATATACGGGACCATTTACGACAGACGGGAATTTGACAGACATAATGGTCCCGAGAACCGAGAAATAGACTTTAGCTGAATTTTAAATACTTTAGCTGAATTTTAGATCCCAGTAAATTGCCATTGCTAACGGGCGAGGATTAAGACAAAAAAAAAAAAAAAAAAAAAAAAAAAAGAAAAAAGAAAAGAAAAGAGAACACTGAGGAAATCTAATATTTGATTTAATAGGATTTATTTTTTTCAAATCAATTCCAAGGTAGTGTTCAGTTTATTTGATAAGAAAACGCATTCTATATATAGATAAGATTTTACAGAATGTATTTTACATTTAATATCATTAATAAAAGATTTATGAAACCGGGGTTTGGGAGGGGAAACATATTTTACTTTTTTTGTTAGTATGGATGATTAAAGAAATAGTTTTGTATAAAATACATACGGATACTTGGTTTACAGCCAACCAATTCCGCCATTTCATCCATGAATTGCACATAGTCCACCTGAATCGTATGACGTGTAGATTTCACGTAGCGCATGCCCATTGCTTTTTCTTTAGCCGCAATGTCTTCTCGCATGTCGCCTTTTGTAGGAAGATTTACAAGACCCTATGACATAAAGAGCAGGGTGAAATGAAATGTATGCTCTTTCTTCTCAAATAAGTGAATGATTTTGTATATTAATGAACTTTGTTACTTTTACAAACAACGCCTCACATATTATTTTATTTCGTGTTTGTTCAAACAATATTAGATTATTTAAAAATGTAAGAATATCAACTTTGAAAAATGTAGTCATCAAGAACACATGTAAAGCATGTAAAAGTAATACGAGTACACATGTACTTCAAAATGGATACAAAATTTAGCAAACATGTAGTGCATTGGTAAAAAAATAGCAAAGAAGGAGATCAACAAGAACAGAAGGAAACACATTGTTGTCAAGAAAATGTCGTGTAAGGTTATTTTGGTATTGTGAAAGGTGGTGTAAAGCAACACTACAAATATCATACCTTAAAAAGCCGAGTTGCTAGGCGACACTGCATCTCTGAAAGGGGCATGACTGCACCAAGGGGCTGGAAGCAGCCAATCACAGCCAAGGTCTGCTTCTCTAGATCGGGTGGGAACATGTACTTGTACAGATCTACCCGATTGTCAACCACTTTGATGACATTCTCGTCTAGGAAAGGAAAGCCGAATATGTAGCCAGTCGCGAATATGATCGCATCAATATTCTCCTCGAGTGTTCCATCAACAAACACGACACCGTTTTCTGTAATCTCTTTAATGTCTGTCTTTACCTTGACTGCGCCAGAAGCAAGTTTGTCAGGAAGGTCATTGTTTACAGTAGGATGCTGAGACATTGGATGGTGTGCAGGTTCAAGGCCGTATGTCCTGTGGTCAAAATTCCTGTTCAGAAGTTTTCGGTAATTCTTTGCTGCACTCGATGGAAATAAGCTAGTGAAAGCGATGTTAAAGCGGGTAAAGATCGCCATATCAACTGGGATGCCTTTATCAATGATCCTTTTGAACACCCACGATCCTTTCCTTGTGCTGAGATAAACCTGTAAGAGAAAAATCAAAGGACTGGATGTACTAATGTTGCGTTAAGCATAACCTAAACATTAAAAGAGAAGTGGCTTGAAATTTAGAAATGTTTTGTAAACAACGCAACAAAAACATCTTTTTCTGAATGACGTATCTATGTCTTTATTCTGTTCTGTAACAGGGTAGGTGTCGGGTGAGTAGATACATCCCTGATCCTGACCTAAATATATCCGAAATTGTATATATCTTGGTTGTTGTACAAGCTACATATCCGCACTTTTCAACATATATTCACTATTTCACATGTTGTTTTAGCAACTAATAAATGATTAAGGAAAAATTGTTTTGCATTTTATATACATTGTAGAAAGCTGTTTGCTTTTCATTGTTTATGTATATGAACATTTCCCTCTATATATATATATATATATAATCTGAAAATAAACAAATTTTATATTTATGCGTTATATCGACCGCCCTTTATCCAGTGGTATGTGTAAGTGTTACAGATCGAAAGGTTGGGGGTTCGAATTCCGCCGGGCGTAATTCATTTAAACCCTTCCAGGGCACAAAGTACCGTTCCCAAGAAACCATTATTATGTATTAACAGAAAAAAGCTATAGAAAGTTTTAAAGTTATGTTTGTGTTAGTGTTGTCAGTAAAGGCTTGATTTTTTTCATACCTGGGAAGAAATTCGGCTGAGCTCCACCGCGATGTCACCGCCAGAGTTTCCGATACCAACGACAACCACTCGTTTATCTTCGTAACCATGGTAATCTTTGTAGTCGTGGGAGTGCAGAATCTGACCTTTGAATTTCTCCATTCCAGGAAATGACGGCATTTTGACGTCAGCGTGATGCCCGGTACAGACGAGGACGGCGTCAAACGTCTTCTGTTTTGTTTCCCCTGACGTCTTGTTTCGGTATGTTACGTCCCATTTCCCGGAAGTGTTGAAATCATCACTTTTCCTCACTGACAGGACCTACCCCGAATAGTTTTCCAATATGAGTTAAGTGTGAAACCCAATTGCTTGTGTAATATAGCAATATATATGTCATTTGTTTATTATCATTATTAACGTGTATCGTTTTCAAAAAGCAAGAAATAATATAACACCTGAATAAGCATGAACTTAATGATTAGGAATCTTAAATCATATGAAAAGTCAGAATGTAATTAAAAGTTGGGGGAGAACAGAGAAAAATATGATTTTATTTAACCTGATATACCGTAAATTATGTACTAGGCTAAAATGTTTTGCACCAATAAGGTTTTTTTAGACGGCGATAGCCGTCTTATGCTGAAAAACGAAATCAGGCCTTGCTAATTTGCATATTTTCCACAGCAAGTTTAACTGTACCTCTCCGCGCTTAGTGCGGATCCATGCAATGCGATTCTGCACTAACGAATACGAGTGGAATATGTTACACAGACGTTTAAATCATTACCGCTTTTAGTGTGTTATTGTTTGTTATCATTTTTTCACTGGAAGCATCAATTTTTAGCGTGAAAAGATATCCGTGACATTTCTTAACCAGAACAGTAACCCATCTTACGTACATGAAGATCTACTCCTGTAAAAAGAAAAAGTAGTGCTCCGTATGTATGTAATTGATCTAAAGAAGTCCACACATTATTTTGCATGATGGCGAGTTAGGTTCCTCCCAGGACATTTCTTAACTTTGAAATAGATAGGCAAACATTCTAGTATCTTAAATAATCAAAAACCTGGTCAATTTCTACACGTACAAAACAACAGATAGAATTCGCTAGTACTAGAGAAAGAGAATGACCTACTTAGGTATGCAGCTTTTTATGAATGAAAGGTTCATGACCTTTACTCCGAATTATTATGTAACAAACAGAACTTCTGTAGCAACAGTTGGTGGAGTTTTTGTCGACATGTGATTGCTTCAATAACTTCAGAAACACTGGGTTTAGAATGTTAATCCCGTCGCCGTCTCTTAGCGCATTGTGCGCCTTGATTGTTCCTTATTTCTCAGAATCTATATGAGGCATATATTAACTATATACCAAATGCAAGAACAATATTGCATGGGAATTTCGAGTAGATATCTTGGTGTTTTAAGGTTATTACGCGCATGGTGTCCAGCGCTAAAAAGTTGAAAAATGGTTTTGGGTATTTAAAGCGACAAGGACTTCAAGAAAATGAGGACTCTAAAAACAACAGTGAATCAATTAATGTTTTCTTTATACAAATCAATATTATTTAGGAATTATTCAATCTTCAATTTAATTCATTGGAGTTTTATATTTCGTTAGAAAACACAGACCCTATGGTACGATTTAAGATTACGATCCGTTACAAAGCTCCAACTTGCCTGCAAATGACCGACGGCTTGCAGCCTGTCCTCTTCAGATTTATGATTATACCGAGGATTTTGAGTAATGATATTGAAAAAATACAAATATTCAGGAATAAAATTTGCGGTGAATGATATGACCGTTCAGTCAGTAATAATTTTTTACATGGGCCCTTACAAAAAATGAAAAAAAAAATCGTTGAAACTTAACCACTTGTTAAATAACAGTAACGTTGATCTTTATTTAAAGCTTAGTAATAATTGATTGTGCATGAGAAAAGCTTTCCAAAAAATATATTATTATTTACGATTTGTAAGGAAGCTTTAATATAATCATCAAAAACCACTGTGTTGCAAGAGCCTGGTTTAAAAAAAAAAAAAATGAAAAAGAGCAGCAAACATACCTCTATGTTAAAGCTGATAAATTTCTTCAGCTTAAATGCATCGGCGTATAGATGGAAGTATTTGTCGACGTAACGATTGTGCATGAAGGTTGCATACTCCTGTAAAAGAGATATGTATTTACTAGGAGATACATTGCTAGTATAATGTGTTCATAAAACATAAACTGTTAATAATAGTATAGGTAGCTCTAGGGCTGAAACAAGTCTATTATTTTTATGGTTATCCGTCATGCTATTACCCGCGGGTACCCGTACAAATGTTGTTGTTGTTGTTGTATTGGGGTTTACCGTCGCTGCGATGGTATTTCAATCATATAGCGACGTCCAGCTAATTACAGGTGGAGGAAGACCCCGAGTACACAGAGGTATCCGGGTAGAACCACCGACCTACCGCAAGCCAGCTGGAATGCTTCCTCACATGAAAAATCCGAGGTCCCTACCGGGATTCGAACCCACAGCGGTGAGGGGCTGAGAGATTTGTAGTCCACGACTGTAACCGCTAGGCCACGGCGGTCCCCCGTACAAATGTAGTCAATGCATTAAAAACGAATGATCGGTATTTACCACATGTAATAATCTTAGTAAATAATTTTAACTAATTTCAGTAAGAACACACAACATACACATATTTACTAATTTTTTGACAGAGTGTAGAATTAAGTTAAAAATATTTTACTGACATGTTTATATATAATAAAGAAAGAAAAGAAGTACAGCATATATCATAATAGAAAAGGCCGACATCGGGTGACGGGTACTCGTTTCAGCCCTAGCTGAAAAAAGTAAAAGGTGTATACAATATTCATATTTTGTATAATTATGAATCACCATCACTTTCATCATCATCATCATCATCATCATCATCAATGTGTTAGACTGAAACTAATATCGATTGATTAGTTTGCTATCTGAATGCATGTTGTCAAATCATTTCTGTACAGTATTATTGCATGGTATTATCCTCATAGTCTTCACTCCATATTTGGTTCTCTGGTAATAAAATACACATACACACATGTGTACATACACTTATCACACTGGCAAATTGTGATAATGGTGCTTCATGCTTTTCAAGTTTTGATTTGAAGTGACGTTGTATGATTAATGATTTTATGATTTGTGTATGTTGGTATGTATGTATGTGTGTTATAAATTTATTTATTTACCAATTTATTTATTTATTTGTATGTGACCTTTTGTATGATATAGTTGAGTATATATACATGTACATATATTATGTGTGTATGTGTGGGAAAAAGAGAGAGTAAATACATGTATGTTTACGTGAGTGTTAGTTATCAGTTAAAAGAAAAGACAACAATATAAATAATTTATTCTAGGGCGGTGGTTAAATATAGTTTTGATGGCGTCTTATGTACTAAATCTATTGACAGTATCCAGCCCCAGGTATATGTACGTGTTGTTTTTACTATCAAATAGGTAATGATATCTGTAGCTGGAGAGCTATGGTTAATTATCACAAGTTAAAAACTGTTACAGAATCAAAATTAATGTTATTTTTCCAAGTTATGTAACTGTACTACTAAATTATAAATTTAATTATATAAGTTACAAGAAATCATTGATGTTATAACGATACTAACCGTAAATAAAACTTCTGGTCATGACATGATCAGTCATAATATGATAAGAAACACCTCAGAAACAGTATGTAAATCTTTGTGTATGTTATTTAGCAAATCATTAGTTGAAACTAAATTTCCAGATTTATGGAAACTTGCAAATATTATCCCTTTTTTCAAAAAAAGGTGACAAACATAAAGCTGAAAACTACAGACCCGTATTTCTTCTAAATTGCTGTGGAAAAATATTTGAAAGAATAAAATTTTAGTATATGCATATTTTTTATATCAAATTTCCTATTACATAAATATCAGTCAGATTTTACCTCAACACTCAGCAACTTATCAATTAATAGATATTTATCACTATATACATGTATGTTAAACAATAGGTAATAAACAATATGGATGTGTGTTTTTTTGTGACGTTTCAAAAGCTTTTGACAGATTCAAGCACAAAGGGTTGATATTTAAATTACAACAATATTTTTTTTTGTGGAAATCTAATGACCTGGCTAACTGATTATTTAGCAAACAGAAGACAAGGAGTAATTATTCAGTCTGAAGAATCAAAGATTCAGCTTTTAAATGCTTGAGTTCCATAGGGGTCTGTTTTTGGACAATTTATTTTTAATTTATATTTTATATAAATGATATTGCAGAATCTTTATTAAGTTTAACTACACTTTATGCAGATGACAGTTCATTTCATGCTACATCATCTCCCAATGACCAAGAGAGTATAGTGAATCATGATCTTACAATATTATAAACATGGTTAAAAGATGACTTGACTATTTGAGTTTACATTTGCTTCGATAGCCACGGAGGCCCCGGTCCAAAACGGTTAATGATCTTTAATCCTAAAAAGACAGAAGCATTGTTTAAAACAAAAATATAAAACATTATCAAATTTGAAAATACTCCGATAAATTTCGTAAATAATCACAAGCATTTGGGAGTAACTTTATCTCAAAACAGGTCTTTGGGACAACCATCTTAAATCTATTCTCAAGTCAACATCAAAAGTTCTAGGTATTATGCGTAGGGTGAAATATTTCCTTAGTAGGCAGGCACTAAATCAGATATATATATATATATATATCTTACATTTGTCTTATTTTATAGTATTCATATATCGCTTGGGATGGCTGCTCATTACAAATGTCTGATTCTCTTGAACTTCTTCAACATGAAGCTGCTCGTATAGTTACCGGTTCATCCAAATCTGTTTCTATAAATAAACTTTATAAAGAATGTTGGTCGGAATCATTAAGTGCAAGACGATCTTCTCAAAAAAGTGTTATATGTATTATGTGAATAGCAACTTAGTCCATCTTATATTTAAGACTGGGTTCCGCTTATTATTGGAAACATTCATGGATAACCCGTTAGGAATAGCAATGACTATTCACGCACATTTTGTAGAAAAAATCATGTAGTCCATCATCTATCTTACTAAATGAAGATCAAGAAATTCTATAACATTGTTATCTTTAAAAGTAATCTGCTGAATATTAGTACAAATAAGCTTAGTGTACCTCTGTATTGCAATCATAGAGACAGGTCCGGTTATTAATACACCGGTTGCAAAATTATTGTAGTAATTAAATGGAGACCTTCAAAAAACATCTTTAAACTGACCCTTTTTGTAGCACTTGTCATACTATAGAAAATACAAATCACTTCTTCTTTGAATGTCAACGATTTAATTTGCAAGGAATGTATTACACAACTCTTTAAACTGTTTTTTTTCTCTCAATTAAACTAACCTTTATTATTTGGGATCCAAACCTATCATTGATAGATAATAACTGCAATAATGATAATGTTATATAGTCACATTCAGAGTCAAAATCAAAACTACATTTATATCACATCTGTTTGATATAACGCACGGCATTACTGTTATATTTGGAAATTGTATTAAGATAGGGGAAGGGCTGTAACTCAGTTGGATAGAACTTGTAGCCCGACCCCATTTCAAATATTTTGAAATAAAAAAAATGTTGAAACTAAAGCCCTATCTAGCTCCCTGCTTAGTGTTCAGCATATTTTAACCCTTTCCCTCATATAGACTCATTTTGACGCACTCAATAGGTACCACATAAAGCCTGATCTGCAGAAAACCACAGTTACACCTTACCAAATTGAATTATAAAGTCCTCATTTCCAGACCATTGAGGAGCAGCGAACAGCATAAAACCTGACCAGCCTGCGAGTTACTCGCAGGCTGACCTGGTTTTGTGTTGTTCGCATAGGTCTTTTCATGGTGTTCTCTATGAGGGAAAGGGTTAAGGGTAGTTTCAGGCGCCGTGGTTCAGTGGTAAGGTGCGGATACAAACACTATATAGTTTCTCGGTGTGGGCAAGGATTTTCATGACTTGCAAAGTACTGCACCAACCCCAAAACCGTCGAGAGGGATAAGTATAAGATCAAGTTATAAGAACTTGATTCCAAATCGACATAAGATGCATCAGTTTAAATCAGTTCCAGACCCTTTTGATCCGGTATCAGGATAATGTGACTGAGTTTGGTACATGTATGTATCCTGTCACATGTCTACGGCGTGATACTGTAGTGTGGCAGCACTAAATCTGTCTCAAGTCTCCAAATAACTGAAATACTGTCGGTGGGACGCTAAAATTTACAATAATTTTATTAACTACATTATGCACAAAGGGTCCTCTTTTCTAACACTTAACCAGATGATTGGTTTGTATACTCTGATGTAATGTAATGTAGATCTAGTTTTGATGTACGTCCGATATTATAAAAGAACAAACTGTAGTCCGTGTACACTATGTTAGCCGTCTACTTTTTGTTTATACATAAATCATGCTAAAAGGATCATTTAATTAAGTTAAATACACGTATATACCCGGCTGACTTATTCCGTTTCACTAGATGACATCATGCCGTGGGGAAATAGGCAAGCAAACCGTCGTAATACAGTAGTTATTGATTAAATTATCGACCTATGAAAACGCGAATGTTAAATGCAACACTCTTCGGCTGAATACAATTGCTTTATGATTGGTTTTAAAAACATGATGCGGTCAATGAAATGGCGCTATTTGACACACCCTAAAACGATCAAATTTAGCCGTAATATTCCACGGCCTATAGATGATCTATTGATCGGCCGTGAGTATTCGTACGTTGGTGTGATGTAATAACATACGACAACTGCTCCTTATCGAATTAGCTCACAAAAGTAATTTTTACATTTTCAACTTGAGTGTTTTCATGATAAGATAGGAAGAGTGAATTGTTATCAGAAGAGTGAATTGTTATCAGCCAATTGACAATCATGTAGAAAGATATGCAACTGAAACTCCCATTTAAAGATGGAATACCCTAAATAATTTATGCCAACCAATGAATCTGGTGCTTTTCTTTGTCTTCGGTCTAAGATTCTATTTGTTCAAGAATAAGATCAAAATCCATATTATACAGCTTACACCGTAAAAAAAATAGAAAAGAAAATGTCCTAAATATTCTGATTCTGCCAGATACGGAATCGCATCTCAGATAGCAAGGGTATATGGGAACAAGATGGGCTGTATCTGAGTATGCCCATATGCTTATAACACACACACACACACACACACACACACACACACACACACACTGCAAAAAGAATTTTTACCATATAGCCATTGTATAATCAAGTAGAAAATATGACCAGTCATATCGATGTACATGTATATGACATTTGCCACCATTCAACGTCGGACAGTGGTGTACAATTTACTAATTTACTCTACCTCTCGCTGACCGTGCGGAATGTATCGCGTTTGCGCAGTGACCGTGCAATTTATGTGCTTGTGACAGGTAAAAAGCAAATCGGACAATACACTGGGAATAAAATATATTTAGAAATATATCGAATATCAATGATCAGACAAATCTACCATATAAACCTAGTGTTTGAATCCCGCTTTCTATGTCTATAGTTATTTCCTGTATCCACATTGCTGTAGTGATAATAAAGCAGAATATACCTTTGGAATGGGGAAGTCACTATAACACATCATTTCTTTGGACGTGTTGATCACTGTAGACTTCATCACACATGCCTGGCCGTCCTCTACCTCCGGCGTGTAGTGCCACAGTCCCCCGATGTAGTCTGTCCTCTCGAAACATGTTGGTTCGAAACCCTCGTCCAAGCAACATTTGATGGCCGCTAGTCCGCTGGCCCCGGCACCGATTACACAAACTGAGCGCATTTTTGTATGAAATGAATAGACTGGACAAGATTCGTAACACACTGATCAAGGAATATGTGTGTACTTGAATCGCTGTGTAAATAAACGAAGATAACACAAGTTCAGAAAATCTATGTCATGTCGTGTGGCGAAATCGAAAATACTCTGGTTATCGCGTTTGATGTCGGCGTGGAGTCAAGCGAAATGACGAAACCTCAATTCGAGATTCAAAGGTGAAAAGACGAAACTTTGCGTCAAAAAAGGAAAGATAAAAACAATGTTCCGCACAGAGGAGGAGTCTGTTTTTTCCCCGTAAAATATGACAAATATCGTTTATTTTCTTCAGTTTTCCGCCTTCGAGATTTCGCGCCGAAACCTGCAAAATCACCCACTTACACTTATTTAATTTTAGATTACTCAATATTTAACAAACATATCAGTTTCAATTTTCTCTCACTATATCTTGTGTATTTTTGTCACCGATTAAACCAAAAAAAAAAAAAAAAAAAAACGACGTTGAAGTAGAGATTTTCAGGTTTTATTTTCAGTTTGCGTACCAAATATATAGGATTTAAGGAAAAAAAGGTCGAAAACAAAATTCACACTTTCTCTTAGAACTTAGTGTACAATTGCATGCATGGTTATTTTAAGTATTGTCCTAACATATACATTTTGTATTGCCATTATACTTGAAAACCGTGCTTTATCAGAACATTCGTCCATGCTGGAAAAGATATTGGACACATATCGCCTCAAATACGATATGTATTAGTTATTGTTTATATTTTAGATTTTATGGAATTTACCTTATCGTTTATATTTTAGGTTTTATGGAATTTATTGCACGCGATAAATTCATAAAAGATAAGATATAAACGATAACAAATTACAATTTGTCACCTAGGTTATAAAGCTTTGCCTTTGACCTCGCATTATAGAACTTTCTCCTGTCTGATTGACAATTTCACGTGCTGTTTCAAGTACAAATCAGGGTCAGTCTCACCAGAGACTTATAAACAGAGACTGTCAGCTTATTCTTTGCCGATATAGATTTTCTTAATTCAATGTAATATCGATATGGTTATTTTGTTTGGTCATTTATTTGTTCGAATACGTTTGACATAAACATCAACTACAACTGGTGAGTTTAAGGGAATCAAGCAGTAAGCATTCTACATATTTGTCTTTACATATTTGTGTTACTAATACCAGTCAAAAGAACAAGACAATCCTTACCGGCAAAAAATCACGGGCAAGTACACGAGGCTATCATGTATTTCGACGTTACCTCATGCTGCGCCTAGTCATATCGGGACAGTTATCTACCTGTCATTCTCCCACCCAACCCCCCTCTCTCTCTCCCCCCCCCCCCTTTCTCTCTATTAAAATTAAACTAAAAGGTATTCTAATCATGCATGCGTCATCTTCTTTCCTTCATTTGAAACTTCATTTAAATTTATTTTAGTTATAATCAGTAGATTTACTAAAAATATTTGGAAAGTAATTGTTGTTTTGTAAGATACCCCATGTCCGGTACCCGAGTGACAAGTGGGCACGCTCTCGTTATCTCCCGAGGCACGCGATAGAGCGTGTTATTTCGGTAAGTTGCCAGTATCTGGTGTCACTTAGTATATTGATAAATATCTTCGCACGACCTAGCAATAGTAAAATGCAGACACGATGGAATTACGACAGAAGACAGAAAATGCACGAAATGTGATATGAATGTAAAAAAATGAATATCATTTTTACTAGTTTGTCCAAAATATTATGAAATTAGAAAAAAATACTTAAAACCATGTCGTTGGCCAATAATTCAAACATTTAAATATTTTCTTTTAAACAACAGTGTAAAACATTTACTCAACTTATCGAAATATTTATATTTTGCGTTTAATGCGCGAAATTCGAAACGTTATAATTAATAATATCAGAATACTGTTAAGTATGTAGCATAAGATGTTTATTTCCATTTGATTTATATGAGTATGCATTTTTTTTTAAAACGTTTGTGTGATCTGTAGAAAATATAAAGCTTTGTATTCATACATTCGTGTTTCTTTTTTACACATAATTACGCGTTGAATATATTTATATATATGTTATGTATTATCTCCATCTTTAATGTACATCTATGAAACTAACCAGCGCTACATTTTCATACGCTACTTTCTCTGATAAACACATGGTTGTTTTATTTTTACATATGCAAACTTTCGTCTACCTCACCTTATTGTACACCGCGTCGGTTCGAATTCCATCAGGGTCATTCGGATTTTCATGTGATGAAGCCTTCCAGCTGGCTTGCGGTAGGTCGGTGGTTCTACCCGAATGCCTCCGTGCATTCGAGGTCTTCCTCCACCTGTAATGAGCTGGACGTCGCTATATGACTGAAATACTGTCGAAGTGACGGTAAACTCAAATAGTCAGGTCAAGTCACCTTATTGTAAAATGTATTATGTATTGGCTATAAATGTTTATTGTACAAGTTTATGTCAAATAAAGAATATGTTATGTTTTGTTATGATATGATAAAGATACTGATGGAATAAGCACAAGAAAATATGACATAATCACAAGAAAACATGACATAAGCACAAGAAAACATGACATAATCACGAGAAAACATGACATAATCACAAGAAAACATGACATAATCAGTCGTCACCGCAACAAGCTCTTACAGCAAAATACTGTCATATCAAAAACCCACAGTTTAAGTAATACATATTAAGTAAAATCTTTACGATAAAGAAAGGGCGGAGCAAGCGATGTGAGCGAGCTCCTTCTTAACCATTAAGATTTCACTTTTTTTTAAAGTATCTCGATTACTTAAGAAAGTGTGATAAGTTAAAAAAAGATCACCTCTATACCACCGTAACATTGACTATTTTTCATGGGTGTAAAGGGTAAAACCATTATTCATTCATATATGCAAATGAGTGTCTCTTTTCTTTTCATATGCTACTGTAGTCGCTTTAGATGGGTTCATTTTACTTGGGTCTTTACTGATAAAATGACATTTTGAAAATGTTGATTCATATCACTAGTCCTGCTGATTATTTATTTTACTTTGATTGGGAAACAAATTCTTACAACTTTTACCAATCCCTCTTTATTGTTCCTGGGTTGGATCAGTACTTTGCGCCTGGAAAGGTTTTGAAAAAATCCTTGACCCCAACGGGGTTCTAACCCACAACTACCGATCCACAGACGGTTTAAACTATATTTATTTTACATCGACTACGAAACAAGTTCTCAAAACTTACTTTAATCACTCTAGATGGTTCTTGTGTCTTCTCACACACGTGACCAGGAATCGAACCCGAGACGCAATAGTGAGAAGCGAAGCGCGTTACAACCACGTTTCGTTATCCATGCAACTGCACCATAGAGTCGGGTATGTTACCACTAGACCACGATTATGGTATTTAATACTTTCATTATGATCTTGTCCACTGACCAGATCACACAGGTATGAGATGAAGATATATCGATAAACGAACATTTCGTAGTCGACAAAGTCAATCTATGCTACTGAAAGAACAAATTGTCCGATTAAGTGTCTTTATGGACAAGTTCAGCGAGAATCTTAACAAGAAAAGATTAAATAAACACGTTTTAATGGAAAGCTCTCAATCACTTTCATTATGTTGTTTTATTTCTTATGTTATTATTATTTTTTTTTTTGATAAATATTTTTTTTTATATGACTTGAATATAAAAAAATGAATAAGAATAAGAATTAAATGGGAAAACAAGACGCAAAGATCTGGAATCGAACTCAGGACCCCTGCATTAAAATACTGATTTCCGCATGCTGAAGTAAAAACGGATCCCGAAACTAAAACCCGCTTTTTTGGATACATTAATATATACTCATAACTTAATAACAGTAATGTATATATAGTAATGAATACCGTCCAGAAAAGGTTCTGTTTACATATTCAAGATACTTAATTTGACACCATGATATAATTTTTTTATACATAATGTGCGGATTAGTGGGGAAATCAGCTAAATTCGGCAAATATCATTATTTGGGAAACACCATTTCAGAAATGAACCCAATTGGTGCCCTAGTATCGAAATATTCTAGTAGTACGAAATGTAAAAGGTTAGATTCAGATAACAAATATGTGTATAAGCATTTACAAAGGAGGAACATTTTATCTTAGGCCCACGCGAGATCTTTTTTAGACTTTTAGATACATGAATGCGATTTCCCCCGTTGTGGATTAAGGTTTGCGATTTTCCCCGTTGTGGATTAAGGTTTGCGATTTTCCCGTTGTGGATTTAGGTTTGCGATTTTCCCCGTTGTGGATTAGGATTTTCAATTTAGATTTGCGATTTCCCCGTTGTGGATTTAGTATTGCGATTTTCCCCGTTGTGGATTAAGTTTTCGATTTTTCTCCGTTTTGGATTTAGATTTGCGATTTTCCCCGTTGTGGATTTAGGTTTGCGATTTTCCCCGTTGTGGATTTAGGTTTGCAATTTCCCCCTTTTAGATTTTCCCCGTTGTGGTATTTCCTGTATAGCATGTTGACAGGAAGATAAGTGGATACAATTTTCTTGCAAGCCTTGGGGGCTATTGGTCTAGTCAGATATAAATAAAATTCAAATTGAATTTCAGTGTATAAAAGGAGACATATCATTAACGTTTCGTATGTAAAGCATTCATATTAAAGGACCGATGAAGCGAAAGGCTCGAAGTAAATTATTTCTGATTTCGAATTGAACTGTCTTTTCCCTCCCAGTTACTTTAGATACGGCCTTTCATTATATCTGATATGTGAAAACACTATTTTATAGATGTAGCACAAAAAATCATAAAATAGCAGTTTACCATTTTCCATGAATATTATTTTTTATAATGCCTCATTTTATCCATACAGACAACATAGAATCAAAGCTATTACAATAAATGAATATACATAAAGAGTAGATCCTCAGCAGACAGCTCCTTCAAGTGCTGAGTAATCTGGGTAAGTTATCACTGCAAAAAAAACAACAAAAAACAAAAGGTCGTTTATCGTTCATTGAAAGCCAGAAGGCCTCATCAGCCTATATAAAAAGAAGGCCGACGAGCCCTCATGGTTTTCAATAGACGATTCTATGTGGCGAAACGTTACTCCTATATAACGAAGTTTATTTACTTAGCACACACGTTTTCTGTTAGTTGATGTTTTTAGCATTTGACATGTTCCCAACTACTATAAATATCGAGCAATCTTATTTTTGCGTAAAAAAAAACAACAACAACTGTTTTTCTTTCATTGAAATTCAAAATAACTAATTTCTTGATGCAAGTGTGAGGAATTTCATGGTGATTTAAGGATATGAAAATATTCTGAAGCTGCTAAGCAGTTTATACATAATGCATTTCATTTCCATTTGATGTTGGTTCAGAAATACATAGGGGACATTTGTTTGCTCTGAGTTAATATGAAATATGTTTCAAAAGTAGCTCGATAGAAAATTTTGAAATGGTATAGATAAGATATATTCCATATCCACTCAAACTAAAACAAATCACAAGAATCTTTTTCTACGGCAGGTGTATTCTCTTGCTATTAACCAAGATTTTTCACCGGATTTCGACATTAAAAATTTATTTATAAGCGCACCTGCTTTGAAAGCAGTCTTCTTATTGGCTAATTATTCAGGCTGGTTTATTTGATTTTATCGAATGCAAGTGGACATGAAAACTGCGTGCAAAATCAAAGATACAGACTTTATCCTATGCACTCAGCATTCTTTTTAAAGGGCATTTCATATTTTATGCTCACTGGAAATGAAATATTTTGTGTATTAATTCCTGTAAACAGAGTAAAACCTATAATATCACATGGTTATACTTAGATATTTGCTATCGTGCTTTGTTTAAAGATAAGACAAAGCGAGAAAGAGAGAGAGAGAGAGAGAGAGAGAGAGAGAGGGGGGGTTAGGTATGTGTGCGAAAGAGATTGTAATGTGCCATGTTTCCTTTTACTTATTTTTAATTCCTTACTTTACACCAGGCTTATCAGTTTTAGGCCAGACATACAAGCTCACTTGTCCCATAGGTAATCAGTATCGAAAAGGAAAGTGCAGCATAAGCTTTCCTTTCAATAAAAAACCTTCTCTGTGACACCTGGTCAAACAAGTCATATGAAGTTGTTAAGTTTAAAGGCGTTTCAGCGTTGTTTTTTTTAACGGACAGATTTTTCTTAAAAAATTGCATATAAGTACTTTAGACTTTAATTTAAAGATATATGAATTAAAAATAGGGGGTCACCATGCTTGTTTTAGAGATCAAGCTTATGGTAGAACATTAAAAAAAAAAGATTTCGTTTCTAACTACTGTAACAGCATATTAAAATGATTTTTTAAAATATCTTTATCACCATTTATAACTTATAATGTATTACATAAGTAAGAGATAAAAATACTATCCAATATGCATTGAAAATACAAAACGGGCATAAAATCTCATTTGTGCCTGGACCAAAATGTATACAAAACTGTGTATATTTTTCTAAACAAAAAGATTTCAACGAACAGGTTTCTTTTATTTTTTCAGAGTCAGTTCTCTGATATAGATGCTTCCAGAAAATGTAAAAAAAATACATACCGGTTTTTTTTTTTTTAACTAAAACTGCTTTTTATTGAAATTTTAGCCAAATTTGCATAATTTAAAACACTAAAATGTGAATTTTTTACCTCAAAATTTGGCAATTAAATCTTATAAATTGGGCTTCTTTTATCATTCTACTTAAAATAAATGAAAAATTAAAAAAAAAAAAAAAAAAAAAAAAAAAAAATATATTTTCTACCCAAATCAAAATAAGCTGTAACCCGCTGAAATGTCCTTAAGTTAATCACCTTAGGCTTTCATCCGTCGACGAGTGAATGTCAACACCAGACTAGTATATATAGTCTGAGTTGCAACAGAGGGTCAGATCATGATCTCTGTGCATTAAATGGTAAAAACGTCGACGGATCTCTGTTCTACAGTATTCCCCTTAAGAATTAAAAGAACGAAAACCCCTTTTACAATAATTAGAATCATAAAACCTATACTTCTATTTCCGGCACATGACTAATCACACCCATTCTACGCACATGCGCCCTTTTCACAGGCTGAAAAATAACATACCAGGGGCTGGTGAGCGCGCCATGTTGCGAAATTCGTCACGTAATACAACAACTATTTACATCGGGAATACCATTTATTAAATCGGTATATATACCGTTCCCTATATATACACACCCCAACTATCTTCCTTGATAACAAGAAAGAAAATAGTTCTTACAGACCTATATCACTCACTGTGTGGGGTTGTTCATCGATTAGGTGGATGTTATTTCACTTATAGAAAGTTTTTCATTATTTTCAGAAATATCTCTCTCTCTCTCTCTCTCTCTCATATACATGTATCGTAGGTTGGCTCATAATACAATCATTATAATCTATATAT